>CM076570.1:269170600-269520750 GCA_034641835.2 Pinus albicaulis | reverse complement strand
CAGAGACTGACAAATCAACTTGAGTTTGCAAATCTTGTGGATGAAGCTCTACCTTATTGTAGAGCCTGTAGTGATCTTCATGAAGAGGTTACTTGCCATGTTGTCAAAAGAATCATAGCTAGTAGAATGGCAGGGTCAAGCCATTAAATTAATGTTGTTGGTAAGGACTATCACATGCATATAGAAGATCATGAAAGTCAGGTTAAGGAGCCAACTCAAATGATTGAGGATGTGCAACCCAATCATACGCAAATAATTCAAAACATGGAATCTAACCAAATCAGTCTTCAAAATAAGATAGCTTCCATGGAAGAAAGTCATGTTAAGGAAATCAATGTCATGGAAAACAGGTTAAAGATAATGATTAATCAGATGTCCATTATACAGAATCATATGATTGCAATGGAAGCAAGACATACCCAGGAAATGACTACCATGAAGGAAAATCACTCGTTGGAAATAAAAAATATGGAGGCAAATCAGACGAAATTAATAGTAAGGCATGCCAGGGAGATGAGTTCCATACAAAAGAAATTGGAAAAAATGGAAGAATTACAAAAATTCCAACAGAAATTTGATTATGAAGATTCATCAACAGATCATAAGACTTCTTGTCTACTAAAGCCATTCCCATCTCATCACACGGAGGATTCAACTATGATTTCAAAGGATGTTGAGAAAGACCAAGCTCATGTATCACCATTGACAGAGTATATCTAGAATAACATTGGTCATGCTCCAGGTTCTTCAGATATTTTGTACAAACATCTTCAAGTTGAGGACAGGAAATATACAGTGATCTCATTGCTGACATCACAACCCACTCAAAAGAAGAGAAAGAAGAAAAAAAGAAGTAAGTGGTTTGATTCGTTTGATGGTCGAGAGCAGCTTGACAATCAAACAAGACAAATTCCTACAATTAGCAAGATTGGACATGGCACATCTGAAAAGCAGCCTACAGACTTGCCTGAAAGCAGGCAAATGCTCAGCATACACTATATTGAGCACATCTGATGCCACAGGGCATCCTCTGTATTGTATCTCTAACCTTACACCTTCTTATTTCAGCATTTCATTTTGCAGTTAGAGTAGATTTACTTTTCATGTTAAAAAGAATAATAAATAAAAGAAGAGCTTCTATTTTTCATAAGCTTAATGTTATATGATGATATTTGGATGGACGCTACTTATGTAATCTTGTGTGTTGCTTGGATGCAGATTCTGGATTCTCACATTCCTTCGATGAAGCAACATGTCCCCAAGTAGAGCCAGATGTTGACCACACTTTGTCAACGACCCCATAGCAGTACACCCCCATTTTTTCAAATGGGACTTATCATGTTCGAGGCTCGTGTCATCCAGATTTCATCGCCGATCGACAGTTTTTATAATGATGTAAACCCATTCTGCATTTTATGATGTAAATGATCTAAGTAAGACCATCAATGTATGTAACAACCTAGGTAAGCCTAGTATGTTGTTGATGATCTCTATCCTAGGAGGTTTTTTGTCTCATTGATTCACGAAAGTGATCGGCAGAGTTTTTCCCTCCAGCCTCACCCCAAAGCTAGGGTGGAATTTGTCATTAGCATGCTAAGTGAGTCCTAGTGTTTTTATCGAGTCCTTGTAAAAGTAGCTTGAGCTACTTGGTCTACTAGATCATATTTTGAGTCGCAGAATTGGGTATTTATTTGAGGGTCTATACAAATGGGTTTTCCCCCTTCATGTATGTAAATGTATTATCTCATGTAAAAGAGGGTTGGAAAAATAATTATAATCCCCTCTTAGTCAATTAATTAATAAAATCTTAAACCAGAAATTTAATTAATTTAGGGTCCTAAGTTAGGATTAAATCTTTAAAGGCAAAATTTGTGGGTCCTTGAAAAATGATTTTGAAAGCCCCAGGCCAAGGGAATATTGAGAATTTTAAGAAATATTGGACCCTTGGGCCTTGGTGGTTAAGTCAAGGTCAAAATTTTAGGGTAATTAACTCAAAAATAATATTTTTGAGTTAATTAAAATTGAATTAAATGATAAATTCGTTTTTTCCCCAAAATTTTAATTTCAACGCTCCGGATTAAAAGATAATTAAATCTTTTGGACGGTTGAGATTATTTTGACAAGGATCATCCAAACTAGCCGTTAGAGATCTTGTCCTATAAATTCAGAGGTCTTTGTCTTTCTTGATCATCCGATCTTAGGATCGTGCACTTGCTCTTAGAAGCTCTTGTAAATTTTTTTGAGGAAGAAAGCATAAAGACTTTGGGGTTACAAATCTGGATGTTCCTTCTCAGATCTATGTGGTGAATTGTCTCTAAACTCTGCTACTTTGTTTCTTGTATTTTATGGTTGATGGCCTTCATGGATTAATCTGCATATAGGTATCTTATGCAGTTTTATGGGTTTACAAAATAACATTCTAATTTTTCTGCAAAGGTCTCATGTTGTTTTCTTAAATATCTATCAATCTAAGATTCAGATCTAAGTGTGCAGAGAATTTTTTTTTAAGATTGAGCGTCCTGGGGAAGTCTTCAGTTGGACCAGCCGACTCTCAATAAACATAAATCTGATAAGCTCTTTATTTGTTAAATTTCTAGGTCTATCTTACGATATTTGTGATTTTGCAGGGTTTCGAAGGCTTGTGCCTCTCACTAAAATTTTAAATCTCTGAAAATTGTGCTAAAACGGATTCAGATCTGACCATGAGGGTTTTAAATCTGTAAACTAGTTGTAAATTTGTAAATTTTTTTAGGATTGTGAGGGTTTATTTGTTTCATGGTGTGTATATCTTCAGATCTAGCTATTTCTTGCAGGTTCAGGGTTCAAATCGAATTTTTTTTAGGATCTAAGGCAGATCTAGCCTCCAAAGGCCAGATCTGGCCTCGAATCCCCACTATGAGCAAATCTGAACGTCATTTGATTAAAACAGTGTATGAGATCAGGGTTTCAAGAAGAGAGTTTCAAATTTTGTTGGACATCTTGGGTTATTCACTGCGTAAACGTTGTTTTGTCCACTGCCTTCATTCACGCCTGTCCAGACCTCATCCTAACGCTGCTTTACCCATCGATCTGCATCAAATTTCACCTGCAATCATTTCCTCGCTGCCCGTTAAACTCCATTTTCTCTGCATAACCCTCGCTCCAGCTCTCCAACCGTCGACCTTCCCTCCTGCCGCCGTCCAACCTGCATCAAATCTTCACTGCCGTCTGCATCGTTCCTCAACCCGTCCAAGCTTTTCCGCCCTTCGATCTTCCATTTATCTCTGCGTTCAAACCGTCCATACCTCTGCCCGTGGATATCCTCTCTGTCGTCGTTTCCCTCTCTGCCTGTCGACTTCATCCTCGCCAGCTCCTCACGTTTAACCTGCGATACAACATAAATGACAAACGACAAAGAAACCCACGCATAAAAATTTGAACGCATATGAATTAACCAGATCCGTTTTGTGGGGGGTCTCAGCTTTGGTTTTGACTTAGTTTTAGATTTTCATTTTTGCTAGGTTAGTCGTAGTTCGATTTTTTATTTGTGTTAGATTTTAGATTAAATTTTGTAATGTGTTAGATTGGTAGCGTTAGTTTAATTCGATGGTGTTAATTCGTTTTAGATTTATTTAATTCGATTTTAGTTTTAGTTTAATGTTTAGCTTCAGTTGTAATTTAGTTTGACTTTTTAATTTAGTTTAGATTTGTTTAAATTTAACTTTAGTTTAGGTCTTTAGTGTTAACTTTAGCATAGTTTTAATTTAGTTTTGATTTAATTTTAATTTAGATTTTAAATTTGTTTTGTTTAGTTTTAGTTTTTTTTTAGATTTTAATTTTTAAAGTTTCATTTAGTTTGTTTTAGATTAAAAATAAATAAATAAAAAATAATAATAATAATAATAATAAAATTTCAAAATTTAAAAAAAAATTTCCAAGTCCTATGGTCAACTGAGCCTTAAAATTTTTATCTAAGTTTGACTGTGGAGCACTTTAATTTTTGAACTGGGTCATAATTGGAATATTTTTGTTTTCGGAAATCTTTCAAGTATCTGGCATTCTCATATTATTGTGAGTTCAAGTTATTCATGGTTGTGGCGTTTTCAATTGAATGTCATTGTGATCAATCGTGTTTTAAAAAGCAGCAGTTAATCGTCACTTGTTAATAATCGCATAACAGGATTTTGTTTGACTCCATAAGGCACTGGTCTCTAACATGAAATCTAATTTAGATCTGTGGAATCTCGTTTATTTCTATCAAGTATTTGATGTTTTAGTTGTGTCTCCTAGATTTGTTATCTTCATTTCTAAAAGGGTCTACCTCCCTTAGCTTGCAAGGAGACAGCTTAAATAGAGAGATTGGGGATAAAGGTGACAGCCCCCAATCTGAGCCGTTGTCGCGGTGCCTGGACAATTTGTGCGACAACACAACCCAAACTCGCATTTGGAGAGCTTAGCATAAAATTGTTGCTCCTCCAATATGCACAATACAACCTCAATATGTTGTAGGTGCTCCTCCCATGTCCTGTTGTAGATCAAGATGTCATCTAAAAACACTAACACAAACTTCCTCAAGTGACTGCGAAAGATGTGATTCATGCATAACTGAAAAGTGGTCGGATCATTGGTCAGCCCAAAGGCCATCACCAAGAACTCAAAGTGACCATAATGACATCTGAAGGCGGTCTTGGGAACATCCTGCTCCCTCACGTGAATCTGATGGTACCTGGATCTCAAGTCAATCTTCGAGAAGAACTTCGATCCCCTCAGCTCATCCATCAACTCATCTATCTGTGGAATGGGGTATCGGTTCATCATGGTCTTCTTGTTGAGGGCCCGGTAGTCAATGCACATCCTCAATGTGTCGTCCTTCTTCTTCACCAATACTACTGAAGAAGCAAAAGGGCTAGTGCTAGGACAGATGTGCCCAAGAGCTAAGAGCTCATGAATGGCCCTCTCAATCTCTCTCAATAGGCCTTAGGATGCCTATAGGGTGTAGTGATGACAGCCTGGATGCCCTACTCCAGCTCAATCGTGTGCTCAAATCCCCGATCTGGTGGCTGCCCTAGTGGTATCTCTCCAAAAACTGTGGCATATCTGTCTAAAATGGACTGTACATCTGGGTGCACGGCCTGCCCTGTCAATCCTGCCTCTGAAACATGCAGCTCCACTACCCACTCTATGTCTCCCTTCCGGAAATTTGCCTTCATCCGGTGTGCTGAAACTGTCTGTGGTGGGTAGGTGTGTATACCCCGAATTTTCTCGTGCCTCCCAGTCTTCTTATCCATCCACTCCATCTCCAAGGTCTCCCAAGCTGTGGTGACCTTGCCCAGCATGATCAACCACTGCACCCCTAGTATCACGTTGGTGTCCGAAATGTCCACCATGAAGAAGTGATATGTCAGGGTGTAAGTCCCCATAGTCACTGCCAAGGCTGGTACATACCTGGCACATTGCATGGTCCTATCACCTGAAACTAGTACCGAAAACCCATCAAAGCTCTCTATTGGTATGCTCCTCCACTGTACCAACTGGGCATCAATAAAATTGTGGGTGGCCCCACTGTCAACTAATACTGAAACGCGTTGTCCCCGCACAGTGCCTCGAACATGCAGTATCAAGTATTTTGGAACTTCTCGCAAAGAAGCAAGGGCTCCCCCGGTAGGTGCAAATGTTGCACCTCCCGCTCCTGGTGGTGGAGGTGGCAGATGATCTCCCCTTTGCGCTGCACTGCTACCTCTTGCCTCTATCTCCTTATACTCCTCCTCTTCCCCGCTACTGTCGGAGAAAACCTCGATGTAACGTGCCTTCCCCGCAGCACAACGGTGTCCTGGTCCCCATGTCTCCTGGCATGTGAAACATAGCCTCTTCCGCCTCAGATATCTCTTGGTCTTGTCATCCAAGGGCCCTCTACTCTGGTTCCCCTTTGGAGGCAGAACCCTCATGTCCTTCCCCTTCAGCTGGAATGTCGGTCTTTGGGGAAAAGGAGCTCTAGTCCGAGGTAGTGCATCCTGCAAGTCCTGAGTCCTCCCAACTGCGTCATGGAGTGTAGCTAGCCTCGTCGTTCTGACTAACCCCCGAAGAGGCTCTGCCAATCCATCGATGAACATGTAGATCATCCGGGTTGCGGATAAGTCAGGCACCATCACGGAGAGTCTCAAGAACTCTGAAATGTATGTGTCCGGACTCCCAGTCTGCTTGAGCTTAGTCAGCTTAACAAAGTGCTCCTCTGGATCCCTCCGATCAAATCGCTCTATCAGCCTCCGTGTAAACTCGGCATATGTTGTCACTCCTGAGTGCCCCAACGTAGCCATCCCGTGAAACCACCAGTCATGGGCCTCATCCTCTAGGTGCAGCGTTGCCACCTTGATGGCCTCCTTCTCTGCCATCTGGTTAAGCTGGAAATATATATCCTACTTCTCCACCCAGGCCTTTGTCGAACACTTGGTGGACCCATCAAATGTCGGTAGATAAAATCTGCCTACCGTGCGTTGTAAATCCCCATCCTATGAATGTCTGTTCCCCCTATGATGGTTGTGGGGTCTGATGACCCTCTTGAGCTGTACGAAGTCATGAAATGTGAGGGCATCTTTGAACTCCTGTCCGTAGGACTGATAATCGGCAAAGTAATCTCCCATGTGAGCTGGTTCCTGAACCGTTGTGCTCCTGCCCCAGTATCTGCCGCAAGAAATGTGGGCATCGTGGAACGTGGAGGTGTATGTGATGCCATCGGCTGCGCTGTGAGGTGCTCCTGCAAATGATGGCATGTGCCTGATCCTTCTCCGGTATAGAAACCTCTTAAGGTTTCACGCTGTCTAGGTTCTGTAGTGAGCCTTTGCCCCATCTCTTCTATCTGTTTTGACAAATCCTGCACTGATTTGAGGAGAAGTTCCCCGAACTCCTTACGGGCATCTCTCTCCGTCGCCATTGGTCCCTCCTCTTTTGCGTCCACTACTAGAACGTGGTCACCCTCCCTGAAGGTGATATCTAACCTCCGCTCTTGGTCTCTATACTTCCTTCCTCGGCAACAAATGTATTGTTTTCTTGTTGGTGTCATAAACAATCTGCTCCACAAGCTAAGTCAAGTCTATGAGCTCTGATACCACTGTAATATTCCGAATAGAAATAGACGGCAATATAAAGCACATAAACAAAGAACTACAGCAACTAGAGAGACATCACATGAACAAGAGACAATATGGAGAACGTTGAACCATTTTATTAAATACTGAAAGATGAAATAAGTACAAAAGTGATCAGAATGATGGCAACTTGGCTTGCACTAGGCAAGCGTAGAAATAATCTTAGAATATATCACTGAATGGTTGCTCCCTCAATGACTGTGTAATCTCCAAAGCTGCCGATGCTGCTGGAATGAACTGACTATTTGGGGCTGCTCCCCTCCTCAGAAAATTATGAAACTTTGGGAATGGTCTCTCCACTCAATACCCAAAAAAGGCCAGAGAGCTTTTCTGAAATGGCTAACCTCCGAAAATAACCTCCCTTGAGGATCCACGTTGTCCCAATGATAAACGCTAGCCCTGAATAATCTGCTGCAAACAATGGCCTCCAACTCTACCAAAATGATGGAATAGGGAAGGGCTGACCCCTTTCCAACTCTCCTGGGTTGAATCCCCTGATATACCCTCAATCCGGAATCACCTCCTCCAAAGACTACGTCCTCCCTCTCATTGATTGTGCTGTCTCTGCAAGTGAATGCTCCCAACTGTGGTTGCTACAACTCTCTCTGGAAAAATAAGGATGGAACTCCTCACCCGAGTAGGCACTCGAAGTCCCTCGGGGCTGAGGTTGGGATCTCCACACGGAGACACCCGATGTGTTGAACAGCATGTGCAGACTTTGCTAAACAGCAGAAGCGTGCTCAATGTCAAGAGACAAATAACATAGATGCATAAACGAATGATCCAAATGAGGAGTCTCTCTCCCTTTTATGCTTGGTGAGCCTTGCTCTCACCTAGGCCCCACTATCAACTGCGTTGTCTCCTTGGGCCACGTTATCCCTCTAGCTCTGCGCTGGCTTGGGCCCACGCTGCCCATGCTAACATCTCCTCCACGCTGTCACTTCGTCCTTTAGGCCCCACGCGGCCAGGTAGTCATGTCTCCAAGTGACTTTAGGAAATGTTTTTATCCTAAGTGTGAGTTAAGTGTCCCTCTTCACCCACTTTATTTCTAACTTAACTTTATTAAAGTGAAATAGTCAAAAATTAATATTTCCAATTAGCTATTGCTAATTGGGAATATTACATGTAGCTAAGTTGTCCTTAAGATCCTGGAGTATATCTTGACTCTCTTGGATCCAGTCCTTGGCCCTGGGGGCCTTACTAGCAACAAACATCATGTCAGCAAAAGACAAAGCATGATATCCATATAAAAAGTAAAACAGAGACATACCAATGGACATGTGGAAAGTAGTGTTGTAGCAGTACTCTCCCAAGTACAACCAATGTAACCATGCCTTCTGCTGCCCTGTAACATAGTTTTGCAAGTAGCCTTCCAGCCACTTGTTCACTATCGTCGTCTGCCCATTCGTCTGAGGGTGATAACTGGTGCTCGGAGTCAGCTCTGTACCCACCAAACAAAAGAGCTCCTGCCAAAAGCCGCCTATCAAACGGCTGTCCCGATCATAAAACTCGTTGAAAGTGAGGGCATCTCTGAACTCCAACCCATAAGATGGATACTCTACAAAGTATTCTCTGTAGTGAGCCACCTCTGTCTCTTAGGGCCCTCGTGCTCCTACTCCCGAATCTAGGAATGTGGGCATGGTAGAGCATGGTGGAGTGCATGGCACCACATGCTGTGCAATGTTAGGCTCATGTGGGCAATGGGAGGTGTTAGATCCCTCTCCGATCTGGAATTCCCTTGGAATTTCCCACTGCTTGTTATCTCTGAAAATCTTCTGCCCCATCTCCTTTATCCTCTTCGTGAGCTCCTGCATCGACTTTAGAAGGAGGCTAGCAAACTCTTTTCCATCCTCTCTTTCTTCTGCCATTATTGCCATTGGTCATTTTGTGTTCTAAATATAAGTGATCTAACTGGTAAAAATAACAATTGAAAAGAAATACTGATTCACCCCCCCCCTTTGTATTTCCAACAGCGCAGAGGCCTTCAGAGTGACGCAGGGGCAACCTGTGCTACGCAGAGGTTGCGCTGGGGTAGAGGGGCTGACACAGAGGATGGAGGAGTTGTGTTGAGGGTTTCAGTGGGCCAGAAAGGGCTCGTATTCAATTATTCCATAAGGGTTTGAATCAGCCATATTTTCTATCTCCGAGTGACAAGGTACTACTACCGTGAATTTCTCTGTGGGGAAAACCACAACTGGTGCCCTAGATGTATTCAAATATTCTGCTTAATAATTAAAACCCTCAAAGATTTGTTGCACCGGTTTTCTCGCATTGGGTTTTTCCAGGGACATTTGTCCGAAAAATCATGTGTCCTTTGTCATATTTGCGTTATGCTTCAGTAAATGATCTGTAAATGTGTAGGCTACTAGTTGTGTTTACTTCGCTAGTTTTTGAATATTTCCGAAAATAACTTGTATAATTAAATCACAAGTAGGAGAAGTAAATCAAGATACTGCAATAGGGTTTCTGTAATTTTGTATTCAGAAATTTTCACATGTGGGTCATAATTCTCCATGGGGTGGCCGCCACACTCCACTAGAGCCGCAATATTTCTCTTCCTTCCTAATTTTTTGGGCCCCCACTTAATCCCAAAATTCATGCGAGACCCCTAAACCCACATCTCCTTAGTGAAAACATGAAATAAGACAAATTTGGGCAAGATTGATATTTCCCTTAGCAATATTGCCAAGTGAGAATATCACATAGGAATAGTTTGGCCTCCTATAAATGAAAATTCAACCTCCTTCTATAATCAATTTGGCCTCTTCTGCAAATGGTCAATCTCTTGATTAGGTAGGGTGGTTGTGCAACCACTAAAACCGATTGCCACGAACTAAGGTGTGTGTTTCAACACCGACAATGGGAATATTCAAGGGTTTATGATTTATCCCTCCTACAATAGCTACTCAAGCTCCTTGCCAATTCACAAATAAACCTCATGTACATTTTTCTCAAGTCTCCTCTTCTTTTATAATTTTCCCTTCTCCAAAATACCAAGGGCGGCATATCAATACCATTGCTCACTTATTTTTCTAAAGTCACTTTACTCCCTTTTATTTAATTATTAAGATAATATCTACAAATTAACCCATTGACCCCCTTTTTTCTTGTCGATAACCGACGGGGATCATGGTAGGCTATGACTTCAACTCTCTCTGCTACTATGGGCTGGAAAACGACATTACACATAAACGTACATTATGTTTTTGTCAATTTATTTTCAAGTTCAAGCCATGTGACTATGATATACAGAAAGTGAACTTCAATTTTAAAATTAAACAATATGAATAGTTTCATAACAATTTAATTCTCATATTATCAGCTGGCCATACATGGGATTTATAATGGAATGTACATATCATAAATGCTTCATTTATCTGGAGAATTTAACTAATTTTATGTTGATAAAAATGCTTTCGGATTAATCACATCGTTAGGATTAGGTTGACGTTTCAAACCAGCTAATGTGGTTCATCCGCAGGACAAGGTGGAGAGACTAATCGATCTCAAAGAATAAATAGAGGAGATGCGACATGCTAAGAATCTCAACTGTGATGATGGTTGGAAGTTAAGTAAGAGTTGGACCCCAACCCTCGCCAGGTAGTTTCTGTTTAATATTTTTCTTTTCTTTGATTTCATATATATATAAATTTTTTGCTTTTAATTAATTTATTGATTTATTTTTATCCAAAATTTTTAATTAATTTATTAATTAATTTTATTTTTCTTTATTTTCTTTATTTATTTATTTATAAAAATTTTATTTTATTACATAATAATTTATGAAACCCTCCCTTTTTAATAAAATCTTTAATTCTCTTTATTCTTATTTATTTATTTATTTACTTGTGAAAAATTAGGCCCCTCCTTAGTTCCTTCTTAGGTACCTCTATTTATTTATTATTTTTAGATTTTATATATTATTTAATTAAGTTATTAATATATTTTTATCTCCATAATTAATTATTTAATTAATTAATTTTATCTTATTTTATTTATTAATTTAAAATCTTCACCCGTCCCTATTACCTATCATATATTTTTAATTATAAACCCCTTTTTAACAAAACTTTATTTATAAAAATTTTATTTAATGAATTAATTAATTTATTTTCAACTAACTAACTAACTAACAAATTTTCCAACGGCTAGTTCTTAATAGCGAGTCTTAACGGCTAGTTCTCAACATCTACTTCTGGGTAATGATGCATCTCCTCTATTTATTCTTTGAGATCGATTAGTCTCTCCACCTTGTTCTGAGGATGAACCACATTAGCTGGTTTGAAACATCGACCTAATCCTAACGATGTGATTAATCCGAAAGCATTTTTATCTACATTATGGATCACAAAAGTCTTAGATCTAACATAATTTTATGTTCTTCGTAGGTGTGAGACTTGATATGATTTATGCACTTTTCCCTCCACCATAACTGACGTGCACACAGCCTAACTTGGAATGTAAAGCCCTAGATATCAAAGTAGTCATCATTATGCTAAAGAAAAATAACCCAAGGCTACAAGCGGGTTAAAATAGCACTTTTTTACTATGATGCTAGGTCCTGACTGACTTAAAACATCCAAATATGAAACCCTGTGGTATAACATCCAAATCCAAGCAGAAGAATCACAATAACGTCATGTTTTTCCTGCATCTCAATACAGGAAACCTTTCTTCTGCATACAGAAGAAATTATTAATCAAGGAAGCCAAAGTCCTTCCTCAGCAAAAATATAACACTAGGTGAAGTGAGTCTCTTTACAAGCTATCAGGACAAAGTGTTTGGAAGCTCTTTTCAATGTCCAACGCACTCTAGGTTTGGGGTTAATTCACATTCTAAAACTATGTGCCAAGGTCAGTTTCTTAAATCTAACTAACAACTTGCCAAACTTCCAATGGTCATACCATTCTCATAAGGTATCATTCTGGCCCACTACATCTCACTTTAGAAAATACGTTGAAACCCTCAATATAAAGGGGAAGAGGGGAGGAGGGGTAGGTGGTCGAACAAAATTCCTATGCAACCTTCAGGACAGAAGGTGCATTACACCTGTGTTTTAATGCCCATCTTATAGAATAAAATATGTTCATTGATAGAGGATAAGACAGTAACAAGACAAAGGGTGAAAAAAGATAAAGAATGTAAGGATCCACCTTCCAGCCCCATATTCTCTTCCAAGCAGATGTGTCAGACTAGGAAGGAAGATTTTGCAGGATATATTTTCAAGCATTCTAGACTTTAGCCTATTCATTATAAGACGAAAAACACACCCACAATGTCAAACAAAATATTCCATCCCAATTAAGCAAAACAAACTAGATAACCAATGCCCACATGGATGAGTAAACTGAACCAGCATGCCTGAGATAAAAAGGGGAGGGAACAAAAGTCCTAAGCAATGTGTACGACAAAAGATGCATTACAACCATGTTTTAATGTTCATCTCATAGAAGAAAAGGATTTCACTAATATAGCAACATAAGAAGGTAACAACAGAAAGGGTGCAAAAGAGAAAGGATACAAGGATCCACCTTCCAGTCCCATATTTCTGTCCAAGCAGATGTGTCAGACTTGGAAGGCAGATTCTGTAGGATATACTTTCCAGCATTCCAGAGTTTATTGGTAAATGCCTTGTTTGCTGCCAATCTTTCAGATGATAGATTTATATCCTGACAAAAAATAATTAGGTAAACTACAATTACTAAAATGAAACAATTAATAATAGTCCCAACTGCATCTGCAAGACAAAAGTCACAAATAAGATTTAAACACTATAGAAATAAATCTTCATCCACCCATTTATTAACATAATCATACCTGGCCTGGAGTTGTACCAGTTGCAAGTGTAAATCGTAAGGCATCCGTACCATACTCCCTGATAGTCTCACTAGGATCTACTACATTTCCCAGGGTTTTTGACATTTTACGACCCTACAACAGTTGTAAACCCCCAAAACAGCAATTTACAACAGTCAATATGTATTTTAGTCATGCTCCAAATTATATTACACTATTACCGACTCTCAAAACAGCAAGCATCTCAAAATTATCATGAATCTGCTTCAACCATGGAAAGAATCCTAAACACATGAATGAATTCAGTTTTTGCGCTGCCACGGACACTTACCCTCTACGAAGCATTGTAATAGCAATAATTTCTATGAAGAGGATGTAAAGGAAGAGAAAGAGGACATAAATTAGAAAAGTTGTTATTTTATTCTTGTTACTTTAGGAAGAGGACGTAAATTATAAACATCATTGTATATACCCTTCCAACTTTTGTTTTCTCTTGATGCAATATATGAAGTATTTTTCATTGAAAAGGTCAATGAAGCATGATATCTCTACACTCAATTTTGTTTTCCAAATTGAAAATTATACTACATTACTTTCACAGAGCTTTGCAAAAATCTAGTGAACTGTAGCTATTTAACTTTACATCTTGATCAATAGTTCATAGCAAGTTAATCAATATGTTATTCAATATTACATACAAATATATCTCTTGTATTTTAGCCAATTTATGTTTGCCATTTGGTGCTGTATTAATTTTCCAAGAGCAGAAAGTAATAGTTGGATGCACTCCTGTCCTATCAGCATCAAGCACTTTCAATGACCTTACTTCAGTCCTTCAAGCTGGCATGGGCCTCTTCCTTGTCTAGGCAAGGTTATCAGTATATAGTGATGGTCCTTCCATACATTTTACACTTGTGAGATGCTATGCTTTTAAAACATATGGAACTATGTTTAGCATTCTTCAATGTAGCCACCCTTTTCACTCCTAGATGTTTATTAATGAAACATTCCATGCACCCATTATCTTATTCATGGACTAAAAAAGCCAAGAACTAAAATACCTCACCACCCTCCCTTTTGTTGATGTTTGTAGCGTGGGCAGATACTTCTGCACAGGCCTAAGTGTCTAGGCATGTAGAAGTCGCCCAAGATCTCCTTAAACACTTGCTCTAGTGTGAGCAAGTTGCATTTGTCACTAAGCCTAAGTCTAACTTAGGAAAAGCACATAATTATTATGTTTGCTATTGGCCTAAAGTAAACTTAGGAAAAGTGAAATATTTACTCTAGTAGTTAAGTTTTAATATCGGCCCTTGATCTCAAGTGAGCCAAGATCTGATATAAGTTGTCAATCACTTTGGAGATTAGGGTTAGAGATTTAGCTCAATGTAAAGTTATAAAAGCAAAGCTAAGGAGAGGGAGAAAGACACACGATATAGCAGCACAAGATTGAGAGAAGCATCTCATTGAGGAGTGTGATACTCTAGTGGGTTGTGTCCGAGGAGGTGCAAAAAGGGAACTTGGAGATCCAAATCAGCAAAGGAGATCAAGGACCGATCTAAGGCCTAATCTGCTAAATTGTATCCAAGTTATATCATAATATGTATTTTCTTAGGTGGGCCCTTATCCCAGGACAGAATCCCAAGTAAGTTTTGAGTTTTTTTTTAATGAAAATTTGTTGATTAGGAAGAATTTGTTTGTCTCATTGTGAATGAGATTGACTAATGCGATTTTTTCTTTCACTAATTAAACATAAGAACCTCATTATGCCTTCATTCGGTAGATTTGTACTCTGCTAGACTAAGTTACTAGGATTCGGATACGGATACGGATACAGATCCGGATACGCTAGTTTTTTTAAAATTCAGGATCTGGATACGGCAAAGATACGTCAAGTACAAAAAATATAATAATATTAATAATAGACACAATAAATACTTCTTAATATATTTTTGTCTTTACATAGCAAAATGTTAAAATGCATACCATATGCCATCATAAATTAATAAATTATAGAAGGTCAACTAGAGTTTTAAAGGTTCAAAGCTAAAAAAAGGAAAAATACTATAATTTTAATTTGATACTTAAATCTAACATCAATTAAATTACAATTTAACTTCTTAAGTTCTTATTTTAGACAAAAATCCAATATTTTAAATAATTACATATTTTAAAATACTACATTTAAATATGATATTTTATTCCTTAAATACCTTTCCCAAAAAACTCATAAGATTATTCACACCCTATCACGTTACTATAAATGTTATTATATACATTAACCATATATCATTATCAATATTCCACTTACAATTATAAATGTTATTACATACATTAACCATATATATCATTATAAATATTCCGCTTACAATTATAAATGTTATGCATACCACAACCATATATCATTATCAAAGTTCCCCTTGGCATTATTGCAACCTTTATCAACCATATTTATTTTCATCGTACATCTCCATCGCATATTTTTTTCATAATCTTTTCTTGGGCTCAATGGCCCGGATTATAAAAAATTAAAAATAGAATGCCGCTGGAATAAGAGCTAGTTACGCTGACTGTAAAAAATTAAAAATAGAATGCCACTGGAATAAGAGCTAGTTACGCTGGCTGTAAAAAATTAAAAATAGAATGCCACTGGAATAAGAGCTATTTATGCTGACTATAAAAAATTAAAATAGAATGCCGCTGGAATAAGTGTTGAAGCGCTGCAGTAGACGACCTCCGTTAGGCTGATTGTCCATACGCTTACTGTAGAAGAGGGGATAACGTTTTTCTTTTCAAACTTCAAAATATTTTAGGAACCAAATTCAGAATGCAGAAATTTAAGATACCTTAAACACATAAGAAATTCCTGCTGCCGTATTCCTGTTTTATTTCTGCATTCTAAAGTTTGAACGCATCCGTACAACGCGATCAAATTTATTAAGATATGTTTTAAGTTTGATGCCAAATTTATTAAGGCACAATGACGGGGACTATGAGGTGTGTGTCGTCCTTTCGAAAGCAGTGTTGCAGCAACTACTGCAGAAATTTAAGATTCCTGCTGCCAAATTTAATAAGAAATTTAAGATTAAGATACCTTAAACACATAAGTTAGGGTGATTTTAGCGGGATTCGTTTCTGACAAGCGTGATCCATTTCCGAAAAAAACAATACGCCACCTGCCATTTATGATCCGTATTTCTGGCGGATCGGATCCGGATCCGGATCAGATCCGGGGATCCGAGGGATCTTGGCCCTCCCCTGCCGGATCCGGTAACTTAGTTGCTAGATCAATGAATCATCGGGTGCTAGGTTCGCTAGAAAACTAACATGGTACCAAAGCGTAAACTCTAAAATCCAATATTTGAATCAAACAAAAGCCAAATTTGTACAAGATCGCTGGACCCAGGTTCAACCGTGATCGTTGTAGAAATTTCTGAATCTTATACCTTTTGCAGAAATTATCATTGTTAATCCGGTTATGCTCTTCCTACTCTAAACAAGTTATTAATTGAATAAATTCAAGTTAAAATCGAAGCAAAACACATAACAGATCTCTACCAATCCAGATCTAGAATAAGCACATGCACACATTGACAAAGTGACAGTTATTTCTGGACAAATAGTCCCCGCAAAAACCCAATGTGGGAAAACTGGTCTCTGGCTGCTGGAGGGTCTTATTATTAAGAATATTTCTGAATACACAAATCTGCGTTCTAGATCTGGAAAACCCAATAGAGAAAACACTAGATCTACAGCTTGCTGGCAGATCTAGGGCCAAAATAATGACTAATCCACACCCTCAAATGGGATTTACAGAACTCAACCAAGATTAGGGCCTAGAAACACTAGTGTTGCCCCTAAAAGCCTCTGCGTCAGCCTCTAAAGCCCCTCAAACCGTCAGCGCTGCTCCGGAAGGGACTGCGATACCCCAGATTGGGTGATGCAGTCACTACGCTGCCCCTAAAGGGTCTCTGCGTAACCCCAGAGGGTTTCCTGCTAAAAATCACAATGTCCTTGGAGGGACTGCGTTGTCCTTGCTGCTGCTGCTGCCGCCTTCTTCTGTGCTATCCTTGAGCTGATCTATGCCTCTTCTATATTCTAGACCCTGGGATCAAATCATCCCCTTGGCCTAAATTCCCCTCTCTGCAGCTGAAACACTTCTGAGTATTCTTAGCAAACCCTGCCCTAGAATCTCAGCTTAGCTTCAGTGCTCTACCTCTGTGTTTCTTTACAAATGACCCCAAGCCTTTCCTTTATACTTTTCTCGTTGACAAATCAACGACCACGATCAAATCTTGAATCAATGGCTAAGATTAAAAGAAAGCTTGATCCGTGTGACTTAAGACAATTTCATCACATGTTTAATTAAATTCACTTTAATTATTTAAGTTCCCTAAGTTTTAACTTAGGAAATACACTTAAAATAATTAATTAATTTAATATCTCCTAAACCAGATCAAATTTCCCAAATCCATTTATGGGTCTTGTAGATCAAGTGTACTCTAGTCCCTCCACAAAATTTGGGAGCTAGAGCACCACTGATAATACCCCAAATACACAAAATCTCAACACTCCCTCTTAGCATCAAGGGTGTGCTCTAGCAATACATCACACTATGCATTACATGACTTTGAGTATTGATTCTGTGCTGCTGAAGCTTGGCCTCCTGCCACTCAACTCTGCACTGTCGTTGCCATTCTATACTGCTGCCCATGACTCTACCACTGCCACTGCAACCACTATACTGCAACTCCCTCTCAATATGTTGCATCTGTGCTGCTCATAGCATTGCCATTGCTGATCTGTTGCACTGCAAATTCAGTTGTTGAGAGAAACAACTGAATCTCCTGCCCAATCTTTGACAAACAAGTCTGATGGGCTGCATTCTTATCACTGAAGCTCCATAGGCTGTAGATCTGTGCTGGCATCTAAAGAACGATGCACAGCTACAGCTCTGCCTGCGTCATCAGACTCCCTCTGCAATACTGAAGTCACATCAGCCCCTTCTGTTGAAATCTATCACGTTGTTGCTACACTATGCTATCCCTCTGAAGCTTTCTGCGCTGCTGCAGTTATGCACTGCGTAAGCAGCACTGCTCTACGCTGTTGAAGCCACATCAGCCTCTACGCTGCTACTGCTTCTATGTTTTTGTTGCTTTGCTCTGCGCTGCTCCTCCTAGTCTTCAGATCTACCTCTGCTCTACCTCATTTGTGATCTATGCACCCACTATTCCACTTGTCCCACTACTGTCTTAGGGCTATCGTAGCTCGCATGTGATCCAAGAGATGAGTTGCTCAAGGATCCCACCTCTCTTCCATGTAGCTCCTCTACATGTCCATGTCACCCCACCTCCGTGGTTCATGAGCACTCATGGCTGCATCATCTTCTGACCCATCATTTACCACAGCTGCTTTGGAAGAAGATGCTTCCTTGTTCTTCTTCTTCTGAGGACAATGGCAGGCAAAATGTCCCATTTCACCACACTGGAAGCACTTGATCTTTGAAAGATCCTTCTTCTTTTGCTGCTTCTTCGATGCCAAGGATACATCTTCCTCATCTTCCTTCTTCACTTTGCTCAATCCTGGGTTGTGTTGCGTCTTGGTGAATCTACGGAGTTCTTCTTGACGCTGAATTGACCACAAGTTGTCCCAATCTCGGAGGTCCGCTCTGCCCAAGATACTTTGGACAAAGGTTTCCCACTCATCCATGACTGCATTGAGGGCAATCCTGACTATCACAGCATCATCCACAGTTGCACTCGTTGCAGTCAGCTGATCTCTGATTGACTGCAATCTGAAGAGAAAATGTTCCATGTCTTTTCCCTTGGTCATCATGAATGACCTCATCTGGGTCTCCAACAACATTTTTCTTTGGACAGACTTTCCCTAATACAGGGAAGTCAAGGCCTTCCACATCTCGTTAGCTGTCTTCTTCTCAGCTACGTGTCGTACAATATGGTCCTTGATACCATCCATAATCAGTCGCTTGGCATGCCCAACAGCTTCCTTATGCTTCCAAAGGAGATCCGCATCTGTCGGTGTGGCCAGAGTTTGCTCTGCATGGTCTCTTAAATTATATGCCTCAAGGACAATCAGGATCTTTGCCTTCCAAATTGAAAAGTTTGAGAGGGCATCTAGCTTGTTTTGATCACGTAGTCCATGAGACACCATCTGCTAAGAATGTGTCGGACCCTCCTTTTCTCTTTGCTAGAGAAATGGATCTAAGGCCCTTGGTGAAATAGGCACCTGCTGCTCCCTCTAACAACTGATTTCCCTCCTTGGAAATCTACCAAAACAACTAAGATTCAGCTTCGTCTTTGATCCTCTAATCAAACTGCAAGTTTCCTTTCGAAAGAAACTCTCTGAGAAGCTTATCTCCTCCCACTCTTTGTCACTTGTGCTAAGGAAACTTCAGAATTTTAACCCCACCAACTCTTCTAAATTTCTGCAGTTTTTCTGCAGTCTTTTCTGGATCTGACAGATTCAAATCTGAATCATATTGTCTGGATTCAGACCAAACTAGCGTTGTTTCTGAGCTACCTCTGCGCAGTAATTGCATGGACTTGCTAGGACACAGCACTGGACAGCGTCACCCTTCCCTCTGCATGAATCTGCCTCTGAAAACTGCGTTGTCCCTTCAGATCTACGTTTCTACTGCTTTTCCAGCTACTTCCTGCAGCTAGAACCTTAAGTCTTTTATGCTAGTGTCCTTCCTAGATCTGCAATTGCTCCGATACCATGTAGAAATTTTTGAATCTTGTACCTTTTGCAGAAATTATTACTGTTAATCCGGTTATGCTCCTCCTACTTTAAACAAGTTATTAACTGAATAAATTCAAGTTAAAATCGAAGCAAAACACATAACAGATCTCTACCAATCCAGATCTAGAATAAGCACATGCACACATTGACAAAGTGACACAGTTATTTCTGGACAAATAGTCCCCAAAAAAACCCAATGCAGGAAAACTGGTCTCTGGTTGCTGGAAAGTCTTATTATTAAGAATATTTCTGAATACACAAATCTGAGTTCCAGATCTGGAAAACCCGACAGAGAAAACACTAGATCTACAGCTCACTGGCTAATCTAGGGCCAAAATAATGACTGATCCACACCCTCAAACAGGATTTACAGAACTCAGCCAAGATTAGGGCCTAGAAACCCCAGCGCTGCCCCTGAAAGCCTCTGCGTCAACCTCTAAAGCCCCTCAAACCCTCAGCGCTGCTCCGGAAGCGACTGTGTTACCCCAGACTGGGTGACGCAGTCACTACGCTTCCCCTGAAGGGTCTCTGCGTAACCCCAGAGTGTTTCCTGCTGAAAATCACGTTGTCCTTGGAGGGACTGCGCTGTCCTTGCTGCTGCTTCTGCTGCCTTCTTCTGCGTTGTCCTTGAGCTAATCTCTGCCTCTTGTGTATTCTAGACACCGGGATCAGATCATCCCGTTGCCCTAAATTCCCCTCTCTGCAGTTGAAACATTTCTGAGTATTCTTAGCAAACCCTGCCCTAGAATCTCAGCTTAGCTTCAGTGCTCTACCTCTGTGTTTCTTTACAAATGACCCCAAGCCTTTCCTTTATACTTTTCTCGTTGACAAATCAATGGCCATGATCAGATCTTGAATCAATGGCTAAGATTAAAAGAAAACTTGATCCGTGTGACTTAAGACAATTTCATCACATGTTTAATTAAATTCACTTATTATTTAAGTTCCCTAAGTTTTAACTTAGGAAATACACTTAAAATAATTAATTAATTCAATATCTCTTAAACCAGATGAAATTTCCCAAATCCATTTCTGGGTCTTGTAGATCATGTGTACTCTAGTCCCTCCACAAAATTTGGGAGCTAGAGCACTACTGATGCTACCCCAAATACACAAAATTTCAACAATCATACAAGGAAAAATAAATTTAAAAAGGAGACCCAGAAAATGGTTGTACGAAGACTTTTGACACCAGCCTAGGAAAATCGTGCGTTCAGTCACTAAACGAAACAAAAAAAGTTTAAAAAATAAATAGAAAAGTGGCGAAACCTATAATATACCAAATTTCTATTTGGCCAATTTTCCCCAGCTTTTCCTGCTGTAAATTCTTTAATTAAAATTTACAATTTTCAATCAAGAAATTTTGCGGCAAAAAGATAAACTTCAATCTAAAAAATTGCAACTGAAAATAGACAATAAGTACATGCAGGAAATCTCAGCTTTATTTATATTAGTATAAAAAATAATTTTACAAATAACTGGAGGATAGTTGAGATGGGATCCTCCAACTGATTATGGCCTCATGATATATATGCATGCAACACTAGATCTGGCCTTCCAGAATGGAACTACAACCAATAAGTGCTCCTGTGAATTTAGAATGAATTCACCAAGGGATGAGATGGGTTTTTGTCCACTCTCACTAAATCACCCAAGGGTTTCAATCCTAGGGCTACTGAAGTTGAGAACTATGTTTTCCAAACCTCACCAAGGACAAATACACAAATCTAAGATGTCCCAAATGATTATCTCTCCCTCCTTTTAAAGATTGGATGGAAGTCTCTCTGGCCTTCTAGAAGCATCTTATTTTATTATTTTATTCCTTCTTTAGAAGCCTCCCCCTTTTACTTTATTTTAAGTGACTTTTTATTTTATTTTATCTAAGTCACTTTTCCCCTTCTAGCCTTTTCTTCAATTGAAAAATTTCCCCCTGTTTTATTTAATTAAGTGACTAATTAAAGTCACTTTTAATCCTGGAAAATGCTAAATTCGCCTTCACAATTTCTCCAGCCACCGAAGGTCACTTTTCACCATCTCATCTTGTAGATCTCCTCATTCTTGTTCCAACGAGCTATTACACTAAGGTGTTTCTCCAAATAAACCACTCCCGACAACACCTGCAATGTGTATAATTAAAATACACTGAAAATAACTTCGTTTTATGGGAGTCGTTAGAATGTGACAAAACCAAGAATTAATTATGCGGAACTACCCCTGAAGGTGAAATGCAGTAAGAAAACTCCATTGAACGCCATAAAACACCTCCAAAACCATTCAGGTGCTCTGATGATGTAATCTCGCTCCTATAAACTAGCTACCACCAACCCTGGAAGTCCATCTTGACTACATCACAAAGAAATTTGAAAATGGGAACATTATATAATCGCCAACCAAAGTGGTCGATATCCCAACCCGTAGCTACACCCAACCGCAAAGGAGAAAGCCGAGGTGGATGCTATGGTGGCTGACAACCACTATTCAGCACCACCCATCTACCCAAGCAGTAGTCAACTGAGTGGGGTAGAGAAACGTCACAAGGTCTATCGAAATGGATAGCACAACGGTAGAAGACGAAGTTGTAGGGGGTACAAGTTTTATAGTTGCACGAAGGTCATACAATTCAACAAAGAAGGTACAACAATCAAAATGGAGATTGGCAGTGACAAGGGTGTTGTATAACACGTGCACCAATCATAGTAGGACAACTTCAATAGACTAGCTACCAGATTTGCCAAATTGTAGAGTAGCTAGATTTTCCAGCAATGTTCGGCAGAAGTTGGCCCCTCGAGGAGAGAAAGGGAGACCATACCAATCATGGTGTGAAAGTTAGAACCTATTTTTGTTGATTTTTTCTAGATTTCAAGATCATAGCAATTGGTTTGAAGTTCGAGGATAGGTTGGATGGCAGTTATACTTTAGTCCATGGAAGGAGAGGAAGAACAACTTACGATATATTGTTTATAGCCAAGTTACAGCTCCTTCATATGCTACAACTCTGGCAGCCCACAAATTAAAAGATTTGAAAGCCAGACCTATCATCATGCATGGGGTGAAGAATCATTTGATCCCTCACATATCAAGGAAGAATAGAGCCCCATGATATGTCGACCACTTTGATGAACCTATATCAAAGTGATATTTCGAATCGGAATATGGTCTTGTGCGAGAAGCTCAAGAACACTAAGATGACTGAATTAGACACAATGGCATCATACCTCACTAGGATTCCACAAGTTCGAGATGAGCTTGGAGCTATTGGGGAACCTACGCAAGAGGATGAGCATGTAAGGAGAGCCATACATGGGTTCTAAAAAACTTGGGCTACCTTTCATATGGGTGTTCTAGCATGAGACTATGGGAAATTTAATTTTAGAAAAATTATTTCATAAATTCTTATTCCAAGACACCCAAAATTTGCACACTTTAAAATAATAAAATTACCATCAATTTAAATGAGATTTGCAATGTAAAAACCCAAAAAATGCTACAGCTCCAACAATATTTTATTGGTGAGAATCTAAGGAGGAAATTACATAAAATTTAGGATAGCACCTGGTGAATAAATCCTCAAATTACTTGCCCTCCAAATGATGGATAATGTAGCCCTTCAAATAGAGAATTCAGCCTGATTTCTAGTAGCAATTTGTAATATTCCTACTTAGGAAATACAATGATAAACAAAGCAAAAATGTACATGCAACACATAAAATTCAACATGCATTAAGTGACCCACAAATTTAGACAAGAAATGCGCAGAACTGAGCCATTTTATTATATATGCAAGAGGTAAGCACAAATCTGAATGGAGAGTGTGCACCTATGCTTGCTTAAGCAATCTTGACAACCCCAAGTGAGAAATTAAGCAACCCAACTAATAGAAAGTACTACCCCTTCTCCTTTTGCGCAGGGCCTGGAAAGTTGCATCGCTAGCTACAAAGAAGTTGTTGTTTGGCCCCTCTATATTGCTCAAAAAATTATGAGAAATTAACCCTAGCGTCTCCTCAAGAAATCCACAAAGACCTAGAAAGGGTTGGGCCTAGTTACAACCTTCGAAATTACCCCCAATTTCCACATGCTCCTCCAACTACTAGGTAATTTGACCCATATGGAAATGAAACTGCTTGCATCCTCGAAAATATTAGCGACGGCTAGCAAAAATCTCCTCTAGATGCCTCTAAAAGTCTCAGCTCAGTTCAGCCCCAAAATGTCCATCCCCTTGGCTCCCACATGTGGCATAACAAGCACCTTTGCGTAGGTTTGCGCGGTCCCTGAAGATGAGCCAATGTCAGAACAAAACTCCCACAAAATTGTGTTCGGCTAGCACTCCAAATCTTCAGCAATTGATGGTCCAAGTCTCTCCCGGAAGCCTCAATGATTATGCTGCTCCACAACTAGTTTTCCCAGGAATTGTGTATCCCCCTCCCAGTTTGTTGCAATAATCCCACGAATTGCCTGAGCAAACACCTAGACTAGCTCCCAAAATAATGTAGATCACCTCATTGAGCTGGCACTCGAAGTCCACTGAAGATAGGGTGAGATTCTCACATGAAAATCTTGTTTGTTGAACAACACTCGCAGACTTGGCTCAACAGCTCAAGAGTGTTAGGTGAGTGTTAATGTCAAAGGTTCAAATGCCCCAAAATGATGGATGCTTCCCCTATTTATCTTTGAGCCTCCATCTTTCCTTATGGGTCCCATGCATCGACCTCCCATTGCCTTTCTCCCTCCTATTATCACCTTGCCACCTACTCCTATCTACAAGTTAGTGAGAAAAGCCTTTAACACCACAAGTTGTGGTTGGTGGCAAGGAACTTAGAGAAGGGGTTGTCAAACTAATCTCGACACATTTGGCTATCTCCGAGGTTATCTATGGGAGGTGGTCCCTAAAGAAAAACTAAGTTAAAAATGTGAGTTTTCTAGGAGAGTTGTTAGAGCTAAATAGATTACTTAAGATTTATAAGCAAAAGTCTTATGAGCAATAACCATCAATACATAATTTAAATAAGCATAAAGCATATAAAAACTAGTTCTTTCAAAGTATTGCTCTTTAAAATGAAAAGGTATTTTCTTAAATGGAGTAAAATGCTTTCAAATGGAAAGCAAAAGTAATCTTGATTCTTGAAAAGTGAAACAAGAAAATGTTAGCACAAGATATTGTAAATGCTTTTAAGATAAATAGATTTATGAATCAAATCATGAGAAACTATCTTGCTCAAAAGGAAACAAATAGTGTTCTACTTCGGAGAATATAAATGAGATAATAGAAAAACTCAAATGTTAGACCAAGATAACAACATGCAATTAAATTTGCAACACCGAATAAGGGTACTTGCCAATTAAACAAGATATATCAATCATCCATAAGCATAATGGTCATTAAAATGACAACATGCAATGAAGTTGCAAAAGTAAACAAATTTCCAAGTACCATAGAATTTAAGAGATTAAAATGCTTGCATCCAAAGTGCTTCTTGAAATAAGATTTGCATGTGAAACTTTAAACCATCAAGATAGCAAAACATTTGAGAAATTTGGAAGTAAATGTGATGAAATTGTGCTCATGGTTTATTTTATTAGTTAGCTCTAAGAAAATATTACAATTGAACTCTAATCCTTAGACCTTACTCTCGCCCAAAGGTTTGAATTAATAAGTGAGGAGTCCATAGAGGTAGAGGGTCCCTAAAATGTATATTCAACCAACTTAAGTTGGAGGTAAAGTTTAGTGATGCTTTGAGCATGTGAGATCTAAAAGTAAATTAACAAGAAAATGGAAATTCAACTTCAAATTGAAATATATTTGTTTGTCATGAAATAAAATGTAGTTTTTCTTGATGGATCAAACTTAAGATTGTAGAGTGTGCTCCATGGTGAAGCATAAGCAAATTTGAAGTATAATTTCAAGCTAAATAAACTCAAGTAAAGATGTTTGCATATAAAAAATCTGAATTTTCTATGAAAGTAAATGCTTTTAAAACTTGTAGCAAATCAAATTGAATAACTAGCGAAATGAATGAAATGCACGGTTATGTTAATTGATAAATTAGATGAGATGCATGCAATTTAAAAAGATCACAAATCACACCACAAGTCCTCTCCAAAAAATGGAGAGATTGGGATGCCAATGGGTAGAAACCATGCTCCCAAAATCAGAAATTTTATTGGTTGTTAGAGCTAAGAGACTATGAAGCCTCCTACAAGCTCAAGGAAAACCTTTACAAATGAAACTTGAGGTCTTAGACTTATCCTTGATGAGAAATTTCTGCAATATAAAGTCTCAATAGAAATCAGATTTTTACAAGTGAAGAAGAGAGGTTAAGCCTCCTCAATGCTCACGGCCAAGAGAGAAATAAGAAGCCACAAAAGGAACTCAGCCTTCCTCAAGGAAGCTTCTTAACTGTGCACGACCAAAGGAAAAATAGATTCCTCCTCGTTGTTGATTTTCTAGCATTGGAAAGTGTTTCAAGTCTCATATTTTGGGGAGAGGCTTGGACATCAATATTCCAGAGAACCCAGAAATCGTTTGTGGAAATTCCACCCGGATCATGCTTTATTAAAATAATTAAATACTTTTTCTAATCCTTAAGTCTAAACTTAGGGAAATTAAATAATTAAAGGATATTAATAAAGTAGAGTGTGAATCTTCTAGAAAATGAAAATCAGGTCATCTTTTAATATGAGCCATTGATTAAGGATATAATCTAGGCCGTTGATTCATCAACGAGAAGACTATAAGAGAATGCTTGAGGATCATTTGGAAAGTAAGTTGGACACACTCTCAGTACCCGAAGGAAATCAATTCTGAAGTAAGAGAATTCGATTTCAGAGGGTGAAGTTGTAGAGGCTGGGTTGCAAAGAAAGAAGGAGGAGGGAGAAGTCAGCAGTGATAGAAGAAGGCAGAAGGAAGACAAAGAGGAGGCAGCGCTAAGCAGCAGCACTGGCCCTCCACGCAGAGTGATGCAGTCCAATGCAGTGACTGCGCAGAGGGGCCACGAAGATCCCGTGAGTTGCCTTCCGTTGCGCAGTCTGAGGAAGAGCCTCTCGTTCAACCCCAACAACCAGCAGAAGAAAATTCAGTCGCCTCTTTAAGGCATAGGGATCCAAGGGATGTGTCTCCCGAAGATTTGCGAGAAGGAGAGTCAGTAGATCCACCCACTGCCAATGGGAGAACGAGCAGGGAACTTCGACAAATTTTGAAGGAAGCAGAGGACTTTGTCGGAATCCCCCGAAATGAGAAGAGACAGCATAAGAAGCCTGAGAGGTATCAAGCCTTGGTTGCTCAAGTTAGAGAACCTTCCAGTGTTCGGGAAGCAGCTCAGCACCAGGTGTGGGTTGATGCAATGGTGGAAGAGTACAGTTCCATCATGACAAATGATGTCTGGGAAGTTGTCCCCAAACCTCATGACAGATCAGTTGTAGGATCCAGGTGGATCTACAAAATCAAGTATGCTGCAGACGGCAGCATCGAGAAATTTAAACCCAGGATTGTGGCTAAGGGGTATGCTCAAAAGGAAGGAATCGACTATGAAGAAACCTTCGCCCCAGTAGCTACGTACACCTCTATCAGGTCCGTGATATCCCTTGTTGCGCAGATGGGATGGGAAATTCACCAGATGGATGTCAAGACGACATTCTTGAACGAGGTGATAGAGGAAGAGGTGTATATAGAACAACCGGAGGGCTTTGAGACACATGATCAGAAAACTCATGTGTGTAGATTGAAGAAAGCGTTATATGGACTGAAGCAAGCTCCTAGAGACTAGTATGGTCGAATTAACAACTACCTGCAGAAGATGGGATTCGTCAAGAGTGACGCAGATCCCAACCTCTACTATCTGACAGTCGGGAGTAAGCCTTTGATACTGGTTTTGTATGTAGATGATCTGTTCTTGACGGGATCATCAAAGCTCATCACAAACTGCAAGAAGAATTTGGCTGAAAAATTTGACATGAAGGATCTAGGATGGATGCACTATTTTCTGGGGTTGGAGGTTTGGCAGCAAAATGGGGAAATCTTCATTGGTCAAGGGAGATACACTACAGAGATTCTGAAGAGATTTCAGATGGAGGATTGTAGACCCATGACAACTCCAATGATCACCAACTGGAAGAAAATCGACATGTCCGAAGAAGATGAGGCTGATCCTACGCTATATAGGCAGCTCATAGGGTCATTGATGTATCTGGTAAATACAAGCCCAGACATTTTTTATGCTGTAAATACCCTCAGTCAGTTCATGGTGGAACCAAAAAGGGCACATTGGGCAGTAGCTAAGCATGTTCTCAAGTACCTTCAAGGAACAATGGAGCTTGGATTGAAGTACACTTGTAGCAATGATGTCAGGTTGAGTGGTTTCACCGACGCAGATTGGGTTGGAAGTTCAGTTGATCGGAAGAGTACCAGTGGGTACTGTTTCAGTCTAGGATCAAGAATGACTTCCTGGTGCAACAAAAAACAGGAGTCTGTAGCACTGAGTTCAGCAAAAGCAGAGTATATGACAGCCAGCACAGCTTCGTGCGAAGCCATATGGCTTCGAAAACTGTTAGTAAACCAACTCAACGAGAAAATGGAAGTGACCTGCATCCTATGCGATAATCAGAGTTGCATCAAGCTCTCTGAAAATTCTGTGTTTCATTATAGGTCGAAACATATTGACATCAGGTGTCACTTCATCAAGAACTATGTACAACGTGGAGCTGTTTAGTTATAGTACACTCCAACAAGAGAACAAGTGGAAGACATCCTCACGAAGGCTCTAGGAAAGACAAAGTTTGTCTACTTCAGAGAGAAGATGGATATGATGAAGAATCCCTTGCAGTAGTAGATTCAAAGGGAGTTGTGGTACAGATCAAGCAGTGACGATGGTAGTGTCAAAGGAAGCAGTACAAGAGACAGCAACGCAGCAGATGAGGGGTGACGTCCAGAGATCGGCAGCGCAGAGGGTGCTTCAAAACAAAGCAGCATGCAGCAGGCATATTGTTGGAACTTGGAACACCTTTGTCGCTAAGAGGGAGTGTTGATTTTTATAGCATCCATAAATGTTCCAAGTCACAAATTTTGCAGGGAGTCTTGGACAGCAATATTCCAAAGAACCCAGAAACAGTTTGTGGAAATTCCACTCGATTCATGACTTATTAAAATAATTATTTATTTTAATGAAGACCCTGTTGACCACTGGAGTGGCACCTGATGATTATATGAAGACTCCATGCCCAAGGATGAACCAAAGGACACTTGTTCCATCAAATATCATCAGATATCATCATTTCAACAAAGTTTTTAAAGTCTACTTCTTCTTATCATTTTCTCTTGTACCCAGATTCCACGCCCTACGGGGTATTTTAATAAGTGATGCTAGTAATGATGAATTTGAGTCAGTATTGAGTCTGTAACAGGCCTAGGTAGCTTGGGACCTTGCCAACAAGTGAGTATTACTCTAGAAGGTTTTTTTTACTTGGTTAATTATCATCTCTCTACTAGGAGTTAATAATTAATTGAGTTTTCCTCCAATTTTACCCCAAAGCCGGAGTACGGCTTGATGGTGAGGCCTTGGGTGAATCCTAGTGTCTAGAGTCAATGTATATTACCATACCAGATCACACAAAAAATTTCATGGAATTTAGTTAGGTCTAGATAGTGATTTTTTAATTTTTTAGATTTCCCGCAAGTCGAAAATTGCAATAAAATTTGTAATTGAATTGTAATAAGTGTTTCCTAGAAAAGTTGTATGGGGTATGAGTAATCAAAATTACACCTCTCACCCTCAACTTTCTACTATAACACACTTTGATGGGTTAAAAATGTGTTTTGAACCCTCAAAACCAACTTTTTCTAAGTTTAGTGGGAAATCTGGCAATTAATTAAGCCAGAAATCAAATAAATGGAGAAAAATAAATATCCACACATGCTAAATGATGTGGAAATGAAGTGGAAAATTATGGAGGAGTTAAAGTGAAGTCCCAAAGTGATGTGCACTCCTAAAATCAAGGAAAAGACGTGCTCAAATAAAATTGAATTTCCGAAATTAAATGAGTTGCTTACTTGGAAATTCGAATTTGTGAAGTTAGTGCATATTTTGGAGGATTTGGGAGAATATTTGGTGGATATTTTTGTGAGAAATTGTCCCCACATGGGTTAGCACCCATATACACATGTCATTCCTTCATAAAATTCGAATTTGGCACATAAGGGAAGAAGAAAATGATGTCTACTTGCCAGAATACAATTTTTACACTTGGCAATGGAACTCCACTTATCAAATTCGAATTTGCCTTGAGATCTCCTCCCTCTCACCACTTTGCATTTGGTTCTTCATTGGGTTTTGCTGCCAACTTTTTATATAATGGACCCATGGGCTCTCATATTGTATCATGTAATACGAGCTATTGGACTTGAGGATGCGCTGTCGGATTGTACACGTTACTTGCAATATAATACAAAAGTCTTTGGGGTAACTTGTGATGGTGTTCTTCTCCTTGCATATGTGGTAAATTCTTGACTTGTTGTTATGCTTCTATTTATTTCCTCATGCTATTGTTTCGTTCATTCTTGTTTCAAGATATGTTAGCATGCAACTATCTCATATTAGCATAAGAGTTACTTGATCGCTTTAGGATAAGAAATCTTCTATTTGATGTCAAATATATCTACAGGAGTTATTTCCATTGCTTTGATTTAATTTCATGTGGATTTAATATGTTGTGGTGAGATTGTGTAGAAGAATCCGTCTTTGGTCAAGCTTTTCAAGCGTGAGGGGAAGTTCTCGGAGGAACCAACCCATTCTTGAAAATATTCAAGGAGACCCCGCATGTGTTGACTTCAAAAGTCTAATCTATATTTTATTTTGTCTTGCAGACATTATTTTAAGTTTCTCAAAACTCTTATTTCTTGCATCAAAAAAATCAAACATAAAATATTTTACTTTTCAAATATTGCTCTTCATTTCTTTAATATCTGGCTATTTCAAAGAGCCAAGCTATGGCTAGTCAAAGAGGAGAGCTTGCTCATACTCTTTGGCCTAGCTTCTTGTAGATTATTTTTGTAATATTACTTTGTAATTTATTGAGCTAACATTTGTTGTTGTAGTTTTTCTCTAACTTGTTGTCTTGCAGCTACTTGCAGGCTTCATTTTCAAAAAACTATTTACAAGTTTGCTTGCAGGACCTTGGGTTCTCTATTTCTCTCTCTTGGCCATGTAACTCAAAAGGGCTTTGCCTTGCTTCTTCTTCCTCGAAAAATCTACATTTTGTTGGGCTTTTGTGGGCCTCAAATTGTAGAAATTTTCAACAAAGAAAGATCTATGGCTCAAGCCAAAATTGTGAAGACTTCCCTTGGATTTTAGAGAAGACTTCATAGTTTTCTCCTTATTGTAATAATTAATAAAATTCTTGGTTTTGGGAGCGTGGATTTTACCCATTGATATCCCTATCTCTCCACCTTTTTGGAGAGACTTTGTGGCTTGATATTTGATATTTTTCACTTGCATGCACATCATTTAATTGGGGAATTAACACAATCATGCATTACACTCATCTTGCATGCACCTAAAACTAATTTGCTTCAGATTTCTAGTCTTTTTACTTTCATAAGCAAGTTCAAACTTTTGCATGCATGCACTTTTAACTTGAATCTAATTTGTCATGAATTTTGTTCCAAAACCATTTATGCTTCACCTTTAATTACATCTTACATGCAATAAGTATTTGGGCAAATTTTCTCCATAAAATATCATTCTACTTCATGACATGTGAGTACATCTCAAGTTTGAAAGTTAATTTTCATTAATTTACTTACATGCCCCAAGCAATCACTAAAATTTTATCTCCAACATAAGTTGGTTGAATAGACATTTTTAGGGACCCTCTACTCTTCTACTGACTCCTCACTGTGGGATCCATATCTTTGGGCAAGGGTGAGTCCTGAGGATTAAAGAGTTGAATTGTAACGTTGCTCAAGAACTAATTAATAAAATAAACCAAGAGCATTTTTCATCACATTTAGCTTACTTGCAAATTCTTGAATTTGACTTTCTTAACGGTTCAGAGTCTCACATAAAATATCATTTCCCTTTTTCTAGAAGCATTTCCTTTCATGCAAGTATAGTAATCTCTTTTGCAACAAGTTTAGCTTAATTTTCTTGTACTTGGACATTATCTACTTTAGAAAGCTCCATTTCATGTTTAATGTTCATCATGTTCATGGATGGTTGATGAATCTCATTTCCTTTCAAATACTCTTATTTCATGTTGCAAAGCTAAATGCATGTTGGTTTAGCTTTCAAGTCTTTTTATCATCTGATTTACATTTAGATCACTAATTGTTTCCTTGTGAACAAGAGTGTTTCATGTGTTTTGATTCATAAATTCGTTTATCTTGAGAGCATTTATGATATCATGTGCTGACAGTATTTTGTTTCCATTTCAAGATTACTGTGTTCTCGTCTCTTTGAGCATTCCTTTTACTCTTTAGCACGTTATTTGTAAAGGCACTGGTTATATGGTTTGTCATTATTTCAAAGTTGCTCATAAAAGCTCATGAATCTTAAAAAGTAATCCAATTTCACTCTAATATTCTCTTGGAAACTCAAATCTTTTAATTTAGTTTTCCTTTCGAGACTACCCCCCTTAGCTGACCTAGGAGAGAGCTAAAACAGAGAGAGTCAGGATAAGTGACATCCCCTTCTCTGAATTCCTTACCACCAACCACACCTTGTGGGGTTGAAGGTTTTTTCCACTAACTTGTAGGTAGGTGAAGGCGGTAAGGAGAGTTAACAGCCCCTAAGTCTAAACTTAAGGAAATGAAATAATTAAAGGGTATTAATAAGCTAGAGTGTGAATCTTCTAGAAAACATGGATCAAGTCAAGTTTTAATCTTAGCCATTGATTAATCTTTTAATCTGGATTGTTGGTTCTCCAACAGGAAGATTATAAAAGAAGGCTTGAAGGTCATTTGGAAAATAAGTGGGGCATACACTTAGTGCTCGAAGGAAATCGATTCTGAAGTAAGAGAATTCGATTTCAGTGGGAGAGTTGCAGGGCGAGGAGTTTGCAGAAGCAGAAGGAGGAGGGAGTCAGTAGTGATCGAGATTAGGGATGGAGGGCAGCAGTAGGTCACTGGAAGAAGCTTGAGGCTGCAGCGTAGAGAACCCACGCAGTCTCCACAAAGACTTATGCAGTACAGCGCTGGGACTGCACAGTGAATCACGTAGACAGACACAGGAGCTTGCAGGGGCAGATCAGGGTGTCAAAGAATTGTCTAAGGGAGCTGGTAATTCAGTCTCAGGTGTTTCAGAATTTATCTGTCGTTATATTTCCCTGTAAAGATATCATTTGCTGAAGAATTAATAAAACCCTTATCTGTTGCACCGGTTTTCCCGCGTTGGGTTTTTTCGGGGACAATTGTCCAAAAATAATTGTGTACATGTGATTGATTCTTGTGCTTATGTTTGTTGATTTATGGTAGCATCGGATGTGCTCTAGCCTTTTAACTTTGGATATAAGCTAAGACACATGCATTCCATAAAACCCAGAAATGGTTTTGGAAAATTCCACTTAGAGATGGTTTAATTAAATTAATTAATCGTTTTTTTAATGCTTCCCTAAGTCTAAACTTAGGGAAACTAATTAATTAAAGGGTATTAATTAAACCAAGTGTGAATCTTCTAGATAAAGTCATGGATCACCTCCAAGTTAATCCTAGCCCTTGATTATGTTTTAATCTTGGCCGTTGAAGGGTCAACGGAGGATTATAAGGAGGGTGAGGAGCCTATGGAAAATATATCAGATGGAGAAAGAATCAAGAGATCGATTTCTTCAGCCAAAGGAAGAATCGAAGTGATTCTAGATTGCAGATAGGGGAAGGTGGTATCTCTAGGTGGGAGAATTTCTGAAGAATAAGGAGTGTAGGAAGAGAAGAGAGAAGGGAGCCATAGCAGTAGTGTAGAGATAGCCAAGTAGCAGTTACGCTTGGCCAGCACAAAGCAGCAAAGGGAGTTTCGATTTCAGTTGTGGAGACAGTTGAGGGTTCATCCAGTAGCCGGAGGGCATTTCCGGAAGAGGAGAAAACTCTAGTCTCACACTATAGTAAGCACTGAGGCAGCCACAACGAGCAGCACCAGCAGTGATGCACTGACAGCGTGAGTGACATAGTCACTACACAGAAATCACACAGAGGCATTTAGAGTGAGAGCAGGTCGGTGCCGAAACTTCTTGGTGAACTGAGAATTGTCTCACTAAGCCCATTCTCATCAGATTTCTTCAGGTGATTGATTGATAAATACAATCACACATTTGTACTCAGAATTTTTGCATAAAAAAGAAACCCTCACATCTACTACACTAGTTTTCCCGAGTTGGGTTTTTTCGGGGACAATTGTCCAAAAATAACAGTGTCTATGTGTGAATACTTGTGTTATTTCTTTCATGTTGTTTGTTTATCGTGAAGTCTGCAACATATTTTATTTTGATATTTAACACAGTAAAATGTTAAATAATTGTGTGAGAATGCAATAGAAGAAATATAATCAATAGTTGCAGTAGAATTCTACATTATAGAATTTTCACAATGTTCCCTATTGTTTATTTCTCTGCATATATATTTGTGAATATTGCAATAGTATTTATTTCGATATTTGCCAGAATATTTTTGAATAATAACTTATTGAATAATAAGTAGGAGAGATAAATCTATCACTACAACTGTATAGTTTTTAGTTTGAAAATTTCACATATCGGTCTTGGATATCTCATTTGATCTGATTCTATAAGAGAATTTTATGGGTTTTCCCCTTAGAGGAGTTTTTTACTGGCTTAGAGCCTATATCTTGTGTTCTCTGTTTTCTTGTGATCTTCATGTTTACATTTTGATGATTGTTTGATGAAGAAGAACATAATTAAATAAATAAGAAACCAACAAATATTCAAAAGAAGTTATCAAGGAAAGGAAAATCTAATCTAATTATAAAGCCTCTCAATTTCCTAACATGGTATTAAAGCTGAGGTTTGAAGAAAGGAGGTCTAAAGATCATTCTACTAGTTTTTAGATTTAAGTCTGGTGCATTGCTATTGCTAACTATTGTAGCTTCTATCTTGGAAAGTTGAATGAGATTCTGGGCATATCAAGAGACCTTATCTCTATAAAGAAGACTCCAAAAATTACAGTAACCCGCTTATCTAAGATTCAATGATCTTTGTGCTTGCATTTCATTCACTATGGCTCATCAATGGATCGCATCCCCTGAGGAAACCATCACATTTCTCTGAGACTCATATAAAATATAGTAAGATTTAACTATGGTTCGATTACTCAAAGTTTGCAGCTCCTATTTTATTCTGCAGATCGAATTCCTTGTATGGTTCGAATCTTTCACAAATAAACAGTAGCTTACATGTTCTAGCATCTGCGTTATTTGAATCGTATGCCTATGGGTATTAATATTACAATCTTGAGGCTCGCTCTATACATTATATTGAGTACTTTGTATGACATCAAGTAGCAACGCATATTTCTGTGTGGCATCAATGATGCTAGCATATGTTCTATGGCCCAATTTTCGTGGCTCAAATATACACTAGCTTCACATCGTATGGCTCGTTGTCTTGAATGAAATGACTTTACAGTGCCACGAACATAGATGTGCATTTGTAGCTCACTCGCATCATAGCTTAATGGGATATATTATAAACTTTGGCTCAATCCTATGAACTGAGGCATTGCATTTGGCATCATATAGGGTTTGATATAGTGATTGTATGGCATCATCTTCTATAACAATGGTGGACTCGATATATACCTTTACTGAATCGGTGATTCAAATTAGAGTGTGTCGGCCTACATATATTGCAGTATCACTCTATGAACATCGACTCTGTGATTCGATGACATATCTATTTGCCACGATGACAGTAATTTGAAAACTTGACTCTATTATCTAAGAAAGAAAAATTATGTAGCGAACTGAGACTGTGGCAAATATGAAGATCAATGGAATTCTTCTTTGTGTTTCTAATACAAAAAGCAGTCTTGGATGAAGTTAATGCAATAAACTTGCAACTCAACAAAAGGGTTCTGAAGTTGAAAAAGTCGACACACCTGTGATTGAAGGTAACCATTTGTTAAAAAAGCGCTGACAGTTGAAGAAGAAACGGACCCTGGCAAGGTAAATGATCCGGATCTAGGGGGAGACACCCAAGGTCTAAAAAATTGAAATGGATCTTGGGGGGAGAGGCCCCCAAGATCTAAAAAATTGAATGCCAACAAAATGGGAGAACACAGTAAAAATACCACAAAGAAACTTGTTTTATTAAAACAGAGAGCAATTGTAAAAGCTACATTGTGGTGGACAATCTGTCCTTTTACAAAATGCAACTTGTTACTTATAGTCTTTTTTAGTTACAATACCACAGGTAAATTCCATGGGTGAGTAAATACTATGGGTGAATGAATACCATGGGCAGATGTCACTTACAATACCATGGGAAGATGTCACTTACAATACCATAGGTGGATGCTGTGAAAATTTCTGAATCTAAGCTACGAAATCCTATTGCAATAAATCTGATTTGCATCGCCTACTTATCTTATTAAATTACAAGTTATTTTTTTATGAATATTCAGTAAAAATACTAATGCAAATATACTGCAGCCTACACAATTATACAGATCAAATACTAAAAAATAAGTAAAGCATTAAGACAAAGGACACGTATTTTTCAGACAAATGTCCCCGGAAAAACCGAATGCAGGAAAACCGGTGCAGCAGTTCTGAGGGTTTATATTATTATGTAGATTTCTGAATACAATCTAAGGTGCCAAATCCGGCTCACCCAATAGAGAAAATCCTCGGTAGAAGTACCTCTATACGGAGACAATATTTTGGTAAATTCAGCAGTAGAATGACGAAAACCCACAGGTAACTGCACAGTGCCCAGTGTTGCGCAATGATGGTTGCAGCTAGCCCTACGCTGAGACTGCATCACCTCTCCTAGTGGTTGCGTCAGCCTCTCTGTGAGCCTTCCCAACCCAACAATCGATCTGTTGGATGGCTACCCGATCTGCCTCACAGAAACCCCAGCGCAGTTGCTTAAGTGACTATGTCACCCTCTCTGGCTATGTGTCACTCCTGCGTGAGCCCTGTTGGCTTTACGTCACCCTCTCTGAGCTGCTTTGTCTCTCCTGGTGCTGATCTGCCTCTATAATTGTATTCTCAGCCTTGGATGCAAATCACGCTGCCGAACTACCCCTCACAGCGTTGAATTACTAAGATTTGATCTTCGTCCGAGCACTACTCCGCCAGAAGAATTCAATCTCTGTGTGTATTCTCCAAATGACCCCAAGCCTTTCCTTTATATTTTTCCTGTTGATAAATCAACAGTCGTGATCTAATCTCTAATCGACGACTAAGATTAGAAAAGACTTAATCTTCGTCACTTAGAGCATTCCCACCCACATGTTAAATTAATTCACTTCAATTATTTAATTTCCCTAAGTTTTGTAAATCCCATTTGAAGGTGTGGATCAATAAGATATTTGGCACTAGAACTTCAGGTTAGCTACGGATTTGATTTCTTTTATTCTCTATCGAGTTTTCTAGATCTGGAACCCAGGTTTACTCAGAACTACTTAATAATAAACCCTCATATTTGTTGCACCGGTTTTCCTGCATTGGGTTTTTCCGGGGATTTATATCCAAAAATCCATGTGTCACTTTGTTGCATGAGCGTATTATTTAGTAAATGATCTGCATGTGTACGCTGTAGTTGTGTTTATTTTCAGTATTTTCTGAATCTAATTTGTGGAAATAACTTGTATTAATTAAATCAAGTAGGAGAAAATAAACCAATACACTGCAGTATAATTTTCACATGGTATCAGAGTGATTGCAGATCAAGCTGAATTTCCAACAATCAGCTATAGAAATACTTTTCTGCAGGGCGGCAAAAGAAGCAGCAGATCTGGAAAGGGCATCTTGATAGCAGGAGAACACAGATCCAGAAGACAGCGCTGAAGCTGTAGAAGGCCTGCAGTGTAATATTCCCAATTAGCAGCAGCTAATTGGTAATATTAATTTTTGGCCAATTTACTTCTTATAAAGTTAAGTCAGCTAATAAAGTGGGTGAAAAGACACTTAGCCTACACTTAGGAAATAAACATTCCCTAAAGTCACTTGAGCACATTATTATATGACAGAGTGGGGTCGAGGGGTTGTATAACGCTAACGTGTTAACACTCATGTATTAAGCTTGTTGCACTCCCTTAATTCGTGCTCCACGAACCTCTGTTGTTGTCCATATCTCATTCATATTTGTTTCCTCTGGGTCCATAGGAGACAGATTCTTAAATCTCTTAAGCCTGTCTCTCATGGGTTCCTTCTCCATTCGCTCTCAACACCTCTGCATTTTTTAAGATTTCTGTTCATTGTTTTATATTTGGCCCATTTAAAAGCCGTCAGTCTCACAGCCTCTTAAGCCCTCTCACAGTATAAGGAATTCACATGAATCGACTCCAAGGTCTTCTCCATCCATGAACCACCAAAACTATTGTTCTCTTATTCCATATTTTGTCAGAGGCAATTTATACCATTGTTCACATTCAACCTCTGATTTTTAAGATGTCTTAGGCACTGGTCTTTTGCAACTCAAGGCTATCTCTAGGACCTACAATAGCGCCTTTGATGCAAGGGCAGTGTTATCTTCTTCTTCCTTCTTGACTTTCGAACTGCTACTACCATCCTCCATAAGGATTTTGAGGAGGTCTCTCCTCAGCTCTTCTTGCTACAAGGCTACCCACATCGCTTCCCATCTTGGAAGCCTTTCTCTGCCCAGAATGCTATGGACAAAGACTTGATAGTCTTTTGAAACGGAGTTCAGAGTGAGCCTTACAAGCTCTAAGTCTTTAGGTGTTGCCCTTACTGCTGACAGCTGATCTCGGTTATCCTGAATACGAGACAGGAAGGAGTCAAAATGCTCTCCCTTCTTCATTCTGGTATTACGCATCTTCTCCTCCAGGCACATCTTCCAATGCTCGAAAGATCCTTGGTATAGCTTTTCCAACCCTACCCATATCTCTCTAGCAGTGCCTTTTGCTGCTATGTGAGGTACGATGTGATCCTTGACAGCATCCAAGATCAATCGCTTGGCTCTTGCCATATTCTTCTTGAATTGTCTCAGATGTGCTGCATCCAAAGGTTCTGCACATGCGCTCTCAATGAGGGCTTTTAGATCATGCTCATCAAGGAGAAACTCAATCCTTGATTTCCAAATGACATAGTTGGAAGCACCCCTCCAATCTATCTTGGTCACACAGTCCGTTGTTGGCCATCTCCTCAACTGTCGATTTCTTTCTCTAACCCTCTGCTCAGCTAGACTTACGCATTCCTTGTGGGGTAGGTCACTGCTTTTGCTGCTGCAAGGGAGAAATTGAGTTTCTTTGAGTAAGAAACTCTCTGAGATCAAGACATCCCCAATCTGTGTTTTTCAAAAAAATTCTCACGCTTTATGCACAAGCTCTTACTGCTGTGCAGTAACTGCGTCCTTCAGCTACGTTGGTCTGCTACGCTGCCTCTTCTGCAACTAGAAAAATACTTACCCCTTTGTCAACTCTTTCAGAGGGAGCCTTTTTCTGCACTGGATTGCCCTTCTAGCCTGGATAGCGTAATCTCTAGGAGGGTCTCCTGCTGCTTACGCAGATCCCAGTCTCTTCTGCATTGATCTGCTGGTTCACTCTTGTTTCTCCTACACTTCAGCGTGAATAAGCTTTGATACCATGTGAAAAATCCTAAGTCTGGATTCGTACTGCAACAAATCTGAATTACTTCCCCTATTATGTTTCATAATTATTTCATTACAATGAAATATTGAAGTAATTTCTGAAGTAATCTACACAAATAATACTGCGGAATAAATCTAAGTGCTGAAACAATCTGAACAAAATATAATGAAAAACATCCACATTTAACACAGTTATTTTTGGACTAAGTCCCTGAAAAAACCCAACTTGGGAAAACCGGTGTAGCAGATCTGAGGGTTTTATATTATTAAGCAGTAGAATCTTGAGTACAACTAGGGTGCCAATATCCGACTCACCCTTCAGAGAAATCTAGACAGCAAATGTACTTGTGAGACATTCCTCACTCTGCAAGTATGCGGTTGATCTAAACAGCGCTGGATAAGCCCTTCTCTGCCTCTGCGTGAGTGCCTACACTGGAACTGCGTAAGCCTGCATGGGCAAGCCTAAGAAACTGTCACCTCTCTTTGCAACTAATCTAGTTGATCTGAGACTGGATTTTGGCCCTCCTGGCTCAGAAACCCTAGCTTCTAGCTATCTCCAGACTGACTCCAAGAGACACTGCGCTACTTTTGCGTGATTTCCTGCAAGGACTGCGTCACCTCTTCAGAAAACTGCGCTGTCTCTCTCTGCGTAACTGCTGCCTCTCTCTGTAATGTACTCTCGGTCCTCCTGACCAATCTTTGTTTCTGCCCCTCTCTGAATCTGATCACTGAATCAAAATCACTTAGCAAACCCTGCTCTAGTGATTCAATTCTGACCAAAAGCTGTGTCTCCTCACACAAACTCGAAAATGCCAAACGCTCAATGTGTTCAACGTATTTTCCATAGGCCTCTCACCCTCCTTATATTCTTCCGCTGACCCTTCAACGACCAAGATTAAAACATAATCAAGGGCGAAGATTAACTTGGAGGTGATCCATGACTTTATCTAGAAGATTCACACTTAATTTAATTAATACCCTTTAATTAATATGTTTCCCTAAGTTTAGACATAGGAAAACATTAAAAAACGATTAATTAATTTAATTAAACCATCTCTAAGTGGAATTTTCCAAAACCATTTCTGTGTTTTATGTAATACATGTGTCCTCACCTATATACAAAGTTACAAGGCTAGAGCACATCCGATGCTACCATAAATCAACACCAAGCCAATATGGGTTGTGGGGGGGAGGGCTAGGGTTCAGATAGGCTCTTTTTATTGAGATTTTAACTTCTTTTACTAAGAAACTTGTTGAAAAGTGTAACTAGGTTCAGTCTTCATAATGACTTGTAATTATGAATTCATGTAATGAAGAGACAAAGATAATAAAATGTATTTTGTAATGCTTGCTTCATGGCTTTCAAGAGCAAAGAGTTTTTATTATAGGTCAAAGACTTCTTCTTGATGTCTTTAGGAGTTTGTCGTCTTGTCATAAATATAATTTAGAGTCATGTTACACGTGTAAAGGAGAAAATATTGATGCAATTGTATGCTCCAAGACCTTGTGACCATCTCCATGAAGTCGGCTCAAGCATGCTGGATAATCACCCTTGATCATGTCGGCCTACACACATAAGATCCTGCCTTGATGAAGTCGGCTCACACTCAAATGATCATGTCGGCCTAGGTCAATGAGACAATCCCTATATATAGGACCGCAGCGTCATTGTTGAGATATGAATTCGAACAAGTCTGTGATAACAGTGCGAAGTGAAAGTCTGCAATTAAAGCGAAGGAGGAAGCATTTCAGCGAAGAAATAAGGGCTCTCTGTTTTCGGTCTATTGATCTCGGTCCAGGTCTGTATTACATATCCGAACTGCAGTGCGAGGAAGAGGATAAGGTCTCGGACTAGTAAAGAATACAGTGCGTAGGAGGGGGGCTTGGCAGCGAAGGAAAGGAGACTGCAAGAAGAACAATTCGGGCCTCAATCTTGGATCACTGTATCTTGGATATCTCAGAAAGAGGACCTAGGGTATTCATAGCGTAAAGGAAGGTTATTACAGCAAGGAAAAGGATCTCGGTCTTAGGTACAGTAACAAGACTGAGGAAGACCTTCTTGGAGGCAAAGAAGCACAAGGTTTGAGGCTGCTAGATTAAGGACTGAGCTTCCCTAATAGAGGTGCAGCAGAGTGCAGAAAAGAAGTTCAACAAAAGGAACTGAGAAGAGCAAGTGACGAGGGTCTTGGAGGCATACTGGTGTCAAGGGTTTGTGTCATGATTATGGTACTCATCAATTGAAGATCTATAAAAAGAATTACTTTCGGGTTTTCCTCTCCAAGAGGGAGAGGTTTTGGCCCTGGCTTGCTAGCCTAAATATTTGTGTCTCTTATGCATTTGATAATTGACTTGATGAAGAACGTAATAATCTAACAAAGATAAGATCTAAGTGAAAGAAGCATAAAGAAATCACAAGTAATTATCATGAAAATCAAATTTTAATAAAAGTCCTAATTTCTCAACAAAACAGTGGGAGACATATGAAGACATCAGTCAGACCTTTCTTGTGACTCTTGAGACATCTCCAAGTACCCAAAACGTACCCTATCTCCAAGATATGTATGCAACCTTAAGATACATCTCTCCATGCTACTGTGTTTGTTATGAATCTTGACATATCTCATATGTTAAAATCTTCCATTTTGCATCTGAATATAAAGCTCACTTCCCGACATATTATTTTCCATACATGTTTTCTTAGATGAGAAATCATGTGTTCAATTTTCGGACTCAATCACATTTCAAAAAGCTTACCATGCATTTCTCATTTCAGGAAGTAAAGCTCAGTTGTCAATGATAATTTTATTCTAAAAAGTAGATGCGATTAATAGATATTGTACCAAACAACTTGCAGAAAATCTGAAATCAGTATGCATGCATGCTATCAGTACTCAGAAATACTAACCTGAGAATCACGTACAAGACCATGAAGATACACATACGAAAATGGCACTCTACCAGTGAACTCAATACCCATCATAACCATTCTTGCCACCCAGAAAAATAAAATATCATGCCTGGCCAAGTCAGAGCATAAAGCATTACTCACAAAAGAAAACCCAGAACTCACAATCAAATCTAAAATTGAAGGAAAACTAGATTAAATATAAAAATTTGACAACAGTACGGTACAAGATGCAAAGCAATGACGAGAATCTCATTGTTCACTCACTTCGCTGAAATATAGAAGTCATTAAATTTAAAAGATCAATGACAAAAAGTAGTTAAAAGTACAGCTCAGTGGTCAAAACATTTGAATCAGCACCTAAAACATTGCTGGCAACAAAAATTTAATATGAGTTTACCGTCGTGGTGAAGCCATAGAAAGCTATGGCCAACAGACCTGTACAGAACATAACTGAAGTGACTGAGAATGAATTTATACCCATAGAGAATGAATTTATACCCGTAGAGAAAATATTTCTTTGCTGTTATGTTGCTGGATTCTGTCTGCTTTCACGCTGCCAGATGAGGGAGGATCCAAGTGCTATCGTAAGAGTTGGGCATTAAAAGTAAGACTCATGTTCAAACAAAGATACAAATCTGTGCTGCAGATTTCTAGCCACAATCCTTCAGATGATTGGCAAGATAAAATGGTCCATTTAGGAGCCTTGGTTAAAATAAACAAGGATAAGAAATTCTCAAATTTTGGGCCCTCATTCCCAAGTTACAGAAAAATTCATCAATGCATTCTGAATCCCATGATTGATGTTCAACAGGTTTGCAAACTCTAAAACTTGGATTTCAAGCACTTTTAACGTTGTAACTTAAGTGAGCCAAGGGGGCCAAGAGACCACGTAGAGAGGGGGCCCACGTAGACCACATGGAGGGATTGCGCAGGCCAAGTTGAGCACGTGGCAAAGGGAGGCTACGTTGGAGGAGGTGGGCCTTAGGGTTTGAGAGAGGCCAATGCTATATAGAGAGGAGAGCCTCCTCATTTTGGTCATTCGATGTTTATGATATTGAGCTGGTCATTTCGACTTCTTGAGCACGCTGGTTGTTGAGCTAGTCTGCAACACTGTTTAGTGCACCGAGTGTCTCCGTTCGGAGATCTCACCCTTAGCCCCGGGGGACTTCGAGTCCCTGCTCGGGTGAGGTTGTCCCATCAGTATTTTGCAGGAGGTTTGGTGTTTGCTTTCGTGGAGGAGCAGCGCATCCATAGACTGCGCAGTCTTGAGAGGGAGGACGCAGTCCATTTCTTGGGAGCTCCGGATTGGGTTTCTTTTGGAGGTTTCGAGCTTAGAGATTGAGCAAGGGGCCAGCGCTTGCCAACTAGAGGATTTTGGCAGAGTTTGAGGAAGTATTTTGGTGGATTCCCTTCAGTGTCAGCGCAGAGCCTTGGAGGATAGCGTAGATCCTCAAGGGGGTGATTTTCGGGGGTCGGCCATTCCAGAAACGCTCTCTGGGCTTTTCTAGGTTTGGTGAGTAGAGGATGATTCCAAAGTTTCAGCTTATTCCAAGTAGGGGAGCAGCACCAGATACTCACCTTGTTCCAGCAATAGCAGTTGCACGGCAGTTTTCCAGCAGCTAGGACGCAGATCAGAGAGCAACCATTCCATCAGCATTGTGAGAGTATTTCTTCACTTGCCCTGTGCAAGTCTAGGTGCCATCACTCTGATCACCTATTGTACTCACTTATATTTCTCAGCATAACAAAATGGCTCAGCTATCTCTTTGCATTTCTTGAGTATCTGTTACATGTTCTATATATATGCTATTGTATGCTTGCACTACTGTTATTTTTCTCCTCGAGCATTCCAGTTACTATACCACTTGGTGTGTTTTTCCCCATACTCTTAGACAGAGTCTGGAAAGAGCCAGATAGCCTCTAGATCTCATCCTCTTTTCAGAGGTGAAATATCTGGTAAATGCCCTCCCAGTCCATCTCTGGTTGGAGTTTGCTTGTGTTTTAGAGATATCCCTGAAAGGGGATATTACACAAATGCTAAACAAAATATTTGGTCACTTGTAAGGTATCTTTATCTCAAACCAATTATAAATTAATGGTAGCATGAGTTTGGAATCTATTTGAGCATCTCCAAGACTTATCTCAGCCATTTAGACTCAGCCATAGGTTCTTTGAACTTGCTACCTTATTTCACCCGAAGCCCAACCTTAGAGAATATTTTTTTGGAGTGTTTAATTAACAGCAATGTTCCACTGAGTTTTCGAGACAGGGAAGCGTGGGAGCGGGGATATGCACAAGGCGCAGGTATATAAGCAACCCCAAAATTTAGGGAAATTTCGGGGAAACGGGGGACGGGGACGGGGACGGGGATGTCAAAGTCATAAAATTTTAAAATTATAAATTATTAAAAATTAATATATAGAAATAGAAAATAAAATCCCAACAATATGTCAACTAAGTCACAAGACATGTCCCTCAGGGTCTCGTGTCCCGTATTTTATGTGTTGGACACGAAACTTGCCCTAAAATGTGTCGAAACGTTTTTCTTCGTGTCCTCCAATCGAGACACGTGTTTTGGACATGGCAAAAACGTGCCCTAACGTTTTTGGCTCTTAGGACACTTGTCCCATGAAAAGTGACATTTAAAACCTACAACATGGTTTTTTTTTGGGTTTTTTTTGTCATTGTTCGTCACCGAAGTCAAGTTTGCTTGCTGCCAAAATCAAATTTGTTGTGTAGTGTGAGGAATTCCATCATATTCGAGCAAAATGCTCACAACTTCACATTGAGAGCATAGTTCACAACTTCACATTGACCTGGACCTGGAGATGCAGAAGACGAGCGTTCGCGTGCTTTGTTGAGTGTTTGGAGCACTTAAATTTCCTGTAAGTTGTGTTATAGCCTATGGAACTTAACTTTAATATACACCAATGACCATGTATAGACCGTTTATTGAAATAAAAGGCCCACCTCCCCGTCATGTGCTCACTGCTCACTACACCTTCGAGGTCTAAAGGGAGGGAAAGCTCGATTAACGCTCGGGTTAACAGTGAAGTTTGAACACATAAATTTATAGTTTATAAACTACCTTGTGTGAAGTTTGAACATGATCGAACCTGTTTGAAGTTAATAACAAAAGTTATAACATGAACAATGAACATCATTGATGTAGTAAATTAATAAACTAACTAGTAAATTACTAAATAGTAAATAGTGTACACTGAATACTAAATAGATATCATCATGATTCATATCTATATGGATCAGGCACTATATTTCAGTATTTTTAATATATATATATATATATAAAACATGTTCCTCGTGTCCCATTTCCGAGGTCGCTGTGTCACGTGTCGATTACTCGTATTTACGTGTCTCGTGTCCTCGTGTCATGTGACTTAGTATGTCAATGACTGTATAGAAAATATTAATAATTATAAAATGTACATCTAAAGACTAAATATGATCATCATTTCGTATTAGACTATTATCATTTATGAATTATCATTTGACATTTCTGCAATACAAATCTAAAAGTAAATTACTGAATTAAATCCATCAATTGACATTATGCAATGTTCCATCTAAATTCATCATTTGAAATGATGCAAGATACATCTAAATTAAATTCATCATTTGACAATTGAAATTATGCAATGAACATTGAAAACGATAAAAAGTAAATTCATTGTATGACAATGACAATGACATATGTTGAAGTCCAAAATAGCCATAGAATACTAAACTAAAAGTTAACAAATAAAGCAGTGAAATACTAGTAAATTTCTCCAAAAGTACTACTAAATTTAAGTTTTAACATAATTTTATTTTATTTTTGTAAGTTTTAAGTTTTAATATAGTTTATTTTTATTTTTTTTGTTTTTTAAAGTTTTAATATAATTTAATTCTTTTATTTTTGTTTTTCATTATATTTAAATTTGTATTTTTTTAAATTTTTAGTATTTATATAAATTATTAGAGAAAAAAATGGGGCACATCCCCCTTGCATCCCCCCTTCCCCCTGCAAAAGAGTCGTGTTTTGTCACTAGAAAAATGTCCCACTAGAGTTTCCCCGAGTTTCCCCAAAAAGGGGATGTGAGGGTAACATTTCCCTGGGAGTTTCCCCATCCCGGAAGCGTGGGGGAGCGTGGGGGCACATCCCCTACCCTAGGGGACACATCACCGTGGAACACTAATTAACAGGTTCCTTAGAGGGTATCTTGCCTGGGAATCCTTGGGTTGATCTCCAAGACCTATTGGGAAAGACTCCCTTCTATGGATAACATCCATCTACAAAACAACTGGTGAACAACCACTAAGATGATAGTGATGGCTAGTGTCATTATTGCCCTTAATCTAGAGTACCTAGTGAGGCTTACCACTATGTAATATTCCCAATTAGCCTTGCTAATTGGAATATTTCATTTTTGTGTTATTTTGCTGCTTTAGATAGGAATAATAAATAAAGTGAGAAATAAGAGGGGTCACCTCACTTTAGCCACCTCACTTTATAATAAAGTGTTCTTTTTTCCTAGTAGCTTGACATTGTAACTTAGAGAGGGGGCCTTGGGGGTCCACGTGGGTGATGGAGGAGACATAAAGTTAACCCAAGGTAAACTGCGCAGATCCAGGGTGAGTGAGTTTGGAGGGAGATTGGTGCTATAAAAGGAGAGGCTCTCACCTCATTTGATCATCCATGATTTTGATATTCTTATTGATAGCTAGACTTTGTCTGCTTCAGCACGCCGGTTGTTTAGTCGGTCTGCAGCACTGCTTAGTGCACGAGTGTCTCCGGTCGGGGATCTCACCCTTAGCCTCGGGGGACTTCGAGTGCCTGCCCTGGTAAGGTTTTTCTGGTTCTACCCTTAGCTTCGGGGGACTTCGAGTGCCCGCCCTAGCAAGGTTTTTCAGCAGCAAGCAGCAGTAGTTCTGAAGCATATCTGAGGAGGAGGAAGCCCTCTTGTGGCTGCGCAGAGCAAGGGAAGAAGGAACGCTGATTCTTGAAGGAGAAGGACGCTGTCTCATCTGGAGAGAGGACGCTGATCTTTCAGGAGGAGGAGGACGCTGTCCAAGGAGGACGCAATTCCGGGCCCGATAGAAAACGGCATTTGGGAGCGGGGAGGGTATTTGTCTAGCCACAGAGTGAGACGGTGTCCCATTTCGGGAGGTAAGGGTTGCGAGATCGAGGGTTATTGTTAGATCTGACTTTGGGAAGGACGGATCTCTTGCGGATCTAGTCACCGTATGTTACGAATCCGAGTCTTGTATGTTGCGGATGCGAAGGTTTTACACTAGATCCGATTGGAGGAGTAACGGTCCCGAGGAGATGCGTAAATCTAGTCAGAGATACGAAGGGAAACACAGGATCTAGCCACAGAGTGCAGCCAGATGCGAGGAGATAGTTCAGGATCTAGCATAGATCGAGGTTTAACGACGAATCGATATTGGAGACGCGATTCGGTCAGGGAGTGAAGGACGCAGATCTGATTGGGGCTTCAGATCCATCAGGTGGGACGCAGATCTGAGGAGCAGGCTATGGTGAGAAGGGCTCATCAGCGTTTTCCAGCATTCTGTAGCCTGTTTATCTGACTGGAGGGTTGAGGGCTTGTGCTTCACCTGTTTCTGCGCTGTCACTAGCAGAGACAGCGTTTTCCATCTGTGAGGGTTTGCAGCTTGAGACCAGCCCAGTATTCAGCGCAGTTCATCTCCAGTCTTCAGAGCAGTCAGGACGCTGTCCTTATTGCAGCCATTCTCTTGTATGGGAGGGTCATCACTTGCCTAGGGCAAGGATAGGTGCACTGATTCTGATTTCTTGTACTCCTCTCTATGTACTTTCTGATTAATAAAATGGCTCAGATTTTGGTATTACATGTGTCATGATTCCGTGATCTGGTTCAGTTTATATTTGTATTGGTGCATTTCTGTTTATTACTGGTTATTTCCCTTTGGGGATATTACAGTGGTATCAGAGCATAGTTCTGGCTCAGCCTGTGGTGCTAGCAGTCTATGACATCCAGAGGTCACCCCCGTTTCTTTGGGGGCAGTGATTCTGATTCAGAGACAGAGAGACAAAATCCAATGGAGGCCATGTTTGCCAAGTTTGCAGAGAAGATGGATGTATTCATGCAGGATATGAAGAAGATTGCAGAAGGGAAGCAGAAGGAACCCCCTAGGGTCTTTCAGGTAGGGGAAGGATCGGGAACGTCTAGTTGTATACCAGATGCTATTCCCATTGTGTCAGCGCAGAAGGCCGATTCCATGGACACGCGACCTACCATGCCTACTTTCCCGGTAGAGGAAGTGGAGCAAACGGCATCAAGAGATGAGGGTCTCGATCTTCACGCAGTTTGGTTTGCAGATTGGCGAAGCATGGGACCGGAATTCATGGATGCTCTCCCTTTCAACCAATATCTGCAGTTCCGAAGCGGCAGTAAGCCTCATGATCGAAATAAGGGACGGGGTTCCCACCGTGATAGTAACCGTGCAGCCAGCAAATTTCATTTGCCGATGTTTGATGGGTCACCAAAGACCACAGCCAGGTCTTGGGTGGAGAAACTAGACCTCTATTTTCAGCTTAACCAGATGCCGGAGAAGGAGGCCATTAAGATGGCTGCATTACATCTAGAGGGTGAGGCCCAGAACTGGTGGTTTCATGGGTTGACAACACTGGGGCATTCCACAGTGACTACATATGCTGAGTTCACCATGAGGGTGGTGAAACGTTTTGATCAGAAGGACCCGGATCAGCCTTTCCTCGAGCTGACCAAGCTCAAACAGACAGGTAGTGCAGAGGCATACATCTCGGACTTTTTGAGGGTTTCAGTGATGGTACCTGACATATCAGCAGCTCGGTTGATCACGATGTTTGTAGAGGGGCTGTCAGAACCACTTCGTGGTCTAGTCCGGTCGAACAAACCGGCTACACTTCAGGATGCTATCAGTAGGGCACGTGACCTACAAGATGTCTTGCCTAGGACTCGGCCACCTTATCCCCAGAGACAGGCTTTCCAGCCTAAGGGTAAGGACACGAGGGTTCCGCCTCCCAAGGCGAATCCCGGACGAGGACAATATGATGATGAGGCTAGGAGAGAGCTGAGACGGAAGCGATTATGCTTCACCTGCCAGGAGCCGTGGGCACCAGGACACAAGTGCACAGCAGGGAAGGCACACTTCATAGAGGTCTTCTCCGAGGGCAGTGGAGAAGAGGATGAGTTGGATGATGAGGAGGCAGGAGAGTGTTATGCAGCGCAGAGTGCTTTACCGCCTCCGCCACCCGATGCAGGGGAGGCATCATTTGCACCTACTGGGGGAGCTCTAGCAGCATTACGAGGAGTCCCCAAGTATCTGACATTGCGCGTACGTGGGACAGTGCGGGGACAGCGTGTCTCAGTTCTAGTTGATAGTGGGGCCACCCACAATTTCATCGATGCCCAGATGGTCGCACGGAGAGGCATACCCACGGAGAGCTTCGATGGGTTTTCTGTTTTGGTCCCAGGAGATCAGACCATGGCTTGTGCTCGATATGTACCAGAGTTATCAGTGACGATGGGCACCTATACTTTGACTGACCACTTCTTTGTGGTGGACATTCCGGACACCAATGTGATATTGGGAGTGCAGTGACTTATCACTCTGGGGAAGGTCACAACAGATTGGAAAGCCTTGGAGATGGAGTGGGATGATCCCAAGACGGGAAGGCATGAGAAGATCCGAGGTCAGAACACATATCCGCCCCAGACAGTATCAGCACACAGCATGGATGCGACATTCCGCAGGGGAGATATAGAGTGGGCAGTTGAGTTGCGGGCTTCAGAGATAGTAGATACGGGAAGGGCGGTGCACCCTGATCTACAGACTCTTCTCGACAGATATGCAGTAGTGTTTGGGGACATTCCACCAGGACAGCCACCAGATCGGGGGTTTGAGCACACGATAGAGTTGGAGCAGGGGATACAGGCAGTGATCACCACCCCTTATAGGCATCCTAAGGCCTATAGGGATGAGATAGAGCGGGCCATTCAGGAGCTGTTAGCCCTTGGGCACATTCGGCCCAGTACCAGTCCTTTCGCTTCTTCAGTAGTGCTGGTAAAGAAGAAGGACGGCACATTACGCATGTGCATTGATTACAGGGCACTGAACAAGAAGACCTTGAAGAACCGGTACCCCATTCCCAGGATCGATGAGTTGATGGACGAGTTGAGAGGAGCACGTTTCTTCTCAAAGATTGATTTGAGGTCCGGGTACCATCAGATACGCATGAGGGAGCAGGACATTCCCAAGACTGCTTTCAGGTGTCATTATGGGCACTTTGAGTTCCTGGTTATGCCATTTGGGCTGACCAATGCACCTGCCACTTTTCAGTCTTGCATGAACCATATCTTCAGGGATCATCTGAGGAAGTTCGTGCTGGTTTTCTTTGATGATATTCTCATATACAGCAGGACCTGGGAGGAGCACCTCCAGCATATTGAGACAGTCTTGCGCATTCTGGAGGAGCTGCAGTTCTTTGCCAAACTCTCCAAGTGTGAGTTTGGATTGACAGAGATGTTGTATTTGGGACACATCATAGGAGTGGACGGAGTGCGAGTCCATGACGAGAAGATCCGGGCTATCAGGGACTGGCCAGAGCCACGGAACGTGACAGAGTGTAGAGGGTTCATTGGTATCTGTACTTACTACAGGAAGTTCGTCAAGGGCTTCTCACAGCTTGCTGCACCCCTCACAGAGCTGACGAGGAAGGGGGCATTCAGTTGGACGGATACCGCCCAGCGAGCTTTCGATAAGCTCAAGGAGGTGATGAGTAGTTGTCCGGTGCTGGCATTGCCCGATTTTACTCAGCCCTTTATCCTGGAGTGCGATGCATCAGGGGAAGGGATTGGAGCAGTTTTGATGCAGGAGGGTCATCCGATTGCATTCGAGAGCCGGAAGCTCCTTCCGCATGAGAGACTTTATCCTATCTATGATAAGGAGATGTTGGCCATCATGCATGCATTGGCCAAATTCCGGCAGTACTTGGTAGGCGGCAGATTCAGAGTCAGGACAGATCATAACAGCCTGAAGTACTTTCTGGAGCAGAAGCAGTTACAGGAGAGGCAGCAGAAGTGGATCAGCAAGATTCAGGCTTACGATTTTGACATAGAGTATGTCAAAGGGAAGAACAATGTGGTAGCAGATGCCCTTTCCCGTAGACCAGCCACATTATCCCTCATGAGCTTGGACGCTGATTGGAAGGCTCGACTACTGGTTGAGTATTCCAAGGATAGATTTGCATGCGAGGTGTTGGATAAACAAGTAGTAGATAGCAGATACAGGGTGGCAGATGAGGTCATCTATTACAGGGATCGGATCTTCTTGACTGAGGGATCTCAGCTCAAGGAGAAGATACTCCATGCCTCTCATGATTCACCATTGGCGGGCCATCAGGGGTTCACCAAGATGTACAGGGCCATCCGGGAGAGATTCGCATGGAAGGGCCTCAAGGAGGACGTACTCCAGCATGTCAGGGAGTGCGAGGTGTGCCAGCGGAACAAAGGGGAGATGAACCATCCTGCAGGGTTGTTACAGCCGCTTCCCATTCCTGAGGGGAAGTGGGAGAGTGTCTCGATGGACTTCATCACGGGTTTGCCCACAGTGCAGGGCAAGGACTGCATCTTCGTAGTAGTTGACCGGCTAACGAAGTATGCTCTCTTCTTTGCCATTTCGGCACACTACACAGCAGCACAGGTGGCAGAGTTGTTTTTCCGGGAGGTTTTCAGATTGCACGGTCTACCCAAGACCATTGTTAGTGACAGGGACAGCCGCTTTATGGGTGGATTTTGGCAGGAGCTCTTTCGACTAGTAGGGACTGAGTTGACACCGAGCACCAGCTATCATCCCCAGACGGACGGGCAGACAGAGATAGTTAACAAGTGGCTGGAGGGCTACTTGCGTAACTACGTCGGTGGGCAGCAGCGAGCGTGGCTGAAATGGCTACATCTGGGCGAGTACTGCTACAACACAACCCATCATATGTCTATCGGCATGACACCGTTTTATGCGTTGTATGGATATCATTCCTTGTCTTTTGTGGATGTGATGTTTGGGGTTAGCAGGGCTCCACGAGCCAAACTATGGATCCAAGAGAGCCAAGACATCCTTCGGACTCTCGAGGACAACATAGCCACCGCACAAAATCAGCAGAAATTATATGCAGACAGGGGCCGAGTGGAGAGACACTTTGAGGTAGGGGATTTGGTCTACTTGCGGTTACAGCCATACCGCCAGTCTTCACTCAAACAGAAGGGGGCAGAGAAGCTTAAGCCCCGTTTTTATGGACCATACAGGGTGATTCGTAGGATCGGACAGGTTGCATATGAGTTGGAGTTGCCCCAAGGCAGCCGGATTCATAACATTTTCCATGTATCATGCCTGAAGAAGGCACTGGGCCAGCATGTGACAGTCACCGGGGAGCTACCTCCGACAGATGATGAGGGGCACTTAGTATTACAGCCGGAGGCCATTATTGACACCCGGGAGAGACAGCTGCGTAGCAGGAAGATCAGAGAGTTCCTGGTGAGATGGAAGAATCTGCCAGATGAGGATGCCACTTGGGAGGATGAGAAGGTCTTGCAGCATCCCTCACTTCAGTTGCTTGAGGACAAGCAACGTTTTGCCGGGGGAGACTGTAATATTCCCAATTAGCCTTGCTAATTGGAATATTGCATTTTTGTGTTATTTTGCTGCTTTAGATAGGAATAATAAATAAAGTGAGAAATAAGAGGGGTCACCTCACTTTAGTCACCTCACTTTATAATAAAGTGTTCTTTTTCCTAGTAGCTTGACGTTGTAACATAGAGAGGGGGCCTTGGGGGTCCACGTGGATATGATGGAGGAGACATAAGGTTAACCCAAGGTAAACTGCGCAGATCCAGGGTGAGTTGAGTTTTGGAGGGAGATTGGTGTTATAAAAGGAGAGGCTCTCACCTCATTTGATGATCCATGATTTGATATTCTTATTGATAGCTAGACTTTGTCTGCTTCAGCACGCCGGTTGTTTAGTCGGTCTGCAGCACTGCTTAGTGCACGAGTGTCTCCGGTCGGAGATCTCACCCTTAGCCTCGGGGGACTTCGAGTGCCTGCCCTGGTAAGGTTTTTCTGGTTCTACCCTTAGCTTCGAGGGACTTCGAGTGCCCGCCCTAGCAAGGTTTTTCAGCAGCAAGCAGCAGTAGTTCTGAAGCATATCTGAGGAGGAGAAAGCCCTCTTGTGGCTGCGCAGAGCAAGGGAAGAAGGAACGCTGATTCTTGAAGGAGAAGGACGCTGTCTCATCTGGAGAGAGGACGCTGATCCTTCAGGAGGAGGAGGACGCTGTCCAAGGAGGACGCAGTTCCAGACTGATAGAGAAAACGCTGTTTGGGAGGCAGGAGGACGCTGTCTAGCCCTAGAGTGAGGACGCTGTCCATTTCAGGAGGTAAGGGTTGCAGATCTGAGGGGTTATTGTTAGATCCAGCTTTGGGAAGGACAGATCTTGCAGATCTAGTCCTGTATGTTGCAGATCCAGTCTTGTATGTTGCAGATCTGAAGGTTTTACACTAGATCCAGTTGGAGGAGTAACAGATCTGAGGAGATACTGTCAAATCTAGTCCAGATCTGAAGGGGAAACACCAGATCTAGCCCTAGAGGCTGTAGATCTGAGGAGATAGTTCCAGATCTAGCATAGATCTGAGGGTTTGGCAGCAGATCTGATATTGGAGGACGCAGTTCAGGGAGTGAAGGACGCAGATCTGATTGGAGGCTTCAGATCCATCAGGTGGGACGGTCTGAGAGCAGGCTATGGTGAGAAGGGCTCATCGGCGTTTTCCGACGTACGCCTTTGTTGTCGGCCCGGAGGGTTGAGGGGCTTGTGCTTCATCTGTTTCTGCGCTGTCACTAGCAGAGACAGCGTTTTCCATCTGTGAGGGTTTGCAGCTTGAGATCAGCCCAGTTTCAGCGCAGTTCATCTCCAGGCTTCAGAGCAGCTAGGACGCTGTCCTTGTTGCAGCCATTTTCTTGTCTGGGAGGGCCATCACTTGCCTAGGGCAAGGATAGGTGCACTGATTCTGATTTCTTGTACTCCTCTCTATGTACTTTCTGATTAATAAAATGGCTCAGATTTTGGTATTACATGTGTCATGATTCCGTGATCTGGTTCAGTTTATATTTGTATTGGTGCATTTCTGTTTATTACTGGTTATTTCCCTTTGGGGATATTACACACTAGGCCACTATTTTGCAGTAGCATTTTTGGTGACATTTCTAGAGAATAGTTGAGTCCTCCTTATAATTTGAAGTCTAAAGACAAGCCTAATAATGGTGTGAAAATTCCTAACAACCGGAGTCCTATTGCAGCAAATTGATATTACTTCTCCTACTTGATAAGTTACACAAACTATTTACTTTGTTCTACAAGTAAATACTGAAGCAAATTGTAATATCCCCAATTAGAAATTCTGCTAATTAAAATATTAATTTTTGATCAATTTTGATGTTTCTAATGTCAAGCATAAATAAGGTGGGTCGGAACCCATAATTTAATAATTAAGGAAAAAAACTACAGCCTACTCCTATAGTTCACAAGGAAAAATTACGGCCTTAGTGGGGTCCATAAGGCCAGCATTCGATTTGGAAGCAACTCCCTAGGTGGCAGCGTGGGAGAGGCTCTATGGGCGCAACGCAATGAGTGGTTGGCTGGGGGGACTGCGCAATCAATGGTGGGCCCAAGGGAATGTTGGGGGCTCAATTGATAAAAGGGAGTGAAGGCAGCTCATTTCCTCATTCATTCATCTTCTATTTTGATTGTCATCTTTGTGAAAATTCTACTGTCGTGTATTGGTTTATTTTCTCCTACTTGATTTGATTAAAACAAGTTATTTCCAAAAATTAGATTTAGAAAATACCGAAAATAAACACAACTACAGCCTACATATGCAGATCATTTACTGAATAATACGCTCGTGCAACAAAGTGACACATGGATTTTTGGACATAAGTCCCCAAAAAAACCCAAAGCGGGAAAACCGATGCAACAGATATGAGGGTTTATTATTAAGTAGTTCTGAGTACAGTAAATTTGGTTTCCAGATCTGGAAAACCCGACAGAGAATAAAAGAAACCAAATCTGCAGCTAACCTGAAATTCTAGTGCCAAATATCCGAGTGATCCACACCCTCAAATGGGATTTACAGAATTCAGCTCGGAGTTGGCCTAGAAACCCTCAGTGTTGCCCCTGAAGCCCCAGCGTCAGCCCTGCTAGCCTCAGAATGCCACTGCGCTGCCCAGAGGGGGACTGTGTAACCCCGAAGGAATTTCCTGCAACGAGGGGTAGTATTGGCCAAGGGAATGATCTGATTCCAAGGCCAATAGTCAGTAAGAGGTAGAGGAGCAACAAGAAGGACAGTGCAGGGAAGCAAAGCAGCAGCTACGCAGGTGTTGCATAGCCGCTACGCAGGTGCTACGTAGGACAGCACATAGGCTTCAGAAATTATGCAGAGGGACTGCGTAACCCCTGGAAGGGTGACACAGGCCTTACGCTGGCCTAGAAGCCCTCTGCGTAATTTCTGAATCCTATGCGTTGTCCTGCATAGCACCTGCGTAGCGGCTGTGCAGCACCTGCGTAGCTGCTGCTCTGCTTCCCTGCACTGTCCTTCTTGTTGCTCCTCTACCTCTTACTGACTCTTGGCCCTGGAATCAGATCATTCCCTTGGCCATTACCAACCCTCGCTGCAGGAAATTCCTCCGGAAATTCTTAGCAAACCCACCCTAGAATTCCAGATCTATTCCTCCTCTGCAACTGTGTGTCTCTCCAACTGACCCTCAAGCCTTTCTCTTATACTTTTCATTGAACCCTTCAACTGCCGAGATTAAATCATTCATCAACGGCTGAGATTAAAGACTGCTTGATCCATATGACTTAAGACAATTTCAGCACATGTGTTAATTAATTCACTTTAATTATTTTATTTTCCTAAGTTTAGACTTGGGAAATCCATTAAAATAATTAATTATTTGAATAACTTGAACACCAACTGAAATTTCTCAACTCCCTTTCTAGGTTTTGGAGATCAAGTGTGTCCTAGCCCCTCCACAAAATTCTAGGGCTAGAGCACACCCGATGCTACACCAACTATACAAAATCTCAACACTCCCTCTTAGCACGGAGTGTGCTCTAGGAAAGTGTACTCTAGCAATGCATCCACACCATGCACTACAAGATCTTGAAGCTGGATTCTGTGTTGCTGATGCTTGACCTGTTGCCCTCCATCCACTGCACTGCTGCTCTCTATACTACTGCCCATGCCACTACCATTGACACTGCCACATCTGTACTGCAGCTCCCTCTCAAATTGTTGCCCATAGCACTGCCACTGCTAACTGCTGCAATGCAACTAAGTTGTTGAGAAGGAAGCAACTGAAAGACTCTGCCCAATTGTTCGACAAAAAAGTCAAGTTTCCCTCCACCACCGAAGCTCCCTAGATGTTGAATCACGTTGTCACTCTGGAGACATTATCATGCTACAACACTACACTACGTGAGCACAACTTCTCTGCGCTGCTGAAGTCCCATCAGCCCCTCGGTCTTGTTGCCTCCATGCTGTTGTTGCCTCTGCATTACGTTGCTCCCTCTTCAGCTCTTGAGCTCCCTCTTCTGCCTCAATGTGGCCTTCTGCAACCATCTCCTGACTCATCCCGCTACCGTCTTAAGGCTCCCATAGCTCGTATGTGATACAAGAGTATGGTTGACTCAAGGATCCCGCCACACTATCTGTAGATGCTCTACAGATCCATGTCACCCCACCTCTTCTCTCAAGGCACATGAGCACTCATGGTTGCATCATCATCAGAGCCATCATCCTTTGTTGATGCAGCCTTGGAATCAGAAGAGCCTTTGTCCTTCTTCTTAGGACAACTGCTGGCGAAATGTCCAAGATCACCACAGTTAAAGCATCTGACCTTGGAAAGGTCCTTATTCTTCTTCCCTTATTGTTTCTTTTCACTTGATGCAAGGGCTGCGTCCTCCTCTTCTACCTTGACTTTGGCCTTTCCGATTCCTTCATTGATATTATGCCGCTTGGTAACCCTCCTGATTTCCTCTTGGCGGAGGATAGCCCACATGTCAGCCCAAGATGGTAATGCTGCCCTTCCCAGAATGCTCTGGACAAATGTTTCCCAATCTTCCGAGACTGCATTCAAAGCAGTCCTCACTAAGAGCCCCTCATCCGAAGTAGCACCAATGCCAACCAGCTGATCTCGAACGGCTTGAAGCCTGAAGAGGAATGGATCTATCTCTTCACCCTTCATCATTTGGAACAACCACATCTGGTTCTCAAGAAGCATTCTTCTTTGTTCGGAGCCTCCTTGGTACATCGTGTCCAAGGCTACACACATGTAATTTGTTGTAGTCTTACCAGCAATATGAGGAATCACGTGGTCCTTGACTCCATCTATGATTAAACACTTTGTCTGCACTTGATTTTCTTCATACTTCCTCAGAGGATCTGCATCGGTTGGTACACCATGAACCTTCTCTGCATGCTCTTTGAGACCATACTCATCCAGAATTGAGAGGATTCTGGCCCTCCAGATAACAAAGTTGGACATGTCGTCCAATCTATCTTGATCCCTCAGTCCATATCAAGCCATCTTTGCTCAGATCTGACAGAAACAATACTTCTCCCTTTGGATATGGGTTCCTTGGTGATTAGAAACCCTCTTGTATTGCTTTTGCTGAAGACGGATTTCCCTCCTGGAAATATTCCACCAAAACACAAACGGACAGTACTCTCCAATCCTCCTGATTGAATCTCAGATCTGCTGAGTGACTGTCTTCCTCCCGCCTTTTTTGCCTTAGCTAGGCACAATTCTGCACCTGCAGAATCTCTACCCCACCAGTGCTGCTGAAGATCTAAAGCATTTCTTTCGGATCTTAGCAAAATTCTTCTTCAACTAGAGAAATGACTGGACTGCGTCTTCCTAGCTGGCATAGCGCAGTCCCAGCGCTGCTCAGAAGTGGACTGCGTATCCCAAATTGGGTGAAGCAGTCCTTACGCTGCCTTGGGAAGGGTCTGCGTAAGACTAAAGGCCTTCTGCAGCTTCAACATTGTCTTCTGGATCTGCGTTCTCTTGCTGTCAAGATGCCCTTTCCGGATTTGCTACTTCTTCTGCCACCCTGCAAAAAAATATTTCTTGAGCTGATTGTTGGAGATTCAACTTGATTTGCTATAGCTCTGATACCATGTGAAAATTCTACTGCAGTGTATTGGTTTATTTTCTCCTACTTGATTTGATTAATACAAGTTATTTCGAGAAATTAGATTCAAAAAATACCGAAAATAAACACAACTACAGCCTACACATGCAGATCATTTACTAAATAATACACTCATGCAACAAAGTGACAGATGGATTTTTGGACACAAGTCGCCAGAAAAACCCAAAGTGGGAAAACCGATGTAGCAGATATGAGGGTTTATTATTAAGTAGTTCTGAGTACAGTAAATCTGGGTTCCAAATCTAGAAAAACCGACAGAGAATAAAAGAAACCAAATCTGCAGCTAACCTAAAGTTCTAGTGCCAAATATCTGACTGATCCACACCCTCAAACGGGATTTACAGAACTCAGCCCGGATCTTGCCCTAGAAACCCTCAACGCTGCCCCTGAAGCCCCAGCATCAGCTCTGCTAGCCTCAGAATGCCATTGCGCTGCCCAGAGGGGTACTGCGTAACCCCTGGAAGGGTGACGCAGGCCTTACGCCGGCCTAGAAGCCCTCTGCGTAATTTTTGAAGCCCCCTAAAGCCTCTGCATTGTCCTACATAGCACCTGCGTAGCTGCTGCTCTACTTCACTGCACTATCCTTGTTGTTGCTCCTCTGCCTCTTACTAACTCTTGGCCCTGGAATTAGATCATTCTGTTGGCCAATACTACCCCTCGCTACAGGAAATTCCTCCGGAAATTCTTAGCAAACCTGCCCTAGAATTCCAGATCTATTCCTCAGCTCTGCAACTATGTGTCACTCCAACTGACCCTCAAGCCTTTCTCTCATACTTTTCGTTGAACCCTTTAATGGCCGAGATTAAATCATTCATCAACGGCTGAGATTAAAAGACTACTTGATCCATGTGACTGACTGAGGGTTTATTATTAAGCAGATTCTGAGTAGAGTAAATCTGGGTTCCAAATCTGGAAAACACAACAAAGAATAAAAGAAATCAAATCTGCAGCTAACCTGAAGTTCTAGTGCCAAATATCTAATTGATCCACACCGTCAAACGAGATTTATAGAACTCAGCCCGAATCTGGCCCTAAAATCCCTCAGCGCTGCCCCTGAAGCCCAAGCGTCAACCCTACTAGCCTGATAATGCCACTGCGCTGCCCAGAGAGGGACTGTGTAACCCTTGGAAGGGTGACGCAGGCCTTATGCTGGCCCTAGAGACCCTCTTTGTAACTTCTGAAGCCCCCTGGCGCCTCTCGCAGTCCTGCGTAGCGGCTACGCAACACCTGCGTAGCTGCTGCTATGCTTCTCTGCGTTGTCCTTGTTGCTGCTCCTCTGCCTCTTACTGATTCTTAGCTCTGGGATCAGATCATCCCCTTAGCCAATACTACCCCTCCCTGCAGGAAATTCCTCCGGAAATTCTTAGCAAACCTGCCCTAGAATTCCATATCTATTCCTCAGCTCTGCAACTTTGTGTCTCTCCCAACTGACCCTCAATCCTTTCTCTTATACTTTTTCATTCATCTCATCAACAGTCGAGATGAAGACATTCATCAACGGCTGAGATTAAAATACTACTCGATCCATGTGACTTACGACAATTTCAGCACATGTGTTAATTAATTCACTTTAATTATTTAATTTTCAAAAGTTTAGACTTCGGAAATCCATTAAAATAATTAATTATTTGAATAACTTGAACACCAACTGAAATTTCTCAAATCCCTTTCAGGGATTTGGAGATCAAGTGTATCCTAGCCCCTCCACAAAATTTCAGGGCTAGAGCACACCCGATGCTACACCAACTATACAAAATCTCAATACTCCCTCTTAGCACGGAGTGTGCTCTAGGAAAGTGTACTCTAGCAATGCATCCACACCATGCACTACAAGATCTTGTGGCTGGATTCTGTGTTGTTGATGCTTGGCCTGCTGTACTCCATCCACTGCACTGCTGCTCTCTATACTACTGCCCATGCCACTGCCACATCTGTACTGCAACTCCCTCTCAAATTGTTGCATCACGTTGCCCATAGCATTACCACTGCTAACTGCTGCATTGCAACTCAGTTGCGAGAAGTAAGCAACTGAAAGACTTCTGCCCAACTGTTTGACAGATAAGTCAGGTTGTCTTCCATCACTGAAGCTCCATGGATGTTGATTTACGCTGTCCTCTTGGAGGCACTGTTATGTTGCAACACTGCACTACGTGAGCATAGCCTCTCTGCACTGCTGAAGTCCCATCAGCCCCTCTGCGTTGTTGCCTCCACGTTGTTGTTGCCTCTGCATTACGCTACTCCCTCTTCAACTTTTCAATTCCCTCTTCCGCTCCAATGTGGCCTTCTACAACCATCTCTCGACTCATCATCCTGATACCGTCTTAAGGCTCTCGTAGTTCGTATGTGATCCAAGAGTAGGGCTGACTCAAGGATCCCGCTATACTATTTGTAGATACTCTACAGATCCATCTCTTCTCAAGAGGCACATGAGCACTCATGGTTGCATCATCATTAGAGCCATCTTCCTTTCCTGCTGCAGCCTTGGAATCAGAAGATCCTTTGTCCTTCTTCTTAGGACAATTGTTGGCGTAATGTCCAAGATCACCACAGTTAAAGCACTGGACCTTGGAAAGGCCCTTCTTCTTCTTCCCTTGTTGTTTCTTTTCCCTTGATGCAAGGGCTACATCCTCCTCCTCCTCCTTAACTTTGGCCTTTCCGCTTCCTCACTGATATTCTGTTGCTTGGTGACCCTCCTGATCTCCTCTTGGCGGAGGATAGCCCACATGTCAACCCAAGATGGTAACGCTGCCCTTTCCAGAATGCTCTAGACAAACGTTTCTCAATCTTCCAAGACTGCATTCAGAGAAGTTCTCACTAAGAGCCCCTCATTTGGAGTAGCACCAAGGCCAACCAGCTGATCTTGGATGGCTTGAAGCCTAAAGAGGAATGAATCTATCTCTTCACCCTTCATCATTTGGAACAACCGCATATGGTTCTCCGGAAGCATTCTTTTTGTACGTAGTCTCCTTGGTACATCATGTCCAAGGCTACCTACATGTCATTTCCTGAAGTCTTCCCAGCAATATGAGGTATAACGTGGTCCTTGACTCCGTCTATGATCAAACGCTTCGTCCGAGCTTGATTTTCTTCATACTTCTTGAGATGATCTGCATCGGTTGGTACATCAAAAACCTTCTCTACATGATCTTTGATACCATACTCATCCAGAACTGAAAGGATTCTAGCCCTCCAGATAACATAGTTGGACATGTCGTCCAATCTATCTTGATCCCTCAGTCCATATTGAGCCATCTTGCTTAGATCTGACAGAAACAATACTTCTTCTCCCTCTGGATCTTGGTTTCTTAGTGACTATAAACCCTCTAGTAACTACTTTTGCTGAAAAATGATTTCCCTCTTGGAAATCTTTCACCCAAACACAAACGGATAGCACTCTCTGATCCTCCTAATCGAATCTCAGATATGTTTGGCTCAGATCTGCTTAGCAACTATCTTCCTTTCGCCTTTGTTGACTTAGCTAGGCACAATCCGGCACGTGCAGAATCTCCACCCCACCAGCACTGCTGAAGATCTAAAGCACTGCTTCCGGATCTTAGCAAAAATTTTCTAGAATAGAAGAAATGATTGGACTGTGTCTCGCTGACTGGCCGATCGTAGCCTCAGCGCTGCTCAGAAGTGGACTGTGTCACCCGGTCGCTGCCTTAGGAAGGGTCTACGTAAACCTGAAGGCCTTCTTCAACTTCAGCGTTGTCCTCTTCTAGATCTGTGTTCTCCTGCTGCCAAGATACCCTTTCCGGATCTGCCACTTCTCCTGCCACCCTACAGAAAAGAATTTCTTCAGCTGATTGCTGGAGATTCAGTTTGATCTGCTATCGCTTTGATACCATGTGAAAAATCTACTCCAGTACATTGGTTTATTTCTCCTACTTGATTTAGATAAATACAAGTTATTTTCAGAAATTAGATTCAAAAAATATTGAAATGAACAAAACTACAGCCTACACATGCAGATCATTTACTGAATAATACGCTCATACAACAAAGTGACACATGGATTTTGGGACATAAGTCCCCGGAAAAGCCCATAGCAGGAAAACCGGTGCAGCAGATATGAGGGTTTATCAATAAGTAGATTCTGAGTACAATAAATCTGTGTTACAGATATGGAAAACCCGACAGAGAATAAAAGAAATCAAATCTGCAGCTAACTTGGAGTTCTAGTGCCAAATATCTGACTGATCCACACCCTCAAACGAGATTTACAGAACTCAGCCCAAATCTAGCCCTAGAAACCCTCAGCGCTTCCCCTAACGCCCCAGCGTCAGCCCTGATAGCCTCAGAATGCCACTGCGCTGCCCAGAGAGGGACTGTATAACTCCTGGAAGGGTGACGCAGGCCTTATACTGGCCCTGGAGACCCTCTACGTACCTTTTAAAGCCCTGTTGATCACACTTTGTCAATGACCCCATAGCAGTACACCCCCATTTTTTTAAATGGGATTCATCATGTTCGAGGTGTTCAACCATTCAGATGTCATCGACAGTCGACAGTTTTATAAATGATGTAAACCCATTATGTATGTTTCTGATGTAAATGATCTAAGTAAGACCACCATGTATGTAACAACCTAGGTAGGCCTAGCATTTTGGTGATGATTTCTATCCTAAGAGGTTTTTTGTCTCACTGATTCACTTGTGTTTCTCGACACAAGTGATCTGCAAAGTTTTCCCCTCCAACCTCACCCCAAAGCTAGGGTGGATTTTGTCATCACGATGCTAAGTGAGTCCTAGTGTTTTCTATCGAGTTTTTGTAAAAATAGTTTGGGAATAATCCTAGCTAATTCACTAGATTATTTTATTACAAGCTACTTGGTCTACTAGATCATGTTTTGAGTCGCAGAATTGGGTAGCTATTTGAGGGTCTATCGCGAATAGGTATTCCCCCTTTATGTGTCTAAATGTAATTATCTTATGTAAAGAAGGTTGGAAAAATAATTAAATCCCCTCTCAGTCAATTAATTTGTAATATCCCCAACGGGAAATAGGCAGCAATACAAGCATACAACTATATAGGAAAATGCCGGAAACAAAATATAGAGCAAGTACACATAAAATTCCAGAAATGCTAAGCCATTTTATTAATCTGAGAATATAGATGGGTACAATGGATAATCAGAATAAGAGCACCTATCCTTGCACCAGGCAAGTGAAGAACCCTCTCAAAAGCAGGAAATGGCTACTACAGAAACTGCTTCCCAGCTGCTGGAAGAAACTGCCGTAAACTGCTGCTCCTGGAAAGAACTGGAACTAGAGGCTGATCCCCTCGCCGGAATGAGCTAAAAATCTACCGATCACCTGTACTCGCTGCTCCGGACAAAACCCAGAAATCATAGACCAAACGGACCACCTCCGAAAATCACCCCCAGAAACCCTCCTACAAAAACGTTGTGCCTCCAGGAACAGCGCAGAAGCTCAAGGAACACGCTGAGAAAAGGGCCTGAATCTTCCTGCAAAACCTCCGGCTGAAATGGCAACCTCCTCGAGGCTGAAAAACGCTGAAACCACTGCCAAATCACCACACAACAACGCTGCTCAATAAAGACTGCGTCCTCCCTGCTGAAACTGCGTCCTCTCTCCTGGACTGCACAGTCACTCCAAGAGACCAACTCCTCTGCAATGTCCACCCGAAAATCTACTGTAAACCACCTATAGAAACTGAAGGAAATACCTTGCTCGAGCAGGCACTCGAAGTCCCCCGGAGCCAAGGGTGAGATCTCCGACCGGAGACACTCAGTTCGCACTAAACAGTGCTGCAGACCGACTAAACAACCGGCGTGCTGAAGTAGACAAAAGTCTAGCTCTCAATATCAATAACATATCAATAATACCAAATGGAGTGAAACCCCCACCTTTTATAGTGCTAGCTCCCCTCAAACCCTAACTGCGTCCTTGAGTTCCTCCTATGCCTGCGCAGTTACCTCTAGAGTCTATGTGAGGCCTCTCTCATGTAAAGTGTGGACCCCCAAGGCTTTCCTTTAAGTTACAACGTTACTCTACTAGGAAGCACTTTATTTTATTAAAGTGAGTTGACTCCCTCTTTCTCACTTTTATTTATTAATTTAACTATAGGCGGCAAAACTATATAAAAATGAAATATTCCAATTAGCGGTGCTAATTAGGAATATTACAGTCTCCCCCGGCAAAACGTTGCTTGTCCTCAAGCAACAGAAGTGATGGATGCTGGTAAATCTGCTCGCTCTCCCAAGTGGCATCCTCATCCGGCAAAAATTGCTTGTCCTCAAGCAATGCTTGAACAAGCCTACTCTCTAGCTGATGCTCCCCACCAATACTGCAAAATGGGCCTGGGTCCCACTGAAACCTCTCTGCCTCCTGCATCACCCTGATACGAAGGGATATCTCAATGCCAGGATCCCAAACTGGCCTCTCACAGTACCAGTCGACTAATAATCCCCCCGGATCCCATCGCCACCATGGCCAATAATCGCCCAAGTCCCACGGCTCGGACTGTGCACTGCCTCTGGCTGTGACTAATGCTCTAAGAGGTGGAGACCACCAATAAGCATCAATGCTCCTGGGCTCCTGCTGCGTTGTACCTGTAGCTGCATATGCTACCCCTCCAACTGCATACCAACTCATCACCTCTCTCCAATCCAAGTCATGACTCAATCCCATGCTGATCCCGCTCCCCTGAAATTGGGAAGGAGTCCTGAAGTAACGACAACTGGTGCCCTCCTGCCGACTGGGATCTGTGACATATACTATGTCCAAGGGCCCCTGCTCCACTGTGCTCCCTACGAAGAATACCGTACCATCAAGAGGGTACCAACTCATGATCTCCCGCCAGTCCATCTTGGAGGAAGCATCTGATGTAGCAACAACAACCGCATGTGGAACTTGCCTGGAAGGTTGCCGCCAACCTGTAATCATCTCCCACTGCCAAACTATCACATCTACCTCCAACATCTCCAGAGGATATGGATCTGTAGCTGCTGTCACGGTACTCGGTGTCTGTGCATCTCACTGCTCCACCTCAAAGGATGACCCCAATGCTAGCCACATATCCATCATAGGCTCAATGTGGGCACCCATCTGGACCTCACCCAAGGAAATGTCATGCCTGATGTCCATAGTATCCTCCTCTGCTGACTCAGGCTCCATCATGTGCTGCTCTAGCCGAAGCGTCACAAGTGACTCATCACCCAGAGTATCTCCTATACAGTCCCCTGACTGCTCACCCTGCACACTGTAATACGGCTGCAATCTACTGTCATCATACCTGCATGACTGCTCTCGCTCCCCAGAAGCGACCTCAACTGATCCTATGGACTCATGTGAAAAGGAGTCCTCACCCTGGCATACAGAAGGAATGCCCTCCTGTTCTACCTCCGCCATCTCATCCGCATCGAACATGCCATCCACCCTCTCGACAAAGTATCGATACAGTGTCTGGAGCCCAGACACATACTGGGATACTACCTCTGCTGTACCCCGTATCCTCTGCTCATGCATGATCTCGACATGCCCCGAGGGAAAAATGATGCATGTCTCCCTCATGACCTGCTCCCCAAGCGTAGGCTCAGTGATGACTGATGCACCACCTCTGCAACGGATCATCTCATCCCCCAACCTGTGGCTGTCAACTAGCACACCAACCCAGTGCCACTGCTGAGAAGTCTCTCGCCTAGTGTACTGAGTGTCACCCAAATATCTTGGGTGAACCTCGCGTACCCTGCTGCTCACATGCCCAAAGTGCCAAAGGTCAAAAACATAATCAGGTGTCGAAGCGAGTCAGGTGTGTGAGTCCCCACAGATACTGCCAAGTATCGCTCCTCTGTCTCTCCATCGATCCTGGGTGAACTACTCCCAAAGGTAAGCCCGATGTCCCTGTCCATGAGTCTCTCTGGAAGCAATGCTCTAAGTCCCTGCTGTGTAGCACCGTATGCCCTTGCATACCACTGATCATCCATACACTCCTCGACATGCCACTGCACACTGAGGCATACCTCGGTATGCTGCTGGATACCATGTGCTACTGCTGTAGCACCCTGCATCGTCTCGTGCCCTGATTGTGTCCAGGCATCGGTCACTCTCCGCATGCTCTCAATGTGATGTAGGATACTCCTGCTCCACAATGCAGTCCCACACACTATGGTACACCACCATGCTACTCCATGTCCACCGGCAATCCACCGCTCAATGCTAGAGGCTCCCACAGACCCCTGGATGTAATGTCCTAGAGCTATGCCTCTACAGGTCCGACTACCACCAATCGGTAACATCGTCTCCATCGTCGTATCACTATACCTGCCGATGAAAGGATCATCACTCCAAATCCTCCTCAAGGGGTCCGATAAGTGAATCTCCCTGTGTGTTAGTAGTGTTACCACCACTGCTCGGCTCCGCTGCGTCCTCTGTGCCCCACACAAAGGTGAAGAATCCTTGGCCCCATACAAGGTGCCATCTGGTGGCCTGCCGATGCCACCTCCTCCGACAAGCTCCTGCCAAGGTGTGCTGACCACCCTGTGATCCCGTGTATGAATGTCATGCCAAGAGTCTGCCCATAAACTGGTTGGCCACTGGAGCTGACCGAAACCGCACATGCTCTACTACTAGGCCAACTGCACTCTCCAAGACATGGTCAGCCGACCTGCCTGGGAAACGATAGGTGATCCCACCCGGATCCCAATGCCAATCTGGGGTTCCTGTAATCCCCATGCATAGAAACTCCTGTTGAGCTACACTCAGATCCGTCAGCATCTCCATAGCTCGCTCCACCGAGTACCAACTCAAAATCTCTCTCCATCCAACCTCAACATATGGATGATGTACCCTGTGCAACTCTGATCGTCTCATACCGCTATCCAAGTCAACATATGAGATCTGACTAGGTGGCTCTGCCTCTCTCTCTCCAATGGGAAGAGATGACCCAACAACACTGCTAGTCCCATCCATGCATGCCTGAAGGGGAATGATCTGATGCTCCAACGTGCCCTCTGGTTGTATCATCAGGGAATCCAGCTGTTCCCCAATGTGGACCAACTTGGCTGCCGACTTGGCACAAGTCACTCTCATACCCTCCAGCTCCTGGTCCTGCAACAAAATGGCCTCCCGTACTGACGCGGCCTTCTCTCTCAAAACTCGAAGGTCCGTCCGAAGCCGATGATACCGCTGTCTGCGACCATCATCCAATACCTCGATACCTGCTAGTGCCTCATCGAAGGTGGATACATCTCCTGACACTGCACCCATTTGTGTGCCGCTACCACCCGAAGACTCGGACGCGACTCCGGTCATCACCTCAATGGATGGCTCTACTGGGGTCGGCTCTACCTTCTCCACTACCACATCAACCGTCACGGCCAAGGAGGTCTCCACTGAGGGTGAATCCTGTGTCACACTAGGTGTAACCTCGGACTCCCTGCAATCCTGTGTGCCATCATCCTCCAAGTGCGAGGTAACAATTTTAATGGTTTTCCTCTCCGATACTCGGTCAAGCTAGAAAGAGGTATCCAACTTGTCCACCCAAGCTTTCTTTGAGCGCCTGGATGACCCATCAAACGTGGGCAAATGAAATCTGCTACCTGCGCGGTGGTCATCACGGTGGTGCCTGTGCCCCTGGTGATGATCACGGGATCTAATGCCATACATGACCCGGAGATAGTCTCTGAAGGTGAGAGAATCCATGAACGCCTGTCCGTAAGCCTGGTACTCTGCAAAAATGTCAGCTACGTGGCGCGGCTCCGGCTCTCGCTGTGCTCCTGCCCCTATGTCTTCATCCAGAAAAGTGGGCATGGTAGGACGCGTGGGTGTACGTGATGCCATATGCTGAGTGGCATCATGCTCCGGCAAATGGTGGGATGTGCACGATCCCTTACCAATCTGAAAACTAACCTCCAACGCAGTGAGTTTCTGTGACATCACATGCATGTGTTGGAGGAGTGTCTCCCTAAGTCTCCTCTCATCATCATCACCTGCCATCAGCTCTTTCTACTATGTGTCTACAGGCTCCACAGAAACTGCACGGCTGCTGCAAAACCATACTGCTGCTTAACTTCGACCTCCGATTTACCCACTGAAAACTACTCAGAAAATTCCAGGAATTTGGGAAGGTGATCCTTGCCCAAAACCCAGAAAAACCCAGAAAGCGTTTCTTCTAATTCCAAACTTCAAAATTTGACCCTTTATATTTTGGCCCTTTTTCCAATTGCGTTTTTGGTACTGCAACTGCTATTGCTCTCCAAAATTCCGGCAAACCTCTGTATGATCTCTTTCCCAATGTCATAGACCACAGGCTGAGCCAGAATTATGCTCTGATACCACTGTAATATCCCCAACGGGAAATAGGCAGCAATACAAGCATACAACTATATAGGAAAATGCCGGAAACAGAATATAGAGCAAGTACACATAAAATTCCAGAAATGCTAAGCCATTTTATTAATCTGAGAATATAGATGGGTACAATGGATAATCAGAATAAGAGCACCTATCCTTGCACCAGGCAAGTGAAGAACCCTCTCAGAAGCAGGAAATGGCTACTACAGAAACTGCTTCCCAGCTGCTGGAAGAAACTGCCGTAAACTGCTGCTCCTGGAAAGAACTGGAACTAGAGGCTGATCCCCTCGCCGGAATGAGCTAAAAATCTACCGATCACCTGTACTCGCTGCTCCGGACAAAACCCAGAAATCATAGACCAAACGAACCACCTCCGAAAATCACCCCCAGAAACCCTCCTCCTACAAAAACGCTGTGCCTCCAGGAACAGCGCAGAAGCTCAAGGAACACGCTGAGAAAAGGGCCTGAATCTCCCTGCAAAACCTCCCGCTGAAATGGCAACCTCCTTGAGGCTGAAAAACGCTGAAACCACTGCCAAATCACCACACAACAACGCTGCTCAATAAAGACTGCGTCCTCCCTGCTGAAACTGCGTCCTCTCTCCTGGACTGCGCAGTCACTCCAAGAGACCAACTCCTCTGCAATGTCCACCCGAAAATCTACTGTAAACCACCTATAGAAACTGAAGGAAATACCTTGCTCGAGAAGGCACTCGAAGTCCCCCCGAGCCAAGGGTGAGATCTCCGACCGGAGACACTCAGTTCGCACTAAACAGTGCTGCAGACCGACTAAACAATCGGCGTGCTGAAGTAGACACAAGTCTAGCTCTAAACATCAATAACATATCAATAATACCAAATGGAGTGAAACCCCCACCTTTTATAGTGCTAGCTCCCCTCAAACCCTAACTGCGTCCTTGAGTTCCTCCTATGCCTGCGCAGTTACCTCTAGAGTCTACGTGAGGCCTCTCTCATGTAAAGTGTGGACCCCCAAGGCTTCCCTTTAAGTTACAACATTACTCTACTAGGAAGCACTTTATTTTATTAAAGTGAGTTGACCCCCTCTTTCTCACTTTTATTTATTAATTTAATTATAGGCGGCAAAACTATATAAAAATGAAATATTCCAATTAGCGGTGCTAATTAGGAATTTTACATAATTAAATTTTCTGGCCAATTTAAATTAAAAATCCTAAGCCAAAAATTTAATTAATTTTAAGTACTAGGTGAGTTAAAATTCTTCATAAGTTAAATTCATGGGTCCTTAAAAAATAAATTTTCAAAGGTCTCAGGCCAAGGGTATATTGAGAATTTCAAGAAATTTTGAACATGAACGCTTAGTGATTTGTGTCAAAGTCAAAAAATTTTGAGGTAATTAACTCAAAAAGTATTATTTTTGAGTTAATTAAAATAAAATTAAATGATAATTTAATTTCTCAAAAATTATAATTTTGACGGTCAGTTAAAAGATAATTTAATCTTTTCCAGCAGTCGAGATATTTTTATTTGTGGATCGGCAAACACACAACGTTGGAGATTTTCTCTTATAAATTAGAGGTCTTTGTATGTCATTTGCATCAGATCTTTGGATCGTGCACTTGTTCTCAGAAGCTCTTGTAATTTTTTTATCAATATAGCATAAAGACTTCAGGGTTACAAACTTTGGTGTTCCTTTTTCAGATCTATGTGGTGATATTGTCTCTAAACACTACTCCTTTTATTGGCATTTGATGGTTGATGGTCTTTATGGGTTGATCTGCATACAAATATCTTGTGCAGTTTTCTGGGTTTTCTTAAATTGCATTTTGGTTTGACAGAAATACCAGTTATCTATATTTTTGAAAGATCTCACGGCTATTTTTTAAATCTCTATCAATATAAAATTCAGATCTAAGTGTGCAGAGATCATTATTCAATATTTGAGCGTTTGGGGAAATCTTCAGTTAGATCAGCCGACTCTCAGATTTCAGAAAATTTGAAAAGGCTCATTATTTCCTAATTTCTAAGATTATCTTACGGAATATTTTTTGCAGAGTCTTTTTAGAGCTTGTGCCTAAATAAAAAAATTTATCTTAATTTTTTTGAATTTTAAGTTAGATCTGGCTAGTAAGAGCCTTAGATCTTCAGATCTGGAAGCGAAATCGGACTTATGCTCCTCAGATCTGATAGATCTGCAACTCTTGTGCATAGATCTGTAAATATATTGTATAAATCTGTAATTTACATGTGTAGATCTGAAGTTTTATAACATAATTTTGAATTCTAACATTTGGGTTTTTAGGGTTTTCTCTATTATTGTACATATTGGGTATTTGGTTTTTCTTTTTTCACTTGTGCAGGAATAGATTTGAAAAATCAGTCAAGGAAATCTTCAGATATGAGTCAGATCTAGACTCTAGAGGGCAAGATCTGGGCTCAATATTTGTTTGCAGGAATAGATTTGAAAAATTAGCCAAAAAAATCTTCAGATCTGAGCTAGATCTAGACCATTAAGAACGTATAGGCTTTTGAGGCTATTTTTACAGGATTTTGGTCTCCAAAATTATAATTTTCAAGCGGCAACATTATCCCAAAATTTCAAGAATTTTCAACGATGGAATCTTCAAAGCCTTGGGCTAAGGGTTTGATCTCTAAACCCTTATTTTCTGCAAAATTTATTACATAAAACAAATCACAAATAATTTGGCCCTAAAAACACACTTTATATGGTCAAAATTGTTTAGAATTGCAAAATCTTCATTTTCAGAATTTTTGGCCATTTGGGCATCTTTAATTTTGCCTAAATCTGACTTTAAAATTTGCTGGAAATTACTACATAATTGTGAAAAATCAGATCTGAACATTTCTAATGCATATCCTAAATAAGGTCTAAAAAATTTGAATTTTTAGTTTTTTCGGCAAAACTTCCTATGTTTAGACATAGTGGGGATCATTTTCAGTATTTTCAATTTGCTGATCTGTTATCAATTTACTGTTGTTACAAACTTATCAGTTCTGAAAATTACTGAATCAAACTCTCTTAAAACCTTAAAATTGAAATTTTCAAGTTTTAATATGTTTTTGCTATTTCTGGAGTTTTAATATCTTGTTGATCTGTCACTGTTTCACTGCTGAAATAAAAATATCAGATCTGAAATTTCTCTTAATCAAACCCTAAAAATTGATTTTTTTTCAAGTTCAACAATTTTTACTATTTTTAGTCATTTTGGGCATTGGTGTCGGTATCATTTGTTTGTTGATCTATGGCTTAAATTACTGCTGTAATTTATATTTCAGATCTGAAATCTTACTGAAAATATATATCCTAAGTTTGACTATAGGAGAAAATTTAATTTTTGGATTTGCATTTTTAAGAACATCATTTAATCCATAAATTGCTTGATGAAGTGGTTTTATTAACATTAAACTTTCATGGTATATCTGGATGAATAATTACTGAGATTTAAGTGCAAGTAAATTTCATATGTTTCAGTTGGGTTTGATGATCATTGGTATCTGAGTTTTGGAACGTGTTCTATCAATTAAAATTGTCTAATGTTTAATTAACTTTTGTTTCATTTACTTGAATTATTGACGTTTATTGAATACTAATGTTTTCTTTTCAAGTGTGATTGATTGATATTTTCGAGTAATTTTGGCATCTTCATAATTGACACTCTCACTTAAGTACTTAGTGGTTAGATCGGATTATTTATAATCTAAGTGCTTTAGGCTTTTTAACATTAACTCTCACCTTCGAAGTTTGCTTCATATCGCTCCTTCTTCAAATCGTTTTCCTTGCATTCTGCATTCTAAATTAACATTTCATAGCAGTAGTTTCTCATCAAGTACTTGGTTGTAATTTCCTTAGCAGGATAGTTGACTCCATAAGGCACTGGTATCAATCTTTCCAATTCAATCGAATCATTTAATCTTGCTAGATCTTTTACAAGTATTTGGTCGTTTAACTGTGTCTCCCGAATTGGTTGGTTCTCAACGAGTTCTTCTTCATTCCTTTTCCATAGGGTCCACCCTCCTTAGTCTGCTATAAGGAGACAACTTAAATAGAGAGATTGGGGATCAGGGTGACAGCCCCCGATCTGAGTTGTTGTCGCGGTGCCTAGACATTCTATGCGACAACATTTTTTGGCGTCGTTGCCAGGGATAGAGTTTTTCTGTCCATGGTCTTAACGACATTTTATAATCTTCTAATCTTTTGTCGCTATTCATTAGCCTATCACATAAAATCACACTTTCTGGCATCATTTCATATCTTCATCTCTTCATCTTTTTCATCACCTTATCTTTCGTCATCTCACTAATCTTTTCATCATTTGCACCTTCAGCACCTGGACATTTCGGTTGGCTTCTTGTTTGGATGGCGACTCCACTTATTCATCTATTTTACTCTCAGACAAGAATCCCTCCCTGATATCCATTTACTTTCCTCAACTAATTTTTCAGTTTTTGAATCGGATTCATGTTCAAGTGGCGACTCCAATTCTTTCATTTCTTACAATAATTTCTACTAAGAATCTCGCTTCTTGTGGATCTCTTGACTTTTCTTGAACAAGGATCTCTTTCTCTAACATCCATTTGATTTTTTCATTTAAGTAAGTCATCATGGGTGATCCTTTTCATGACATGCCAAAAGAGGCCATTCGAAAAATGCATGTGTTATCGGGTGCTGATTCAGCCATTGCTCGAAATCATCTCTTAAAGGTTACTCATATAATAAACAGATATTGTCTTCCTTCACAATATAATCGTGAAGATATCAAGATACGTCTCTTTGTATGTTCCTTAAATGGTGATGCTATGAAATGGTTGAGTAATTGGCCTAAGGATTATATTGACTCTTTGCAAAGTATTGTAAATGCTTTTCAAGATGAATATATAAAACAAGGTGACTTGCCTTGTGCCCCTAGTACTATGCAAAGGAATGAAAGTAATCTTGTAGAGAACTCAACTATCAACAGAAGAGTCCAGGACAATTCTCAGGATGAATCCACTTGTACCATGACAACACAAATTCATGATGGTGGTGAAGCAGAAACAAGTTGTCAAATCAATGTTGACAATGATAAGCATCTTGTTAAGGAATTGATTAATATGGTTAAGGATATACAATTGAATCAAGCTCAAATAATCAAGAATACAAAACTTAATGAGGCTCAACTTATTAAGGATATGGAACTTAACCAAGCAAGATTAACAGCTGATCATACTAGGGAAATTGATGCTATACAAAACAAGTTGTTAACCTTAGAGGAAAAGAAGATGATCATGGAATTCAATCACTCCAATCAAATGATTTCCATAGAAGAAAAGCATATTGAAGAAATGACGACCATGGAATTTAATCTCTAATCAAATGGCCACCATGCATAATCATTTGATCACCATGGAAGCAAATCATGAGAAAGAAATGAACTATATGCATAATTGCTTCATGGCCATGAAAGCGGATAATGATAAAATTATAAAGGACATGGAAACCGGTCAAATGTCTCTTCAGCACAAGTTATTGACTATTGAAAAGAGTCATGCGAAGGAAATCAGTACTATAAAGGATAAGCACTCTAATCAAATGACCGTTATTCAGAATAAGTTGGAAAAAATGGAAAGATCACATATACAGAATGTCCAACCCAGGTCAGAATTTTCAACAGATCATAGGCCTCCCAGTTTGCTGAAGCAAACTCCATCCTATTATGAGGAGACCATTTCTTCCATTGAAATGTGGTTGATTGAAGGCGACCCAGATAAAAAGAAAACTGAAGGGAATCAGGTTAATACATCACCCTTGACAGAGCAAATGCAGAATGAAGAGAGGCATGTCACACATATATTGTTTACTTCGTCTGAAAGTTCACAAGCAGAATGTTCCACATCATCAACAATACAATCTTCCACGAAGAAGAGCTTGAAGCGAAAAAGAAAAAGAATAAGGAAGCGGTTTGATTCCTCTGATGGCTGAGAGCAGCATGACATCCGGATAAGACAGAGTTCTACATTATTCAGAATCGGGCATGGCACATCTGAAAAGCAGCCTACAGACTTGCCTGAAAGTAGGAAAATGCTCAGTATGCACTATAATGAACACATCTGATGCCACAGGTCATCATTTGTATTATATCTCTAACCTTACACCTTATTATTTCAGCATTTCATTTTGTAGTTAGAGTATATTTACTTTTCATGTTAAGTAGAATAATAAATGAAAGAAGAGCTTCAATTTTTCATGTTCTTAATGTTATATGATGATATTTGGATGGACGCTACTTATGTAATTTTGTGTGTTGCTTGGATACAGATTCTGGATTCTCATATTCTTCCGGTAAAGCAACGTGTCCCCAAGTAGAGCCAGATGTTGACCACACTTTGTCAACGACTCCATAACAGTACACCCCCATTTTTTAAAATGAGATTCATCATGTTCGAGGTGTTCACGCCATTCAGATTTCATCGACAGTCGACAGTTTTATAAATGATGTAAACCCATTCTACATGTTTCTGATGTAAATGATCTAAGTAAGACCACCATGTATGTAACAACCTAGGTAAGCCTAGTATTTTGGTGATGATTTCTATCCTAGGAGGTTTTTTGTCTCACTGATTCATTTGTGTTTCTCGACAAAAGTGATCGGTAGATTTTTCCCCTCCAGCCCCACCCCAAAGCTAGGGTAGATTTTGTCATCAAAATGCTAAGTGAGTCCTAGTGTTTTCTATCGAGTTTTTGTAAAAGTAGTTTGGGAATAATCCTAACAAATTGGTTAGATTATTTTATTACAAGCTACTTGGTCTACTAGATCATGTTTTGAGTTGCAGAATTTGGTAGTTATTTCAGGGTCTATCACGAATGGGTATTCCCCCTTTATGTGTCTAAATGTATTTATCTTATGTAAAGAAGGTTGGAAAAATAACTAAATCCCCTCTCAGTCAATTAATTAAATTTTCTGGTCAATTTAAATTAAAAATCCTAAGCCAGAAATTTAATTAATTCTAAGTCCTAGGTGAGTTAAAATTATTTATAGGAAAAATTCGTGGGTCCTTAAAAAATCAATTTTTAAAGGTCTCAAGCCAAGGGAATATTGAGAATTTCAAGAAATTTTGAACCCTTGGGCCTTGGTGGTTAAGTCAAAATCAAAATTTTGAGGTAATTAACTCAAAAATATTATTTTTGAGTTAATTAAAATGAAATTAAATGATAAATTCAAATTTCCTCAAAATTATAATTTTGACGATCCAGATTAGAAGATAATTAAATCTTTTCTGACGGTCGAGATTATTTTGACATGGATCAACCGAACTAGCCGTTGGAGATTTTATCTTACAAATTAGAGGTCTTAGTATGTCATTTACATCCGATCTTTGGATCCTGCACTTGTTCTTAGAAGCTCTTGTAATTTTTTTATCAATATAACATAAATACTTTGGGGTTACAAACTTTGATGTTCCTTTTCCAGATCTATGTGGTGATATTGTCTCTAAACTTTGTTCCTTTTATTGGAATTTGATGGTTGATGGTCTTTATGGATTGATCTGCGTATAGGTATCTTGTGCAGTTTTCTGGGTTTTCTTAAATTGCATTTTGATTTGACAAAAATATCAGTTATCTATATTTCTGAAAGATCTCATGGTTATTTTATAAATCTCTATCAATCTAAAATACAGATCTAAGTGTGCAGAGATCATTATTCAAGATTAGAGCGTTTGGGGAAATCTTTAGTTAGATTAGCCAACTCTCAGATTTCAGAAAAATTTGAAAAAGCCCATTGTTTCCTAATTTCTAAGGTTATCTTACAGAATATTTTTTGCAGGGTCTTTCTAGAGCTTGTGCCTAAATAAAAAAATTTATCTTCATTTTTTTGAATTTAAAGTTAGATCTGGCTAGCAAGAGCCATAGATTTTCAGATCTGGGAGCAAAGTCAGACTTATGCTCCTCAGATCTGACAGATCTGCAACTCTTATGCATAGATCTGTAAATATATTATATAGGTCTGTAATTTACATGTGTAGATCTGAAGTTTTGTAACATAATTTTGAATTATAACATTTGGGTTTTTAGGATTTTCTCTATTATTGTACATATTGGGTATTTGGTTTTTCTTTTTTCACTTGTGCAGGAATAGATCTGAAAAATCAGTCAAGGAAATCTTCAGATCTGAGCCAGATCTAGACTCTGGAGGGCAAGATCTGGGCTCAATGTTTGTTTGCAAGAATAGATCTGAAAAATCAACGAAAGAAATCTTCAGATTTGAGCCAGATCTAGACCCTTGAGGACGTATAGGCTTTGGAGACTATTTTTACATGATTTTGGTCTCCAAAATTCTAATTTTCAAGCGGCAACTTTATCCCAAAATTTCAAGAATTTTCAACGATGGAATCTTCAAAGCCTTGGGCTAAGAGTTTGATCTCTAAACCCTTATTTTCTGCAAAATTTATTACAGGACACAAATCACAAATAATTGGGCCCTAAAAACACATTTTATATGGTCAAAATTGTTTAGAATTGCAAAATCTTCATTTTCAGAATTTTTGGCCATTTGAGCATCTTTAATTTTGCCTAGATCTGACTTTAAAGATTGCTGGAAATCACTGCATAACTATGAAAAATCAGATCTGAACACTTCTTATGCATATCCTAAATAAGGCCTAAAAATTTTGAATTTTCAGTGTTTTCGGAAAAACTTACTATTTTTAGACATAGTGGGGATCATTTTCAGTTTGCTGATCTGTTATCAATTTACTGTTGTTTCAAACTTATCAGTTCTGAAAATTACTGAATCAAACTCTCTTAAAGCTTTAAAATTGAAATTTTCAAGTTTTAATATATTTTTGTTATTTCTGGAAGTATTTGGCAACTATTTTGGGCAGTTTTATCTTGCTGATCTGCCAGTGTTTCAGATCTAAAATCTTGCTGAAAAATATATCCTAAGTTTGACTATAAAAAGAAATTTAATTTTTGGATTTGCATTTTTAAGAACATCATTTAATCCATAAATTGCTTGATGAAGTGGTTTTATTAGCATTATACTTTCATGGTATATCTGGATGAATAATTACTGAGATTTAAGTGCTAGTAAATTTCATATGTTTCAATTGGGTTTGATGATCATTGGCATATGAGTTTTGGAACATGTTCTATCAATTATAATTGCCTAATGTTTAATTAACCTTTGTTTCATTTACTTGAATTATTGAATGTTTATTGAATACTAATGTTTTCTTTTCAAGTAAGTGTGATTGATTGATATTTTCAAGTAATTTTGGCATCTTCATAATTGACACTCTCGCTTAAGTACCTAGTGGTTAAATCAGATTATTTATAATCTAAGTGCTTTAGGCTTTTTAACATTAACTCTCATCTTCGAAGCTTGCTTCATCTCGCTCCTTCAAATCGTTTTCCTTGCATTCTGCATTCTAAATTAACATTGCATAGCAGCAGTTTCTCATCAAGTACTTGGTTGTAATTTCCTTTCCAATTCAATCGAATCATTTAATCTTGTTAGATATTTTACAAGTATTTGGTCGTTTAACTGTGTCTCCCGAACTGGTTGGTTCCCAACAAGTTCTCCTTCATTCCATTTCCATAGGGTCTACCCCCCTTATTTTGCTATAAGGAGACAACTTAAATAGAGAGATTGGGGATCAAGGTGACAGTCCCCGATCTGAGCCGTTGTCGCAATGCTTAGACATTCTGTGCGACAACAAGCCCCTTAGTGAATTTGCGATGTCTTGCGTAGCAGCTACGCAGCACCTGCATAGCTCCTACTCTGTTTCTCTTTGTTGTCCTTGTTGTTGCTCCTCTGCCTCTTACTTACTCTTGGCTCTGGGATCAGATCATCCCCTTAGCCAATACTACCCCTCGCTACAGCAAATTACTTCGGAAATTCTTAGCAAACCCGCCCTAGAGTTCCAGATCTATCCCTCAGCTCTGCAACTGTGTGTCTCTCCCAACTGACCCTCAATCCTTTCTCTTATACTTTTTCATTCATCTCATCAACGACCGAAATTAAGACATTCATCAACGGCTGAAATTAAAAGACTGTTTGATCCATGTGACTTAAGACAATTTTAGCAACTGTTAATTAATTCACTTTAATTATTTAATTTTCCTAAGTTTAGACTTAGGAAATCCATTAAAATAATTAATTATTTGAATAACTTGAACACCAACTGAAATTTCTCAAATCCCTTTCAGGGATTTGGAGATCAAGTGTATCCTAGCCCCTCCACAAAATTCCGGGCTAGAGCACACCCAATGCTACACCAACTATACAAAATCTCGGCGGATACACCTAGTGTGAGCCACCTCTGATGGAGTTCCCTTTGGTAGCCCCAATAATGGACAGATTGGAGGAGGTAGTGGAGAACACAACCATTAATGAGGAATATCGGTCTATGATAGAGCTTCAAAACGACAACCATCTACTGTTGACTGATGATCACGTCTTGCATGTTGGGTTGTTTGAGCAGTGGGAGGCTCATGTTGAGTCCATGGTGGAGGAGGATGTGCAACCATCTGTTGGGCTAGCCATTGATGAGGGGCAACAGAGAGGCCACGTGTTGGGTTTCCAACGCAGTTCGCTCCAGAGGCACACTGGCAGGGACTACAACATTGTTAGCCCACCCTTAGACATTGAATTGAGGGAGGCAGAGTTGTCTAGACGTACCCGAGGGGATGGCCAGGTTAGCAAGACTGAGCAACATGAGCTGAGCATGGCACCACACCAGCTTGGAGGGTTTGTTCCTTCCATAAAGGATTGCACATTCGATCCCTCCTTTGGGATTGGATGGCAAGAGGTACTGAGCTGTTACCCCATGGAGCAGGTTAGGCAATTGGATACATCCATGGCCACATTTCAGCATAGTCCACGGATCACCAGAGGGACAGAGGGCCAGATTGTTGTTGGGATCCAGGTGGGATTTCCCATCACATCATAGAGTTAGTAGGTGGGGGTAGTAGTTGCGCGATGGACTTGATGTTTGGGCACACACACATTTTTAGATCTCTATCAGAGCCCCGGATAACCCTAGTGATAGGATGGTTCGACAGGGGGGATTACACTTTTCATGAGTTATCTCAGCATATTGACTGTGCGTGGAGTCACAAGGTGATTAGCCTACTTTGGCAGGAGCTAGTAGGAGGAGGTGGTTTCGGTAGGCCACCAGACAGGGCATTACATAGAGACGGTGCTCTCTCATCGGTATATGGAACACTTGAGCTATGGAGGATAGGCGCAGTGGTGTCATTTTTGTTGGCATGTGAGGATTTAGGACCAATGTTTTGAAAATCGCGATCGGGATTAAATCGGCGAGGGGAAAAAATCGGAAAAAAAAAACGTAAAAATCGGGAAAAAATCGGTAAAAATCGAGAAAAAATCGGCACATACAAAAATATTCAATTTTTTCAATTTTTTTAATATCTAAAGCACCCACAACATAAAATAAATGCATTGACACATAAATATGAAAAAAAACTAATATATAAGATGTGTAATATCATGTCTAGTGCTACATCACACATAAAACTGAATCCTGTCCTGAATACTAAGTCCTGAGTCTCAAGAGTCAACTCAGCCTCAAAATATCAACAAAAATATAATAATGTATCTCATATCATGAGTCATAATGTCATATACAAAGGAATGTCAATGCACCATATAACCTATGGTCCTATACTACTGATTTCCTCTGCCCCTCTTGCGAGAAAATACAACAGCTTTGCCTTTCCCTCTAGATGAAGAAGCTGGCGGGACTGGCAATGGACTCTGTTGTGCTCTAGAAGTAGAAACTGAAGCACCAGAACGGGAACCTGAAGCACTAGGAGCTAAAGGAGGCAGACCACGTTCTTTATCGATAGTAGTGGTAGGTGGTGTCACCTCCTCCTCCTGCTCCTCCTCCTCCTCCTCGTCCTCCTCCCCCTCCACTACCTCCTGCTCTATCCAATCAGGGGTCGACTCCATGAGAGGCCTCTCAGCCTCAACCCTCCATTCAGCAGTGGTGTCAATCGCATCTAAAGAGATGGCCTCCATATCAGGTGTCCTCTCAAGTTGTCTCACCCACAATCTAAGATTGTAGTAGACATAAACCATGTCATTGAGGCGCTGGGCCTCCAACCTGTACAAGGGTCATAAATTAATAAATTAAATATTTAAAAAATATATATATTTAATGAATTCAAAAAATCAGTTGGAATATTTTAAGTTTTTTACCTGTTGCGCCTTTTGGTGTGTATTTTTTCAAATACACTCCAGTTGCGCTTGCATCCTGAAGAGCTACATGTTTGGCTGAGTATTCTAATGGCAAGTTTTTGGAGTTTTGGTAATCTGCCACCGTAGCTCCTCCACCATGCATCTACAAGTTACAAGTTACAACAAATAAGATAAACTTATAAAGTTACAAACATAAGAAAAATTTTAAAATAATGAAAATCTTACTTGGCATTTTAGTAGTCCTATCCTGGACAGCCATGTCGAAGCTCAAGGTGCCACCTGCCATTCTGTATACCTCCATCTCTTTGGATATCTCTGCACGTTCTGATGGATTTGGCACCATCTTTTGAACACAAGTGAAAAAGCCATCCATGACCTCAACATCAAATAGGAAACTACATGAATAAGCAAATCCGGGGTTCAGGAAGATCCCTGCAGCATGAATGGGACGATGGAGTGTGTTGTTCCATCGGTCATCAATCACTTCCCATAAAAGAAGTTGTTTCTGAAACCCCTCATCACCCTTATCATCATAGTAGCTGCGAACAACTTCTTTGGCCCTATCCATGGCCTCATACAAGTAGCCCATTGCGGGCTTCTCTCCATCCACCAATCTAAGAACCTTTACCAAAGGTTCAGTAACGTTGCACACCTCTTCCACTCCAGCCCAGAAACTTTCCTGATATGACACCAACCTGCAAATAGCCTCTCCCTCTGATTTGCGGCTGATAGTCAAAGCACGCCACTCATCTGAAAGAAACATTCTCTTCAAATCCCACTTAGAATTCAAGAGGGATTGAAGAGATATGAAACTAGTGGCAAATCGTGTAATAGCAGGCCGCACCAACTCCTTGTTGGTGAATGTTCTCATCAAATGAAGCACAGATGCATGATTATATATAAATTTTGTGATGTTTTTTTATGATTCTACAATATCTTTGACAAAATCAATCTTTCCGATGTCCTGCAACATCAAATCAAGGCAATGTGCAGCACAAGGTGTCCAAAATATGCTCGGATGCCTCTCCATAAGCATCTTGCTAGCAGAAACATAGTTTGCAGCGTTGTCCGTTATGATTTGGACAACATTTTGGGGCCCAACCTCCAGAATGAACACATCTAATAAATCACATAATAATCTTGCATCTTTGACATGTGCAGATGCATCAACAGATTTCATAAACATTGTCTCCTTGGGACAACTGACCAAGAAGTTAATAAGGGTCCTACCCCTTTGATCAGTCCAACCATCTGACATCACAGTGCATCCTATGACTTCCCATGATGCCCTTAACTCCTCCAATCTCTTGGTGCAGTCAGCTTTCTCATTTTGCAGAATGCGCCCTCTAAAGTCATCATATGAAGGGGTTTTGTATCCTGGGCCAACAACAGCGATAGCATCAATCGTAGCCTGATAAAATGGATTGTTCCTGGCAACAGTGAAAGGAATATCACTCCAAAGAAACAGTTTGCCCAACAACCTATCAGCTTCTTCTTTCTCCTTTTTTTTAATAAGGGAGGAGATAGATGGCTGTGCCTCGGGAGTGGTTCTAGGAACAAAAAATGAGGAGGCAAGTACGGGGTTTTCTGTGGAAGATGCTGATGCTAAAAAACCACTACCACTCTCACGGTCAACTCTAAACCCTAATATTTGACTCTTCGGAGCTGCCTTGTTGAGTTTAGTTGTTTCTATTTCTTCCAATGAGTTCATGGCTCTTCTGATTATTTCTGGAGTGATATTTGTGCAAGGGCCTACTTCATGCCCAGGAATTTGTGCCAGGTGGTATTTCAACCTGTATACGCCTCCTGTCATGTGGTGACCACATAACTTGCAAGTCAAGTTTGATCGTTCAAACCCCTGATCAGGTTCACCAAATTCCCATAAAGTATCCAATTTCTTTGGCATGTTGGAAACTTTGAACTTTGAACGTTGAAATTTGAAACTAGGGCACAAGAAAAATCGCAAGTTAAAAAATAAAATTAAAAAATTACAATTTTACATACAACATTTTGATTTTTTTCACAAAAAAAAACTCTCAACTCAATACAAAATTAATGGGAAAAAATACATGTTGAAACACAAGCAAAAATAATGGAAAGAAAATTAGAAACTAAGAGCACAAGAAGAAATATAAAAAATAAAAATAAAAATAAAAAAATTAACAAACAATTTTTTGCATTTTTGACCAAAATAAACCCTCTCCTCCCAATAAAACAAAAACAAAAAAAAAAAAACAACCAAATGCAATCACAAATGATGAAAAATACATGGGTGACAGAAACCCATGGAAGAACAAGAAAAAAACAAAAAAAAAAGGATCAAATTTGATGCCCATACCTGGAAAAAACATTTTGCCGGAGACACTTGGTCCAAATTCGATTTTTGTTCGCTTGGCTTGCTAAAATCCTTCACTTTTGTCCAATCTTGCCCTTATAGATCACTTATCTCCCTCCTTAGCTCTCCTCCTTCACTCCTTAGCTCTCATAACCAAACCTGTCAATGCAAAAATGAGAAACAAAAACATCAAAATCGCTCTTAAAACCCACTGTTTTGGAAGCCCATGATTTTTTCTGTATGGATCGCGATTTTTTCGAAAAAATCGTGATTTTTTCCCGATTAGCGATTTTTTCAAAAAATCATGCAAAACATCGCCGATTTAATCGTTTTCTCGAAAAAATCGCAATTTTTTTAAAAAATTGCGATTTAATCGCGATGTTCAAACCACTGTTTGGGACACTCCCATCCTTCAGGGCAGATGGGGAGATGTAGCCCACATCATGGAGATGCATGGGGGTGTGTTGTAGTATGTCGGACTGCGTTGGGGAGTAGAAGTGTCTCACATTTCATTGGGTACATGTGGGAAGTGAAATGTGTAGTGACACAAGAGGGATACATGAGGATACAGGATGATATAGTCGTAACTAGGGGTATCCGGGGGTGTATAGGGACAAGTTGCAGCATACAGTGACATGTCGAGGAGTGCGGAGACATTTGGTGGTATGCAGTGTATAATATTCCCAATTAGCAATAGCTAATTGGAAATATTATTTTTTTATTATTTCACTTTAATAAAGTTAAGTTAGAAATAAAGTGGGTGAAGAGGGACACTTAACTCACACTTAGGATAAAAGAATTTCCTAAAGTCACTTGGAGACATGATTACTTGGCAGCGTGGGGCCTAGAGGACGAAGTGGCAGCGTGGAAGAAATGTCAACATGGGCAGCGTGCGCCCAAGTCAGTGTAGAGATAGAGGGACAACGTGGCTTAAGGGGACAGCGCAGTTGGTGGTGGGGCCTAGGAGAGAGCAAGGCTCTCCAAACATAAAAGGGAGAAAGGCTCCTCATTTGAATGACTTGATTACGCATCTATGTTATTTGTCTTTTGACATTGAGCACGATTTTTTTGTTGAGCAAAGTCTGCAAGTGTTGTTTAGCACATCGGGTGTCTCCATGCGGAGATCCCAACCCCAGCCCCGGGGGACTTCGAGTGCCTGCTCGAGTGAGGAGTTCTATCCTTGTTTTGCCAGAGAAAGTTGGAGCAGCCACAGCTGGGATTGTTCACTTGCAGAGAGAGCACAGTCAGTGAGAGGGAGGATGCAGTCTTTGGAGGAGGAGATTGAGGATTGAGGATTTACCAAGGGATTCAACCCGAGAGAGTTGGAAAGGAGTCAGCCCTTCCCTATTCCATCATTTTGGTAGAGTTGGAGGCCATCTTTGGTAGCATATTATTCAGGGCCAATGTTTATCATTGGGACAGCGTGGTACCTCAAGAGAGGTCATTTTCGGAGGTTAGCCATTTTCGAAAAGCTCTCTTGGCTTTTCTAGGTATTGAGTGGAGAGGCCATTCCCAAGGTTGCATAATTTTCGGAGGTGGGGAGCTGCCCCAAAGATTCAGTCTATTCCAGCAGTAGCAGCAGCATGGTAGCAGCACCAACAGCTTGGAGATTATGCAGTCATTGAGAGAGCATCCATTCCATGATATATTCTGAGACTATTCCTATGCTTACCTAGTGCAAGCAAAGGTGCCATCATTCTGATCACCTTTGTACTCATTTTATCTTTCAGTATTTAATAAAATGGCTCAGCGTTCTCCATATTGTGTTTTGTTCATGTGATCTCTCTCTAGTTGTTGTAGTTTCTAGATTATGTGCTTTATATTGCTGCTTATTTCTATTCGGAATATCACAGTGGTATCAGAGCTCATAGACTTGGCTCAGCCTGTGGAGCAGATTGTCTATGACACCAGCAGGAAAACCATATATCTGTTACCGACGAAGGAATTATAGAGACCAAGAGCGGAGGTTAGAGATCACTTTCGAGGAAGGTGACTGCGTTCCAGTAGTGGACGTAGAAGAGGAGGAACCAATGGCAGAGGAAAGAGATGCCGAGAAGGAGTTCGGAGAACTTCTCCTCAAATAGGTGCAGGATTTGTCGAGGCGGATAGAAGAGATGGGGCAAAGGTTCACTGCAGAATCTAGACAGCGTGAAAACCCAAGAGGTTTCCATACCGGAGAGGGATCGGGCGCATCCCATCATTTGCAGGAGCACCTCATAGCGCAGCAGAAGGCATCACATACACCTCCACGTTCCACGATGCCCACATTCCTTGCCACAGACACTGGGGCAGAAGGACAGCAGGAGCAGGAACCGGCTCACATGGGAGATTACTTTGCCGAGTATCAATTCTACGGACAGGAGTTCAGAATGCCCTCACATTCCATGAATTCGTACAGCTCAAGAGGGACAGCAGACCCCGCAACCATCACAAGGGGAACAGGCATTCACAAAATGGGGATGTACAGCGCACAGTAGGAAGATTTTATCTACCGACATTTGATGGGTCATCCAAGTGTTCAGCAAAGGCTTGGGTGGAGAAGTTGGATATATATTTCCAACTTAACTAGATGGCAGAGAAAGAGGCCATCAAGGTGGCAACGCTCCACCTGGAGGGAGAGGCCCTTGACTAGTGGTTTCACGGGATGGCTACGCTGGAGCACTCACGGGTGACAACATATGCCGAGTTTACACGGAGCCTGATAGAGCGATTTGATCAGAGGGATCCAGAGGAGCACTTTGTTGAGCTAACTAAGCTCAAGCAGATCGGGAGTCCGGACACATACATTTTAGAGTTTTTGAGACTTTCCGTGATGGTGCCTGACATATCCTCAGCCAAGATGATCTACATGTTCATCGATGGATTTGCAGAGCCTCTTCGGGGGTTAGTCAGATTGACGAGGCCAGCTACACTCTATGACACAGTTGGGAGGACTCGGGACTTGCAAGATGCACTACCTCGGACTAGATCTCCTTTCCCCCAGAGACCAGCATTTTAGCCGAAGGGGAAGGACATGAGGGTTTTGCCTCCAAAGGGGAACCAGTGCAGAGGGCCTTTGGATGACGAGGCTAGGAGAGATCTGAGGCGGAAGAGGCTATGTTTCACATGCCAGGAGCCATGGGCACCAGGACACCGTTGTGCCGCAGGGAAGGCACATTACATCGAGGTTTTCTCCGACAGTAGCGGCGAAGAGGAGGAGTATGAGGAGATAGAGGCAATAGGCAACCGTACAGCGCAGAGAGGAGAACATCCGCCACCTCCACCACCAGGAGCGGGAGGTGCGGCATTTGCACCTACCGGGGGAGCCCTTGCTTCTTTGCGAGGGGTTCCCAAATACTTGACACTGCATGTCCGAGGTACTGTGCGGGGACAACATGTTTCAGTATTAGTGGATAGTGGGGCCACCCACAATTTTATTGATGCCCAATTGGTAGAGCGCAGGAGCATACCAACAGAGAGCTTAGATGGGTTTTCGGTACTGGTTCCAGGTGACAGGATCATGCAGTGTGCCAGGTATGTGCCAGCCTTGGCAGTGACTATGGGGACTTACACCCTGACAAATCACTTCTTTGTGGTGGACATTCCTGACACCAACGTGATATTGGGGGTGCAGTGGTTGATCACGCTAGGGAAGGTCACCACAAATTGGGAGACCTTGGAGATGGAGTGGATGGACAAGAATACCGGGAGGCACGAGAAGATTTGGGGTATGCACACCTACCCACAACAGACTGTTTCAGCACACTGGATGGAGGTAGATTTCCGGAAGAGAAACATAGAGTGGGCAGTGGAGCTACGTGTTTCAGAGGCAGGGTCTACAGGGCAGGTCGTACACCCAGATGTACAATCCATTTTAGACAGATATGCTACGATTTTTGGAGATATACCACCAGGGCAACCACCAGATCGGGGATTTGAGCACACGATCAAGCTGGAGCAGGGCATCCAAGCTGTGATCACTACACCCTATAGGCATCCTAAGGCCTACAAGGAAGAGATTGAGAGGGTCGTTCATGATCTCTTAGCTCTTGGGCACATCCGTCCTAGCACTAGCCCCTTTGCTTCTTCAGTCGTATTGGTGAAGAAGAAGGATGGCACACTGAGGATGTGCATTGACTATCGGGTCTGTTGTCGCACAGATTGTCTAGGCACCACGACAACGGCTCAGATCGGGGGTTGTCACCCTGATCCCCAATCTCTCTATCTAAGCTATCTCCTTGCAAGCTAAGGGAGGTAGACCCTAACAGAAATGAAAGACAAGAATTGGTTGCAAATCAACCAATCTAGGAGACACAGCTAAAACACCAAATACTTGATAAGATTAACGAGATTTCACAGAACAAATTAGATTTGAAAATTAAAACCAGTGCCTTATGGAGTTAAAATATCTCGTTATGCAATTAAAACCAAGTAATAGATGTATAACTGTTGCTATGAAAAACAGAAATGACTACAATGATATTCAGTAAAAAGCACCACAACCATTCATTAAGGTACTTAAGTGAACAGCAAAGCTTATCATGAAACGATCATTTACATCCGAAATTATGATGTTTCAAATAACCCAATTCGAAAATTAAAAATGTTCCACAGCAAATCTTAAATAAAAATTTTAAGCTCATTTGACTATAGAGAATTTTTAGATCTTTTGAGAATTTTTTATTTTTTATTATTTTTTTAATTTTTAAACAAAACTAAAAATTTGAAATCCTAAAGTTAGATCTAAAACTAAACTAATTAAAAAAATTAAAATCTACAACTAAAAAAATTAAAAGTTAAATAACAAAATCGAACTAGACTAACAAATTAAATTTGAAATTAAAATTAAAACTAAACGTAAAAAATGAAATCTAATACTAAATCAAAACTTAGGACTAAACTAACTAACGTTATGAATTAAAATCGAATTCAAATTTAAAACTATTCTAAAACTAACCCAAAAAAAATTGAAACGAAATAAAACTTAACGCTATCAACAAATGAGGAATCTACAACAAAAAAAATCGAAATGATGGTTTCGTGTTTGACGTCTATGTGAATTTGTTTTTGTGTTTGTGTAGGTCGGATGCCAAATGAGCACGACGGACGGCGGGCAGAAGGGGTTTCAATGCAGAGAAAGGAGCTTGTGAGGAGGAAAAGCTGGACTGCAAGGAGAAGGGGAATTTTATTGCAGGTCGAGAGGGATCGGAAGGAGATAGGGAATCGATGGCTAATGCAAATGAGTAGAGGCTCGGACAGGGGAAAGCAAGGTCGATGGCAAGGGAAAAGCTTGGACAACGGAACAAGGAAGGACGCGAGGGGAGATGAAAGGAATGGGAACAGCGAAGATGGAGGAAATGAGGGCGGAGAGGAATGGACGAGGGCAGAGGCAGCTAAGGGAAAATGTCAGCGAGGGTAACGCAGAGATAAATTCAGAATAAACCCAGTACACAAAAACATCCAGCAAACTCCAATTTTTTCCTTTCAAAACTCAAATTTTTTTTTTTTGATGCTCCTTTAATCATATAACCTTCAGATTTGTCCACAGAATCGATTTGAGGCCAGATCTGGCCCTTGGGGGTTAGATCTGACTCAGATCCTAAAAAAAAAATTCTGAGTAAACCCTGCAACCTGCAAAACCAATCAAATCCTGAAAATATATACAGAAAAAATTATAAAACCCTTACAGCCCTAATAAAAATACAAATTTACAAGATAATTTACAGATCTAAGGCCCTCATGGCCAGATTTGAACACATTTCAGCACAATTTTTAGAAATTTTATTTTTTAAAGAGAGACAAGTCGTAGGAGACCCTGTAAAAAACACAAATTCGTAAGATAGATTCAGGATATTAGAAACAATGGGCTTTTTCAGATTTACGAATCTGAGAGTCGGCTAGTCCAACTGAAGACTTCCCTAGACGCTCAAATCTTAAATAAAAAATTTCGCTGCACACTTAGATCTGAACTTTAGATCGATAGAGATTTAAGAAAATAACATGAGATCCTTCAGAAAAATCAAAATGTCATTTTATGAACCCAGAAAACTGCACAAGATAGGTATGCAGATTAATCCATGAAGGCCATCAACCATAAAAATGTCAAACATAGTAGCAAAGTTTAGAAATGAATCACCACATAGATCTGGAAAAGGAACACCAAAATTTCTAACCCCAAAGTCTTTATGCTTTATTCATCAAAAGAAATTACAAGAGCTTCCAAGAACAAGTGCACGATCCTAAGATCGGATGACTCAAGACTGACAAAGACCTTTAATTTATAGGACAAAATCTCCAACGGCTAGTTCAGTTGATCCATGTCAAAATAATCTCGACCGTCGAAAACATTTGATCATCTTTTAATCTGAACCGTCGAAATTATAAATTTGAGGAAAAAACGAATTTATCATTTAAATCCATTTTAATTAACTCAAAAATATTATTTTTGAGTTAATTACCCCAAAATTTTGACTTTGACTTAACCATCTAGGCCCAAGAGTCCAAAATTTCTTAAAATTCTTAAAATTCCCTTGGCCTGGAGCCTTTAAAAATTCATTTTTTAAGGACCAACAAATTTTACCTTTGAAAGATTTTATACTCACCTAGGACCTAGAATTAATTAAATTTTTGGCTTAATATTTTTAATTAATTTGGCCAGAAAATTTAATTAATTAACTAAGAGGGGATTTTAATTATTTTTCCAACCTTTTTTGCATAAGATAAATACATTTAGACACATGAAAGGAGAATATCCATTCGCATAGACCCTCAAATAGATACCCAATTCTGCGACTCAAAACATGATCTAGTAGACCAAGTAGCTTGTAATAAAATAATCTAGCCAACTAGCTAGGATCATTCCCAAACTACTTTTACAAGGACTCGATAGAAAACACTAGGACTCACTTAGCATGCTGATGACAAAATCCACCCTAGCTTTGGGGTGAGGCTGGAGGGGAAAACTCTACCGATAACTTGTGTCGAAAAACACAAGTAAATCAGTGAGACAAAAAACCTCCTAAGATAGAAATTGTCACCAACATACTAGGCTTACCTAGGTTGTTACATACATGGAGGTCTTACTTAGATCATTTACATCATAAACATGCAAAATGGGTTTACATTATTCATAAAACTGTCGACTGATGATGGAATCTGAATGGCGCGACCATGTCGAACATGATGAATCCCATTTGAAAAAATGGGGGTGTACTGCTATGGGGTCGTTGACAAAGTGTGGTCAACAGGGCCCTCAACAAGAAAACCATGAAGAACCGGCACCCCATTCCACGGATAGATGAGTTGATGGATGAGCTAAGGGGATCGAAGTTCTTCTCGAAGATTGACTTGAGATTCGGGTACTACCAGATTCGCGTGAGGGATCAGGATGTTCCCAAGACCGCTTTCAGATGTCATTATGGTCACTTTGAGTTCTTGGTGATGCCCTTCGAACTGAGCAATGCTCCGGCCCTTTTCAGTCACGCATGAATCACATCTTCCGCAGTCACTTGAAGAAGTTTGTGTTAGTTTTTTTCGATGACATCTTTATTTACAGCAGGACATGGGAGGAGCACCTACAGCATATTGAGGTTGTATTGCGCATATTGGAGGAGCAACAATTTTATGCTAAGCTCTCCAAATGCGAGTTTGGACTGATAGAGATGCTCTACTTGGGGCACATCATTAGGGTGGATGAAGTGAGGGTCCATAAAGAGAAGATCAGGGCCATCAGGGATTGGCCAGAGCCGAAGAATGTGACGGAGCTTCGAGGGTTTGTAGGTATCTGCACCTACTACCGGAAGTTCGTCAAGGGATTTTCCCAAATTGTTGCACCCTATGTTATTTGTCTTTTGACATTGAGCACGCTTTTGCTGTTGAGCAAAGTTTGCAAGTGTTGTTTAGCACACCGGGTGCCTCCGTGCAGAGATCCCAACCTCAGCCTCGGGGGACTTCGAGTGCCTGCTCGGGTGAGGAGTTCTATCCTTGTTTTGTCGGAGAGAGTTGGAGCAACCACAGCTGGGATTGTTCACTTGCAGAGACAGTGCAGTCAGTGAGTGAGAGGACGCAGTCTTTGGAGGAGGAGATTTCGGATTGAGGGTTCATCAGGCGATTCAGCCCGGGAGAGTTGGAAAGGAGTCAGCCCTTCCCTATTCCATCATTTTGGTAGAGTTGAAGGCCATCTTTTGCAGCTGATTATTCAGGGCCAATGTTTATCATTGGGACAATGTGGTACCTCAAGGGAGGTCATTTTCAGAGGTCAGCCATTTTCGAAAAGCTCTCTGGGCTTTTTTGGGTATTGAGTGGAGAGGCCAATCCCAAGGTTTCATAATTTTCTGAGGTGGGGAGCAGCCCCAAAGATTCAGTCTATTCCAGCAGTAGCAGCGCCACGGCAGCAACACCAGTAGCTTGGAGATTACGCAGTCATTGAGGGAGCTGCCATTCCATGATATATTCTGAGAGTATTCCTACGCTTACCTAGTGCAAGCCAAGGTGCCATCATTCTAATCACCTTTGTACTCATTTTCTCTTTCAGTATTTAATAAAATGGCTCAGCGTTCTCCATATTGTGTTTTGTTCATGTGATCTCTCTCTAGTTGTTGTAGTTTCTTGTTTATGTGCTTTGTATTGCTATTTATTTCTATCCGGAATATCACACAGTGACACAAGATACGGCGCAGCAAGCTCTTGGAGCGTTGCCTCCAAGGGGACTTGTGGATGTTGATTTATGGTAGCATTAGATGTGCTCTAGCCTTGTAATTTTGTATATAGACTAAGACACGTGTATTCCATAATACCCAGAAAGGATTTTGGAAAATTCCATTTAGAGATGGTTTAATTAAATTAATTAATCATTTTTAAATGTTTTCCTAAGTCTAAACTTAGGGAAACTGATTAATTAAAGGGTATTAATTAAACTAAGTGTGAATCTTATAGATAAAGTCATGGATCATCTCTAGTTAATCTTAGCCCTTGATTATGTTTTAATCTTCGCCATTGAAGGGTCAACAAAAGATTATAAGGAGGGTGAGGGACCTATGGAAAACACATAGAGCATTTGGCATTTTTGAGCTTGTGAGAGAGGCACGGCTTTTTGATCAAGATTGAATCACTCGGGCACGGTTGGCTAAGTGATTTCGATTCAGTGATCATTTCCAGAGAGGGGCAGATGCAGTAACTGGTCAGGAGGACCAGGAATACATTTTAGAGAGAGAAGTAGTAGTGACGCGACAGAGGCAGCGCAATCATCTGGAGGGCTGACGCAGTTCCTGAAGGGAATCACGCAGAAGTGACGCAGTGCCTTCTAGATTCAGTCTGGAGACAGCTGGAAGCTGGGGTTTCTAAGACAGGAGGGCCAAAACTCAATTTCAGATCAGCTTGATCGTTTGCAGAGGAGAGGTGACGCAGTTCTTCAGCTTACCCATGTAGGCTTACGCAATAGCAACGTAGGCATCACGCAGAGGCAGAGAGGGTCTTCACCAGCGTTGTTCAGATCATTTGGGGACTTGCAGAGTGAGGTATATCTCACATTTCTTCTGCTGCCAAGATTTTCTCTGAATGGTGAGCCGGATATTGGCACCCTAGTTGTACTCAAGATTCTGTTGCTTAATAATAAAAAACCCTCAGATCTGCTGCACTGGTTTTCCCAAGTTGGGTTTTTCCGGGGACTTGGCCCAAAAATAACTATGTCAAATATGGATGTTTTTAATTGTATTTTGTTCAGTTTGTTTCAACACTTAGATTTATTCCGCAGCATTATTTGTGTAGACTGCTTCAGTAATTACTTCGATATTTCACTGTAATGAAATAATTATGAAAAATAATAGAAGTAATTCAAATTTGTTGCAATAGGAATCCAGATTTAGGATTTTTCACATGGTATTAGAGCTTATTCAAGTTGAAGTGCAGGAGAAGCAAGAGTCAACTAGCAGATCAATGCTACAAAGACTGGGAACTGTGTAAGCAGCGGTAGACTACCCCAGTGGTTACGCAGTCCAGGCCAGGAGGGCAATCAAGCGAAGAAAGAGCTCCCTTTGAGAGAGTTGACAAAGGGGTAAGTTTTTTTCAGTTGCAGAAGAGGCAGCGTAGTTGTAGCACGCAGTAGCTGCACAGCAGTGAGTGTTGGTGCATAAGCATCAGAAAATTTCTTAAAAACACAGTTGGGGATTTCTTGGCCTCAAAGAGTTCTCTTACTCAAAGAGACTCAGTTTTTCCCGTGTAGCAGCAGAAGCATTGACTTACTCCTCAAGGAGTGCGTAAGTCTAGCTGAGCAGAGGGTTAGAGGGAGAAGTCGACAGTTGAGGAGATTGCCTGCAACAGTGATCCGGATTTATGCAGGAACACAACAGAATACACATATAACCATAAATACAAAGATGCAACGGAAATAACACTTCATTTCATTAATAACAAAGCACTAAAATTTGCTTACAGACAGACTGGATATAAACTAGCTAGGGCGCTGGTAGCTTATCTCTAAGAAGAGATGTGGTGGCTACAGTCCTCTGAACTGTGTTACAATGAGGTTCGGGGGCCTATTTATTATTTAGAAACAGTGGAAAACCCTAACCCTAGGAGATGAAACGCCAAAACTATGGGCCCCGTTTGAGTAAATTGGTGTTTCAACTTCCTGGGGACATAACATTGGCATATGATTTTCGTTTGATGCGCACCATACCTTGTTAGAAAGATCTATCCGAGGACTACAACTTTTGATGTGATGGACCAATGTTGCTCCCGATTTTCCCAAAAAATGTCGTTTAGGGCCTCAAAACGGCTCCGAAAGTTCAGGACCCGAAAAATTGCTAAAAATAGTAAGTTGTGCCGAAACTGAAAAACTGAAAGAGACAATGGTGGGGCCCCAAGTGGAATAGGCGGGTGGCCACCAATATCCACCTAGATCATTCTTCCACCCTTAGGAAGCAATGGTCCCCATTGCGTTGAGTTCCTCCATTAGATGAGAAAACTTCTGCTAAACTTGGTCCCTAGTGAACCACTTGCCTTGGTGCAGGAGTTGGTCAACTTTGACAATCTGATACAGTTGGATCTTCTCTTGGCGAGTGTTCTTGAGTTGCATGTCCATGATACAATCTGTGGTGGCCTGTTCCATGCAGTCTGGGTTTAACTTTGTTGGTGTGAGTTGTTTTGCAATGTCAGAGGTGTCCAGTAGAGGTGGGAAGTAGGGACGAAGGCGGTCCACATTGAATACTTGGTGCAAACCAAGGAATTGTGGAATACTAAGCTCGAAGGCATTGATCCCTATAGCCTTGGTGATGGTATACGGCCTATATCGGAGCGGGCGAAGCTTGCGGTGGGGTCCAGTGAGGTGCTCCTTCTGCAAATGTAGCCACACCTTGTCACCCACCTGGAAGTTGTGTGGCACCCGATGTTGATCATGTCGTCGCTTGTACTTAGCATTGGCTCTATCCAATATGTCATGAACCTGTTGGCAGATGTGCTGAACGCACTCGATGAAGTTGTTCACTTTGTCAGCTTCGGACTGGACATGAGCCGAATCGGCCTGAATAGCCGCAAATGGCATGGCTGCATCAATGGGACATAGTGGCTGGAATCCCAAGCCCATCTGAAAGGGATTGTGGCCAGTTGAGCTGTGGAGAGCCCGGTTATAACTGTGTTGTACATAGGGGAGGCTCTCATCCCATGTGCATGGATGCTTTGAATTGTACATGTGCAGAATGTGTACAATCATCCTATTGACGACCTCTGTCTGGCCATCAGTTTGGGGATGGAAAGTTGTGGACTTGGTGAGCTTGGTGTCCAGCATTGACCAGAGGGTGGACCAAAATGTGTTGAGGAACCTGTTGTCCCGATCTGAGATGATAGACTGTGGGATTCCAAAATGCACCCACAATCGTTCAAAGAAGAGTTTAGCAGCGGCTTTTCTGTGATATTCTTCTTACAGGCCGCCACAAGGGCCATCTTCAAGAATCTGTCAATGACCACGAAAACACAGTCACTTCCATGCTTAGTAGAAGGAAGGCCCGACATGCAATCCATGGAGATGGATTCCCAAGGTCGATTAGGGGTAAGTAGCGGAGTATAGAAGCATTGCTTCTTGGTGGTCGGTTTGGCAATGGCGCAAGCAGTGCAGGATCTGATGTACTTCCCGACATCCTGTCGAAGGTTCGGCCAATAGAAATACTTTTGTAGTACTGCCACTGTTTTCTCAACCCTGAAATGCCCAGCGACTCGACTATAATGTGCTTCCCATATCATCTTGGCACACTCGCTTGAAGGAACACAAAGGTGTCCCAGGTGACATAACAGTGCATCTTGGAGGTGAAAATTTGCAACTTGTGTACCCCCCAAGAGTGCCTTGTATGTGTGGCTGAATTCTGGATCACTCTTGTAGAGAAGTGGCCAATTAGAAGTCTCGTGCCCACAAGAGTTAAGAAAGGTGGTTAGCGCCACAATCGGTGGTCGACTGAGGCAGTCTACAACATTATTGGTGCTACCCTTCTTGTACTTGATGTTCAAATGAAACTGTTGCAGATATGTGGACCACTTCTGATGGCAATCGTTTTGCAACTTCCCTTGTGTTTGTATGAACTACAAAGGTCGGTGGTCTGTGTGGATGATTATTTTCTTCCCCAAAATGTAATGCTTCCATTGTCGACAAGCCTGCACAATTGAATACATTTCTTTGTCATAAGTGGGAAACTTGTGGACTGTGTCGGACAATGTCTCACTGTGATATGCTACTGGATGCCCCTATTGAGTAAGAACTGCCCCAATAGCATAGTCAGAGACATCTATCTTGATCTCAAATGGTTGTTGCAAGTCTGGTAATGTGAGAGTTGGGGCATAACAGAGGCGATGTTTCAATTCTACGAACGCCTTCTGTTGAGATTCCGACCAAAAGAATTTTGCTTTCGCTCCTCCCTTGGTGACTTGACTCAAGGGCCAAGTGATATGAGAGAATCCCAACACAAACCTGCGGTAGAAATTAGCAAGACCCAGAAAGCTGCGAAGCTCTGTTAGAGTGGTTGGGGCCGGCCAATCCTGAATGACTTGGATCTTGGTTGGATCCACATGCACCCCCCTTTCATCAATAATGTATCCCAGATATTGAACCTGGGTCATGCCAAAAGTGCACTTCTCCAAATTGGCACTCAACTTGTGTTTCTGTAGTGTTTGGAGGACTTGTCGGATGTGGTGGAGGTGCTCTTCCCAATCTAGATGAAGATCAGAATGTCATCCAAGTACACCACTACAAATGAGTTGGTAAATGGCCGCAAGATGTCATCCATTAACCTCATGAAGGTTGCGGGAGCATTCGTCAACCCGAAAGGCATGACCAGCGATTCGAAAAGGCCCTTCTTGACTTTGAAGGCAGTCTTCCACACATCGGAGGGTTCGATTGGTACCTAGTGATACCCAAACTTCAAGTCAATCTTGCTGAAATATTTCGCCCCTTTGAGTTGGTCCAGAAGGTCATCAATCCGTGGGATCAGGTACCTATTCCGGACAGTGATCTTGTTCAGCGCCAAATAGTCAGTACAGAGTCTCCAAGTCCCATCCTTCTTCTGTACCAACACGATCAAGCTCCCACAGGGCGATGAACTCGGTCGGATGTGACCTTTCCACAGCGGCTTCCGAATCTGCCTCTTGATTTCATCGTTCTCCAGAACAAAGCACCGATAGATCGACCCATTGGGTGGCGACGCACCTAGGGTCAGATCAATGGGGTGCTTGATTTGATAGTGCAGAGGCACCCCTGTGGGTGAGGTGAAAATGTCCCCGTACTCCTCCACAACTTTGTCCATTTGTTGTTGTCGTGTAGAGGAGCCCTGTCTGGAGGTCGTGGCCACAGACTTCTTCTTTCTCTAGGGGCGAATCATCAGGAAAACAAATTTCCTGTTTTTGGAAATGAGCTTACTGCATTGTTTTGCAGTAACCAAAGAGATAGCGGTAGGCGGTGGTACCTCTGGTATCCTATAAATCTTATTTCCCAAAGTAACAATAACTGCGCGAGGCTGGGACTCATACACAGCATGTTGCTTCCACAAGTATGGTTGGCCTAATAATATGTCACAAACATCAAGAGGAGCAATGTCACATAATACCTCATCCGTGAAGGGCTTGATGCTGTAGGGAAGGCATCACTGTTGGCTGACGTGGAGATCCCATCCTTGGTGAAGCCACCCGACAGTATATGGTTGTGGGTGTGTTGTGGTCGGCAAGCCCAACCGCTTCACTGTGTCTCCTGAAATGAGGTTCTTTTGGCTTCCATTGTCGACAATGAACTGTAGCGGGGAACCCTTTACCCACATCTGAGAGTGAAAGAGACACTCCTCCTCCTCTGGATCTTTTGGTTCCTCCTTATGGATCTTCGCAGTGGCGTTGGGCTCCGCGTCAATAATCTGTTTCCCTTTGTCATTCCCCTTGTCAGGTTCTGATTCAGAGTCGGAGCATGCATTTGATTCAGAAGCCCTCATCTCGGCCACCAACCACTGCTTGGCCCGACACTCACTTGTGTTGTGAGTGGAGCTCTTATGGAACTCACACCACTTTCCCGTGTCCTTCTTTGGCTTCGCGGTGTTGTTCTTTGCTTGCGGCTTTGGCAAGTTGTCTTGGGCCGCCATGCCTTGGCTTTGTCCTTTGTTCTGTGGTTTTGGGGCACCTTCCCCTTTCTTTTGATTTGCAAATCCAAAGTCTCGCTTCTTTTGTTTGAATTTATGCTCAATCTTGGCAGCATACCAGTATGTCGTACCAAGCAGCATACCGGTATGTCGTACCAAGCGAGATGTCAAGGAACTCCATTTCCTCCTGAATGTATCTGTGCAGACAACTGCGATACTTTAGCACCAAATGTTTCTCTGAATCTTTGATACCCAAATTTGTGCACAAGGTATGGAACAGATTCGTAAGCTCATGCACATCTTGATCCCTTTGTTGCCGAAGCGTGGTCCATTGTATGTACTTGTCCTCGTAACTCCCCACGGGATAGTATTGTTCCTTGATGACGTCTCGGAAAGAATTCCAAGTGGGTACGACTGAGAACAGAGAGGGTTATGTCTCATCCTTTTTCTCACAATAGGTTTCCCACCAATCCTTGACATCGCGGGTACCTTTGAGGAGTGCAAAAATAATCTTCTCCCGGTCAGAAAAGTCATGAACCGAGAAATATCCTTCTAATAGATTCAACCATCTACCTACGACATCTGCATCTATTTGGCTCTCAAATATGGGAATGTCAAAGTTTACTTGTACCTTAAAGGGAGTTGCGCCTCCAGAGTGGTTCTTGGATGCAGATGCGCTGTCGGTGGGTAGTCGTTGAAGGATCTAGGCAAAGTTACCCATCATCGTGTTCCTTTGTTTTCGAGGGCCTCCTCAAGCAATATTTTGATAGGATCTCCTACTCCCTCATCTTTCTTTTCGTCCCCCATGGGCGGCCGTCAGGGTTTGCGAGGCTGATCTTGCAAAGGTTCAACCAGATCAAGCCCTAACTCCTTATACCTCGACATCGTTGGGGCCATGCAAAGAAGGATCGAGAAAAAGCAGACCTCTCTGATACCACTGATCCAGATTTATTCAAGAACGCAACATAATACACATATAACCATAAATACAAAGATGGAGTAGAAATAACACTTCATTTCATTAATACAAAGAACTGAAATTTGCTTACAGACAGATTGGAAATAAACTAGCTAGGGCGCTGATAGCTTATCTCTAAGAAGAGATGTGGTGGCTACAGGCCTCTGAACTGTGTTACGATGAGGCTCGAGGGCCTATTTATTATTTAGAAACAATGGAAAACCCTAAACATCCAAAACCCTAATCCTAAGAGATGAAGCACCAAAACTATGGGCCTCGTTTGGGTAAATTGGTGTTTCAACTTCTCGGGGACGTAACATTGGCATACGATCTCCATTTGACGCGCACCATACCTCATTAGAAAAATCTATCCGAGTACTACAACTTTTGATGTGAACAACATCGGTCCATGGACCGATGTTGCTCTCGATTTTCCCAAAAAAACAACATTTAGGGCCTCAAAACGGCTCTGGAAATTCATGACTCGAAAAACTGCGAAAAATAGTAAATTGTGCCGAAATTGAAAAACTGAAAGAGACAATGGTGGGGCCCCAAGTGGAATAGGCGGGTGGCCACCAATATCCACCTGGATCAAACGGATTGCGTGACCAAGATAGGTTGGAGGGTGCCTCCAACTACGTCATTTGGAAGTCAAGGATTCAATTTCTCCTTAATGAGCAAGATCTAAAGGCCCTCATTGACAGCACAGTTGCAGAGCCACTAGATGCAGCACATCTGACAGCCTTCAAGAAGAAAATGGCAACAGCCAAACAATTGATCCTAGATGGTGTAAAGGATCACATCGTACCCCATATAGCAGCAAAGAACATTGCTAGAGAAATGTGGGTAGGGCTGGAAAAGCTGTATCAAAGATCTTCCGAGCAACGAAAGATGTATCAGGAGGAGAAGATGTGTAATACCAGGATGAAGAAGGGAGAGCGTTTTGACTCCTTCCCGTCTCAAATTGAGGATAACCGAGACCAGCTGTCAACAGTGGGATCAACACTTAGAGACTCAAAGCTGGTAAGGCTCACTCTGAACTCTATTCTAGAAGACTATCAGGTCTTTGTCCAGAGTATTCTGGGCAGAGAAAAACTTCCAGGATGGGAAGCGATGTGGCTAGCCTTGCAGCAAGAAGAGCTGAGGAGAGATCTCCTCAAAATCCATATTGAGGATGGCAACAACGGTTCGAAAGTCAAGGAGGAGGAAGAAAACACAGCCCTTACATCAAAGGAGCAACAGAGGCAGAAGAAGAAAGATCTGTCCAAGATCAAGTTCTTCAAGTGCTTCAGGCATGGGGAAATGGGACATTATGCCACACAATGTCCTCTTAAGAAAAAGGACAAGGAAGAAAAGCAAGATCCTCAAGCCGGAGCTGCCAAGATTGAGGCAGAAGCTAATTGTGCTATGTTAGCTCATATTCTGAAAGGAAGGAAGTGGGCTGACTTGGAGTTGTAGATCCAAAATCTACAAGTGGCAGGATCCTTAAGTATTTCCAAACTCTTGGATCACATGCGAGCTACGGCAGCCTTAAGACAGTAGCAAGATGGACATTTGCAGCGGAAGATGAAGAGACAATGCAGTAGCTAGCAGTACTAGAGCCAGATCAATGCAGAAGAGGAGCAGCAGAAGCAGCAATTGAGCAACAACAGTGCAGTGCACAGTGGTGCAGTGCAGTGCAGTGCAGTGCTCACGCAGTGCAGAGTAGCAGCAACGCAGCATTTTCAGAGAGCTAGTGAAGAAGCTAGCAGCAGACTGTCTTATTATCCAAGATGCAGTCCAATTTCGGATGTTCTTTTGTTGCAATTAGCAACAGTGCAGCAGCAGCAGCGTAGTGCATAGTGGTGCAGCGCAGTGCAGAGCAGTGCTCACGTAGTGCAGTGGTATGGTTGCAGAATTCATAGGGAGTTGCAGTACAGTAGTAGTTGGCAGCAGCATGTAGAGTCAGCAGCATTATAGATGCAGCATTTTTGTGCAGAGTTGGTGAGCAGCATCAACGGCACAATAGCAGATGTTACAGAAGTCAGAGCAGTACATAAAGTTGCATTGCTAGAGCACTTTCCTTACTAAGAGGGAGTGTTGATTTATGGTAGCATCGGATGTGCTCTAGCCTTGTAATTTTGTATATAGGTTAAGACACATGTATTCCATAATACCCAGAAAGGATTTTGGAAAATTCCACTTAGAGATGGTTTAATTAAATTAATTAATCGTTTTTTAATGTTTTCCTAAGTCTAAACTTATGGAAACTGATTAATTAAAATGTATTAATTAAACTAAGTGTGAATCTTCTAGATAAAGTCATGGATCATCTCCTAGTTAATCTTAGCCCTTGATTATGTTTTAATCTTGGTCGTTGAAGGGTCAGCGAAAGATTATAAGGAGGGTAAGGGGCCTATGGAAAACACATTGAGCATTTGGCATTTTCGAGCTTGTGAGAGAGACACAGATTTTTGATCAAAATCGAATCACTAGGGCAGGGTTGGCTAAGTGATTTCGATTCAATGATCAGTTCTAGAGAGGGGAAGATACAGTAACTGGTTAGGAGGACCAAGAGTACATTTCAGAGAGAGAGGCAGCAGTGACGCAGTAGCGACAGTGCAGTCATCTAGAGGGGTGATGCAGTTCCTGAAGGGAATCACGCAGAAGTGACGCAGTGCCTTCTAGATTAAGTCCGAAGACCGCTGGAAGATGGCGTTTCTGAGCCAGGAGGGCCAAAAATCAGTTTCAGAACGGCTTGATCGTTTACATAGGAGAGGTGACGCAGTTCTTCAGCTTGCACACGTAGGCTTACGCAGTAGCAGCGTAGGCATCACACAGAGGCAGAGAGGGGCTTCACCAGCGCTCTTTAGATCAGTCGAGGACTTGCAGAGTGAGGTATATCTCACATTTATTCTATTGCCGAGATTTTCTCTGAAGAGTGAGCCGGATATTGGCACCCTAGTTGTACTCAAGATTCTACTTCTTAATAATACAAAACCCTCAAATTTGTTGCACCAGTTTTCTCGAGTTGGGTTTTTCCGGGGACTTAGTCCAAAAATAACTATGTCAAATGTGGATGTTTTTCATTGTATTTTGTTCAGTTTGCTTCAACACTTAGATTTATTCCGCGGCATTATTTGTGTAGACTGCTTCAGTAATTACTTCGATATTTCACCATAATGAAATAATTATGAAAATAATAGGAGAAGTAATTCAGATTTGTTGTAGTAGGAATCTAGATTTAGGATTTTTCACAATGGACAGGGGCATTAGGAGTTCCATGGAATGCAGCTCACCTAGGATCGATGAGGATCTTGTTGAGCATCTGGAGACACTACGTTTAGCGGAGACAGGGCTACAAGGGTGTTATCAGCAGACCCGAGGCAGAGAGAGTATCATCCAGAGGATTACTCTTGAGCATTCAGGTAGACCCTTGATCATACCCTTTGGGACATACCCACCCATCATCCTCCAGTGTTGCTTACGATCGCAGAGTGTTTGGTCGGTGCCCCTTGACACTCTCCACCCAAGAATTTTGGCATGGGAGACTCACCCTAGGCAGTTTGATGAGATATCGCGTGTCATGAGTCGAGAGGAGACTCTCCAGTTGAGACACTAGATAAGTGCACAAGTTGATGGGTACAGGCTTAGGGATGCCGTGGTTGATTGCCAACGTATCATATGTTCCACCCCTGGGATCATATTTGAGGGACAATGGATGGTAGACTTCGACTACAAGAGGATACCCAATCTCCGAGTAGTGTCCGAGTGTATCATCAATAGTTTGGATAGCGAATTTACGCATGCGTGGGACAAAATCCTAATACTTGGTGTCCACCTAGGGGATAGAGATGAGGGCAGATGGGTTCTAACAGGTAGCAGCGCTAGGCAGTAGCATCCCGCCAGGAGTGGGAGTTGTGAGCTCCGAGTATGGTTGGGGGATCCAGGGATCTGTTGGGCAGGTGGATCACTCCACTTTGTGATGAGCAGGGACATGGCAGAGGATGATCTAGTACACCTTGGGTTTGACACGTGGGGGAGCACTGAGACCTCCACTGCATCGCGAGGCATACTTACCATGTTGTTGCTTAGGGTCATGATTGCGGAGGGGTAGATATCAGCATCATGGACATGCCCAAGCAGGATGAGCTTGGCCCTCACAGAATTTTCGCCACAAGACCCCAGGAGAGAGGGATGCAATCTGCACACAATGGGGAGTATCTCATAGTCAGATTGGCGCAACGTCAGCATGGTGGCACCACTTCGATATTAGCTGGGGACCCGAGCATTACAGCTCTACACAGCTCGATAACCTTTAGGGATGAGTTGTATACTACATGTGGAGATTACGTAGATCTTCCATTGGGCTTTACTGAGTCACTGATGAAGTGGGGGACTTCATTAGCATGGCAGGTTGGTCAGCGAGATGATAGCAGGAGGGGCTCATGTGACCGAGACGCTATCTCTACAGGGATTAGGTGGTATCTTCGAGGGTTTGCTCTTGGACTGCATGGAATGGACTACTTGGTAGAGAAACTTCATGAGGAATTGAGCATAGTGCCATATTATCATGATTCCCAACTCACTGATGGTGTTTAGAGGGCTCTTGCTACTTGTTCCTATTGTGGAAATTTCTAAATCTTTACACTTTATCCAGAAATTATTTACTGTTAATCCTGGTTATGCTCCTCTTACTTAGATAAGTTATTAACTGAAAAAATTCAAGTTAAAATCGAAGCAAAACACATAACAGATCTCCACCAATCCAGATCTAGAACAAGTTCATGCACACATAGACAAAGTGAAACAATTATTTTTGGACAAATAGTCCCCAGAAAAACCCAATGCGGGAAAACCAGTCTTCTGGCTACTGGAGGGTTTTATTATCAAGAATTTTCTGAATACAACAAACTTGGGTTCAAGATTCGGAAACTCCGACAGAGATATATTAGATCTACAACTCACTGGCTGATCTAGGGCCAAAATAATGACTGATCCACACCCTCAAACGGGATTTACAGAACTCAGCCAAAATTAGGGCCTAGAAACCCCGGCGCTGCCCCTGAAGCCTCTGCGTCAGCCTCTGAAGCCCCTCTGACCCTTAGCGTTGCTCCAGAAAGGGTTGTGTTACCCCAGACTGGGTGACGCAGTCTCTACACTACCCCTTAGGGTCTCTACGTAACCCTTGAGGGTTTCCTGCAGAAAATTACTCCGTCTTTGAGGGACTGCGCAGCACCTACGTAGCACAGTGTTGCCCTTCCCGCTGTTGCTCTCCTGCTTCTCTGCGTTGCCTCTCTAAGCTGATCTCTGCCTCTTGCTGATTCTAGACCCTGGGATCAGATCATCCCCTTGGACTAATTTCCCCTCTCTGCAGTTGAAACACTTCTAAGAAACCCGCCCTAGAATCTCAGCTTAGCTTCAGTGCTCTGCCTCTGTGTGTCTTTACAAATGACCCCAAGCCTTTCCTTTATACTTTTCTCGTTGCAAAACCAGCAGCCATGATCAGATCTTGAATCAATGGCTAAGATTAAAAGAAAGCTTGATCTGTGTGACTTAAGACAATTTCATCACATGTTTAATTAAATTCACTTTAATTATTTAAGTTCCCTAAGTTTTAACTTCAGAAATACATTAAAATAATTAATTAATTTAATATCTCCTAAACCAAATGAAATTTCCCAAATTCATTTCTGGGTCTTGTAGATCAAGTGTACTCTAGTCCTTCCTCAAACTTTGTGAGCTAGAGCACAACTAATGCTACCCCAAATACACAAAATCTCAACACTCCCTCTTAGCATCAAGGGTGTGCTCTAGCAATACATCACACTATGGATTACATGATTTTGGGCAACGGTTCTGTGTTGCTGAAGCTTGGCCTGCTGCCACTCAACTCTGCACTGCTGCTGCCATTCTGTACTGTTGCCCATGACTCTACCACTGCCATTGCAACCTGTGTACTGTAGCTCCCTCTCAATATGCTGCATTTGTGCTGCTCATAGCACTGCCACTGCTGATTTGTTGCACTACAACTTCAGTTGTTGAGAGAAACAACTAAATCTCCAACCCAATCTTTGACAGACAAGTCAGATGGGCTGCATCCTCATCACTGAAGCTCCATAGGCTACAGATCTGTGCTGGCATCTAAAGGATGATGCACAGCTACAGCTCTGCATTGCGTAACCAGACTCCCTCTACACTACTGAAGTCACATTAGCCCCTTGTGTTGAAATATTTCACGTTGTTGCTACACTGCGTTGTCCCTCTGAAACCTTCTGCGTTGTTGCAGCTCTACACTACGTAAGCAGCTCTACACTGCGCTGGTGAAGTCACATCAGCCTCTGCGTTGCTGCTGCTTTGCTCTGCGTTGCTCCTCCCAGTCTTCAAATCTGCCTCTTCCTCTGCTTCATTTGTGATCTATGCACCCACTGCTCCACTTGTCCCGCTACTGTCTTAAGGCTGTCGTAGCTCGCATGAGATCCAAGAAATGAACTACTCAAGGATCCTACCTTACTTCTACGTAGCTCCTCTACATATCCATGTCACCCCACTTTCGTGGTTCATGAGCACTCATGGCTGCATCATCTTCTGACCCATCATCTACCACAGCTGCTTTGGGAGAAGAGGCTTCCTTGTCCTTTTTCTTTTGAGGACAATTGCTAGCAAAATGTCCCATTTCACCACACTGCAAGCACTTGATCTTTGAGAGATCCCTAAGTCTAAACTTAGGGAAATTAAATAATTAAAGGGCATTAATAAAACAGAGTGAATCTTCTAGAAAACACAGATCAAGTCAAGTTATGATCTTAGCCATTGATTGAAGATCTAATCTCGGTCGTTGGTATCTCAATGAGAAGATTATAAAGGAAGACTTGAGGGTCATTTGGAAAACACACCAGTGTAGATACTTAGTTGCTCGAGTAAATCGATTGTTCTCAGTGGCTGAAGTTCACCAAGAGAAAATCGATCCAGAGGGGGAGTTGCAGGTGGAGGAGAGGCAGAGAGGGTTCAACAGCAGCCTGGAGTGCAGGAGCAGGTGACGCAGTGGCCGGAAGAGACAGCGTAGGGGCAAGAAGAGAACAACGCAGAAGGGTGATGTGGTTCTGCGCAGTCCCCATGCAGATCTAGCACAATGGTGATGCAGGAGTTCCAGGAGGGTCCTTCCGAGGTCATTTCTCATCAAACTATTTTTTGTGAGAAGGTTCTCCAATGTTATCATAGAAAGTTTCTCTTCGTTACTGTTGATTGTAAATTGTACAAGAAGATTACTGTTGAATAATAGAAAACCTGATCTGTTGCACTAGTTTTCCCACATTGGGTTTTTCTGGGGACAATTGTCCAAAATATTTGTGTCATTCGTGATGGCACTGATAGGCAGCAATCTAAATGGCGAATCAGATCTGAATGAACTATGGCACAAGTGAATGGGGCATCTACATCATGGAGCTCTAAGAATGCTCAGAGAAACAGTTACGAGAGTTCCATTTCTTAGTACCAAACATCATGACATGTGTAGAGGGTGTGTTTTAGGCAAATATGTTAAAGCAACATACTCCAGGAGCAACAATAGGGTGAAAAGTGTATTGGGACTAATACACTTAGATATCTGCGGACCAATGTCCACTAGAGCTCTTGGAGGAAGCGACTCACTTTCATAGATGACCATTCCAAGAAGACTTAGATCTACTTCCTTAAGACCAAGGATGAGGTCTTTTGATCGGTTCAGAGAATTCAAAGCTCTAGTAGAAAACCGACTAGGAAGAAATCAAAGTATTGCATTCAGATAATGGTGGTGAATATACTGATAAAGAATTCACAGAATTCTGCGCAAGGGAGGGCATCAGAAGAGAATGGACAGCTCCTTACAATCCAAAGCAGAATGGAGTTGCAGAATGGAAGAACAGGACCATTGTTTGGGCAGCAAAGGAAATGTCTTCGCCGAGCTCTTGGCCGAACCATCAAATGTCGGAAGGAACATCCTCCCAACTATGCATTGCAAATCACTGTTTTGCACATATCCTCCGCCACTATGTCCTCTAGGTTTGTTGCTTGTTTTTCAGCTGGCAAAATTCCTTGAAGGTGATAGCCCTTCCAAATTTTGGGACATATGATTGATACTCAATGAAATACTCGCCATAGTGAGCCTCCTTCGACTCATGTTGCCCTCCAGTACCTAAAACCAGAAATGTGGGAATCGTGGAGCGAGGTGGTGTGTACGGTACTGTTGGCATGGTGATGTGTGGTGCAGCTTGGTGCTGCGAGGTGCCAGATCCTTCTCCAACCTGGAAGTCCCCTTGAAATCCCTTTCCTTTTCTTCCATTGCTAAACTTCTAACCCATCTCCTCAATTCCCATGGAGAGGTCCTGTACGAATTTGAGCAGCAAATGGGAAAATTCTTCCTCCTTACTTCTGCCCTCCTCTGCATCTCCCATATTTCCCTCTACTGCCTTTGGAACGTTGTCTACCGGGTCAGGAGTGATTTCGAGCTCCCTTTCCCTGCTCCTGTACCTTTGCCTCCGATAAGTCACATTCTGCTTGTCCTCTGGTGTCATAAACTGCACTGCTCTATAGGCTGAGCCAAGTCAATGAGCTCTGATACTACTGTAATATCCCAAATGGGAAAATAACAGTAATACAAAGCAACAATAGACTAAAAACTACAGCAAATAAAATCACACCATTAACACATCAAAACTGGAGCCAAAAATATGATCTGAGCCATTTTATTAATGCTTCGAAATGAGTACGATGATGGTGCTGGAAGGAATGCACCTGGGCCTGCTCAAGGCAAGCTGAAGACTATCTCAAACAAGCTAAAATGACCCCCCTGAAAATGGCTCTGCGTGGCTCTGGTGTTGTGCTACTCTACCCAGAAATTCAGCTGCCGCAAACATCGGACCACTGGTTGGGTTGCTTCTAACGCTCAGAAAATTTCGGGACTTGAACACTGGACTCTACTCAGGAAACCCACAAAAACCCGTGAAGGAATTGTGGAATGGCTCACCCCAGAAATTTGCCCCTATTGGGATTGATCCACTGCATTGTTGGCTGAAGCTACACACCTGAAGAATCCACTGCAAAACTGCCCCAAAAGATGGGCAATAACCCTGTTAGGAAGCACTCAGCTTCCCCACCAAGTCTCAGCTGCAACTCCCTCTCTTCTCACCTCCCAGAAACAACCTCCCTACTGAATTGCGTCCTCCACTATGCAGTCATTGCGTCGTCTATGCAGTCCCTGAAGTGAACACGCTCCTCCTGTAATCTCTGCTGTGAAATTCTCCTCCAAAATGGTAAGACTCCTCTCCTAAGCGGGCACTCAAAGTCCCCCGAGGCAGAGGTTGAGATCTTCGCCTGAAAATCTCGTGTGCTAAAGAGCATTGCAGACTTGGCACCCGGCACAAGAGTGCTATGTCAAAACGACAATCAGAAAGATAAGTGAATGAATGAGAAACTATGCTGCCCTTCCTTCCTTTTGTCCAATGAGCCTCAACATTCCTCATGGGCCCTCCATAGACTGCGCAGCCTCTTCTTTGAACCAACCCAGCGATGCCTCCTCACGCTGCCACCTAAAGAGCTGCTGCTCACTCGATGTTGGCCACTTGGACCCCACTAAAGCCGTAATATTCTCTTGGGAACTATAGGAATTGACTTTGGCTTTCCCAAAATAATATTTGTGGGTCCCCAACCCACCTTATTTCATCCTAACATTAGAGAGACAAAATTTATCAAAATTTAATATTCTAATTAGCGAAACTGCTAATTAGAAATACTACAGCACTACTCTGCTAGATTTTGCAATAACAAGGAGCATGTTCAAACTAATCTGTCAAATATTCTTTGGGGCTGTCATCCATAGCATGTAGAGCTTTTGAGTGACTCTAGACTTGTGATTTGTTCTTCTCTTAGCTTCAGAATTCGTATTTTTTTTGTTCTACGGAAGCTTCGATGCAAATATGTTTTTGAGAATGAGGTTAGCTATTTATCTGGATTTGGCCTTTTGTGGAGAGAAGCGGTGCATATGTAGCTGCTAGAAAAGGTTTTTTCTTGATCAAGGATGCCAGGATGTTAGACTTTGGTGCCTATTCAGATTTTATTGTTGTGCTCATTTCTTTAAGGAGCAGGATGTAAATACCATTGCATATACCCTTCTGCTTTTCATTTTCTTGATGTAAATATTTTGTGTAAATATAACAAGTATTTCCAAAAGAAAGTGCAATATTTTCCTCTTTTTCTTTCCTTTTTTTATCTATTACTATTCTTCCTCTACCAACTTTAGGGAATGTAGAAAATAGCAGAAGTATTCTGACTTCAACTTTTAAAAAATACATACCCAGTCTCAAGGACAGTTGTTGGATAGAAGTGCAAAAAGTCTTCTGACATTGTATTTGGCCAGCCAAGAGTACTGAATGGCCATAGTCCACTGGTCAACACAGAACAATTCCACAGTAGTTAACCATTTGGAAACATTCTATAAAACTATAAAATGATTATAGGATACTACAACAAACACTAATGACCAAAAGAAATCTATTAAGGAAATAGTACAAGACTCTGTTACTGAGCTTATATTTTGAATAAGAATGGAAAAGGATTCGACAAACATTACAAGTATTCTAATCTGGTGTGGGCATCTGTGTGCGCCTAGCTGGTCAAGTGCTCAAAGGTTTACATAGCACAAACATATTGGTGTACGACAAAGCATGTGAACAATAAAACATGATCTGGGTTATCCAGAAAATTACCTCAAAATAAGGGCACAAAGTAATTCTAAATGAAGTTTAACAAAATCTGAAAGTGCAAATCGCATAACATAAAATAACAGCAAGCGGACCAACTCAGAACTTACAATGCCTCCATGCACTAGAAACTAAAGTTTTAAGCCCACTATAATGCTTACAAATCCTAAAAACAAGTGAGACACATAGACATAAATGACACAGAATAATGTTCACAGGGATAAATGTTCAGAAATTAAATGAAACAAAATCATATTAATGTCCACTAATGACCAAAATTGGTCAGTAGGTCAAAATATAGAGTGCCTAGGGCATATTTTCCCTTAAAAAAAGAAAAATGAAAGTACTAGTAACAAATAGAAGAGTGCAGCCTGTCCAAATTGTGGGATATACAAAAACCATTATTTCCTTGTAGAAGCGAAAGACCATACAATGTATATATCAAAATTGATACACAACAATTGTTATTAACTATACAGAGATTTGAAATCATGATGTCAGCAAAAGGCTTCAAGCAGAAACCTTGAAAACCATGTATCAAGAACATCAGGATCTTGCTCCAACTCAACATTTTGACCATATTTATCATGAGCTTTTCTATATGCATCTGCCTCATCACGTGCAACAATGTATTCCCCTCCTCTTCCTTCAATGTGCCAAACAGGAATACGATGACCCCACCAAAGTTGCCGGCTAATACACCAATCTTTAATGTTCAAAAGCCACTGATTGTAAGTCTACTGCCAATAACAAAAACATGCATTAAATGCTGAATAGTTGAAAGCATATAGAAATGCCTACACCTGAAATCAAACCACTCAAGGGCCACCAGGTTTGAGAATTTTCTACTTGTAGGAAAACTATTCTTAAACTTATTGATTCCTGCTAGACTTGAAACCTCCCCAAATTTCTGAATTTTAGGACTTAAGAGCTAACTGGAAACAGAATCTAGAGTTGACCATTAAAACATATTGCAATTCGAAAACCAAAGCAGCATGGGGAAATTTATATTTTCTGTAGTTGTATTCTGAAGGGGATCATGCAGTGATCTTAATCATCATTGCTGTGAAATGACGAGAAGAGGACATGCTAGAAATATATGCAAAAGAGCAGAGGTTCATTCTATCTCGCTTTGCATAACTAGCTTATACCAGTAAACAAGGACAGGTCCTTTGCATACCTTCTCAAACCTTTCCGGTATAATTCTCAAATCCCCGTTCTCCAGAGCCTCAAGAGCCTTGTTAGCCAAAGGTTCCATCTTTAAAAACCACTGTTCACTCACAAGTGGTTCTACAACCTGATATCAAGTAAAGGATTGCTGCATCAAGCCACATCGACTTAACTGGAAGTAAGCAACATAAAAGAAAGCAAACCTTATAAATAATAGATCTTTAAAATAAACGGAATTGTATAGAAGGCAAAAGAAAAGGACTTCATCCAATGAAAACATGTTTAAAGTGGATCAGCAAGAAATATTTTTTGTGAAAAGCAAACAATCGTTATTAATACATACCTCCCCACCACGCTGAGACCTTGGGACTCGTAGAGTATATGGTTCTGCTTTCAGAGCAAGTCCTGCAGCTTCTAGATCTGACCATAGCCTACTCCGAGCAACAAACCGATCAAGCCCTCTGCAAAGATAGTCCCAACTTAAAATGACCATAAGACTAAACAGGCAGTATTCACAAGAATATTAAAAATTTCCAACCACAACCAAGCCTTTTCCACAACTATCATTGAATTTGCATTTGATTGTATGAATTTATTCACTTTTAGTGTGCACTACCTGTAAGGTCCAGCATTCTCATTGAGAGTACCATCCTTGTTCATAATATTAAACAGTGGAAGCCCAAGCTTTTTCCCAATGGCATAGTCATTTGGATCATGTCCAGGTGTTATCTTTAATGCTCCTGTTCCAAATTCTCTATCCACATACTGAGACATGTTGAATTCTCAAGTTAGCTTTAAACATCCTTGACTATCACCAGCTCAACACAGTGTACAGAAGAATTGAAATTGGCCATTGAGAAAAATAATAATAACATAATAAAATCCAACAAAGGTGTTTAATGTTAAAGGTGCCCATACAAAGTTTGTCAACAAAAAGAAGGGACAAATGCTATGGCACTCATCTAAAAGCAATCCCTGTGCATCTCTGTCATTGTTTCAATGTAAGCATTAAAGAGAAAGTACTTGATTTACAAGCCGCGTTTCAAAGTGGGTCAGCATCAAGATAGATCAGGTTGACCACTGGAGTGGCACCTAAGGATTATCTGAAGACTCCACGCCCAAGGATGTACCAAAGGTTGTTTGTACCATCAAAGATCATCATACTACCAGAATTTTTCAACTCTATTTCTTCTTCTTATCATTTTATGTTGTACTCAAATTCCACAATTCCAACAGGGACAATGTAAAAATGATACTAGAATGAGGAGTTGAGTCATGTAAAATAGGTTTGGGTAGCCTCAGACCTTATCATCAAGTGAGTTTTACTCTGGGAGGTTTTTTTCACTTGGTTAATTATGATCTGCTTACAAGGACTTAATAATTAATTGAGATTTTTCCTCCAAATATACCACAAAGCTGGAATACGGCTTGATGGTGAGTCCTAGCGTCTAGGGTCAATGTGTATTACCATACTAGATCACACAAAAAAATTCGTGAAGTTTGATTAGGTTCAGGGGGTCATTTTTTAATTTCTTAAATTTCCCGCAAGGCGGAAATTGGAATAAAAATTGTATATGAAATGTAATAAGTGATATCTAGAGAAGTCGTATGGGGTATGAGTAATAAAAATTGCACCTCTCACCGTCAAATTTCTACTAACACACACTTTGAAGGGTTAAAAATGTGTTCTAGACCCTCAGAACCAACTTTTCCTAAGTTTAATGTAAAAAGTGGCAATAAATTAAGCCAACAATTAAATAAATAGAGAAAAATAAATATCCACACATGCTAAATGATGTGGAAATGAGGTGAAAAATCATGGAGTTAAAGTGAAGTTCCAAGGTGATGTGGACTCCTATAATCAAATAAAGAACATGTGCTCATAGAAATCGAATTTCTGGCAATAAATGAGGAAGTTGCTTACTTGAAAAGTTCGAATTTGTGAAGCTAATGCACATTTAGGAGGATTTGGGAGAATATTTAGTGGAGATTTTTGTGGGAAGTTGTCCCCACATTGGTTCCCACACATATACATTTGTCATTTCATCATGGAATTTGATTTTTCTTAAGAGATCCTTGATGCCACTTGGGAAATTCGAATTTGCATGAAGGTGCTTTGGGATTGTCACTCATTTGCTTTGGTATTGTCACCATTTGCCTTGGGATTGGCACCCAAGCTTCTATATAATAAGAGATTTGTTCTCTCACTTAGGTATCTTTGTACTAGCTATTGTGCTTGGGGAGACTGCCCCAATGTACTCGTGTTTTTTATGAATAAAAAAGACTTTGGGGTTCATTCATGGGTGTTTCTCTCTTGGAGGTTGTGTTTGGTCCAATGATGATATACTTCTCTACTTATGCTTTATATTGTTCCATTTTCTCATATTCTTTATAGAGTTATGAATGTACAACTATCTTACATTTACAGTTGTTTATTTGATATGCTCTAGGCTAGACAGCTCGATCTATTTTCATACAAATTCTAGAGTTTTATTGCCATTGTGTATTGTTTAAATCCTTATGAGCTAATGTAATGTGCATGTGAAGTTTTGCAGGGAACATCTCTGGATTGATTAACAAGCGTGAGGGGAAGTCTTCAAGAGACACACCCACTCTTGGCATAGCTCTCAAGGAGCTCCTATCGTTATTTGAATTTCATAAGTTCATATTTTGAAAGTGTTTTGTTTTGCAAGCTCCCATTTGACATAGTTTGTGCATAGGTCAATATTTCAATCAAATTTATCTCATAAATGTGAAAATTCTACTGCAATATCTTGGTTTATTTCTCCTACTTGATTTAAATTAATACAAGCTATTTTCATAAATTAGATTCAGAAAATACCGAAATAAACACAACTACAGCCTACACATGCAGATAATTTACTGAATAATACACTCATCCAACAAAGCGGCACATGGATTTTTGGACATAAGTCCCCGAAAAAACCCAAAGCGGGAAAGCCAGTGCAGCAAATATGAGGGTTATTTTATTAGATAGATTCTGAGTACAGTAAATCTGGGTTCCAGATCTGGAAAACCCAACAGAAAATAAAAGAAATCAAATCTGCAGCTAACCTGAAGTTCTAATGCCAAATATATGACTGATCCACGCCCTCAAACGGGATTTACAGAACTCAGCCCGGATCTGGCCCTAAAAACCCTCAACACTGCCCCTAAAGCCCCAGCGCCAGCCCTACTAGCTTCAGAATGCCACTGCGCTGCCCAGAGAGGGACTACGTAACCACTGGAAGGGTGACACAGGCCTTATGCTGGCCCTGGAGACCCTCTGCGTAACTTCTAAAGCCCCCTAGTGCCTCTGCATTGTCCTGCGTAGCACCAGCGTAGATGCTTCTCTGCGTTGTCCTTGTTGCCCTGGAGACCCTCTACGTAACTTCTGAAGCCCCCTAGTGCCTCTGCATTGTCCTGTGTAGCACCAGCGTAGATGCTGCTCTGCTTCTCTACGTTGTCCTTGTTGCTACTCCTTTGCCTCTTACTGACTCTTCGCTCTGGGATCAGATCATCCCCTTAGCCAATACTACCCCTCGCTGCAGGAAATTACTCCAGAAATTCTTAGCAAACCCGCCCTAGAATTCCAAATCTATTCCTCGGCTCTGCAACTGTGTGTCTCCTCCAACTGACCCTCAAACCTTTCTCTTATACTTTTTCATTCATCTCATCAACGGCCGAGATTAAAACATTCATCAACGACTGAGATTAAAAGACTGTTTGATCCATGTGATTTAAGACAATTTTAGCACATGTGTTAAATAATTCACTTTAATTATTTAATTTTCCTAAGTTTAGACTTAGTAAATCCATTAAAATAATTAAGTATTTGAATAACTTGAACACCAACTGAAATTTCTCAAAACACTTTCTGGGTTTCGAAGATCAAGTGTGTCCTAGCCCTTCCACAAAATTTCAGCGCTAGAGCACACCCAATGCTACACCAACTATACAAAATCTCAACACTCCCTCTTAGCACGGAGTGTGCTCTAGAAATACATCCACACATTGCACTACAAGATCTTGTAGCTAGATTCTGTGTTGTTGATGCTTGGCCTGCTGCCCTCCATCCACTGCACTATTGCTCATTGTACTACTGCCCATGCCACTGACACTGACACTGCCACATATGTACTGCAGCTCCCTCTCAAATTGTTGCATCATGTTGCCCATAGCACTGCCACTGCTAACTGTTGCATTGCAACTTAGTTGCCGAGAAGTAAGCAACTGAAAGACTTCTGCCCAACTGTTTGACAGATAAGTCAGGTTGTCTTCCATCATTGAGGCACCCTGGATGTTGATTTACGTTGTCCTCTTGGAGGCACTGTTATGCTGCAACACTGCACTGCGTTAGCACAGCCTCTCTGCACTGTTGAAGTCCCATCAGCCCCTCTGCATTGCTGCCTCCACGTTGCTACTGCCTCTGCATTACGTTGCTCCCTCTTCAGCTCTTCAGTTCCCTCTTCTGCTCCAGTGTGGCCTTCTGCAACCATCTCCCGACTCATCCCGCTACCGTCTTAAGGCTCCCGTAGCTCGTATGTGATCCAAGAGTAGGGTTGACTCAAGGATCCCGCCAATGTCTGCAGATGCTCTGCAGATCCATGTCACCCCACCTCTTCTCTCAAGGCACATGAGCACTCATGGCTGCATCATCATCAGAGCCATCCTCTTTTGCTGCTACAGCCTTGGAATGAAAAGATCCTTTGTCCTTCTTCTTAGGACAACTGTTGGCGAAATGTCCAAGATCACCACAGTTAAAGCATCGGACCTTGGAAAAGTCCTTCTTCTTATGCCCTTGATGTTTCTTTTCCCTTGATGCAAGGGTTGCATCCTCCTCCTCCTCCTTGACTTTGACCTTTTCGCTTCCTCCACTGATATTATGCTACTTGGTGGCCCTTCTGATCTCCTCTTGGCGAAGGATAGCCCACATGTCAGCCCAAGATGGTAACATTGCCCTTCCCAGAATGCTATGGACAAACATTTCCCAATCTTCCGAGACTGCATTCAAAGCAGTCCTCACTAAGAGCCCCTCATCTGGAGTAGCACCAATGCCAACCAGTTGATCTCAGATGGCTTGAAGCCTGAAGAGGAATGGATCTATCTCTTCACCCTTCATCATTTGGAACAGTCGCATCTGGTTGTCTAGAAGCATTCTTCTTTGTACGGAGCCTCCTTGGTACATCGTGTTCAAGGCTACCCACATGTCATTTGCTGAAGTCTTCCAAGTAATATGAGGTATAGCATGGTCCTTGACTCCGTCTATGATCAAACGCTTCGTCCGCGCTTGATTTTCTTCATACTTCTTGAGAGTATCTGCATCAATAGGTACAATAAGAACCTTCTCTGCATGATCTTTGAGACCATACTCATCCAGAACTGAAAGGATTTTGGCCCTCCAGAAAACGTAGTTGGACATGCCATCCAATCTATCTTGATCCCTCAGTCCATATCGAGCCATCTTGCACATATCTGACAGAAACAGTACTTCTCCCTCTAGATCTGTGTTTCTTCGTGACTAGAAACCCTTAGTAACCGCTCGTCAAGACCGCCCCTCCCGGAAATATTTCACCCAAACACAACGGACAAAGACTTCCGATCATCCGAATCAAATCTCGTATCCGTTGATAGGGAATTGCGAGTAACCGTTCTCTCCTCCCGCATTTGTTTGGAAATAGTTGTGCGTCACCCCACAAGAAACTCGCAAAATCTCCACCCCACCAAAGATCGTCGAAGATCTGCTAATCGTCGCATCTTGGCAAACTTTTCTCGCAGGCGGAAATGACCTGACCGTGTCTCACTAACTGGCCCAGCATAGCCTCAGCACTGCTCAGAAGTGGACTGCGTAACCCCAGACTGGGTGACGCAGTCCTTACACTGCCCTAGGAAAGGTCTGCGTAAGCCTCAAGGCCTTCTGTAGCTTCAGCGTTGTCCTGTTCTGGATCTGCATTCTCCTGTTGTTAAGATGCCCTTTCAGGATCTGCTGCTTCTTCTGCCATCCTACAGAAAAATATTTCTACAGCTGATTGCTAGAGATTCAGCTTGATCTGCCATCGCTCTAATACCATGTGAAAATTATACTACAATATCTTGGTTTATTTCTCCTACTTGATTTAAATTAATACAAGTTATTTTCAGAAAATACCGAAATAAACACAACTACAGCCTACACATGCAGATCATTTACTGAATAATATGCTCATCCAACAATGTGACACATGGATTTTTGGACATAAGTCCCCGGAAAAGCCTGAAGTGAAAACTCAAAAGAAGAGATATGGGGAGGCTATTTTATTAAGTAGATTCTGAGTACAGTAAATCTGGGTTCCAGATCTAGAAAACCTGACAGAGAATAAAATAAATCAAATTTGCAGCTAACCTGAAGTTCTAGTGCCAAATATCTGACTAATCCACACCCTCAAACGGGATTTACAAGACTCAGCTTGGATCTGGCCCTAGAAACCCTCAACGCTGCTCCTGAAGCCCCAACGTTAGCCCTGCTAGCCTCAGAATGCCAATGCGTTGCCCAGAGAGGGACTATGTAACCTTGGAAGGGTGACACGGATCTTACGTTGGCCCCGGGGAGACTCTCCTCACACCTCCGGGCCCCCCGGTGCCTCCGCGCTGTTCCGCGTAGCTCGTCGCTCTTACTTCTTGCCAGGCGGCGCTGCCGCTCCATATCCCCATCGACTTCCCCTTCGGGACCGTCAATATTGCAGCCGAACAATACTCATCCCCGCGTGGTGTGGAAATTCCTCCAGAAATTCTTAGCAAACCTGCCCTAGAATTCCAGATTTATTCCTCAGCTTTGCAACTATGTGTGTCCTCCAACTGACCCTCAAGCCTTTCTCTTATACTTTTTCATTCATCTCATCAACGATCGAGATTAAAACATTCATCAACGACTGAGATTAAAAGATTGCTTGATCCGTGTCTTTTAGATCATTTCAGCGCACGTGTTATTTAATTCACTTTAATTATTTAATTTTTCTAAGTTTAGACTTAGGAAATCCATTAAAATAATTATTTTTTTGAATAGCATGAACACCAACTGAAATTTCTCAAAACACTTTTTGGGTTTTGGAGATCAAGTGTGTCCTAGTAATATCCCCAACGGAAAATAACAGTAATACACAGCAAAATAACAAGCAGCTATAAAGAACAAAATGCCGGAACTAGAATACGGAACAAATACACATAAAATGCCAGAACACTAAGCCATTTTATTAATCTGAGAATACATGTATATGGGTACAAAGATAATCAGAATGAGTGCACCTATCCTTGCTCTAGGCAAGTGGAGACCCTCTCAGAATAGAAATGGCTGCAACAGAGACTGCGTCCTAGCTGCTGGAGAAAACTGCCGTAGAAAACTGCTGCTGCAATGTACTGGAACTAGGGGCTGATCCCCACACCGGAATGAGCTGAAAATCGGAAGGCTAGCTGTACTCAACCCTCCGGACAAAACCCAGAAACCGTGAAGCAAGTGCTCCACCTCCGAAAATCCACCAAATAAACCCTCCTCAGTGAAAACGCCGTCTCTCCCAGGAACAACGCAGTAGCTCAAGAAACACGCTGAGGAAAGGGGCTGAATCCTCCTGCAAAACCTCCGGATGAAATAGCAATCTCCTCAAGGCTGGAAAACGCTGAAACCACTGCCAAATCACCACACAACAACGCTGCTCAACAAAGACTGCGTCCTCCCTCCTGGACTGCGCAGTCACTTCAAGTGGCCAACTCCTCTGCAACGTCCACCCAAAAATCCACTGCAAACCACCTACAGAAACTGAAGGAAATACCTTGCTCGAGCAGGCACTCGAAGTCCCCCGGAGCCAAGGGTGAGATCTCCGACCGAAGACACTCAGTTCACACTAAACAGTGCTGCAGACCGACTAAACAACCGGCGTGCTGAAGTAGACAGAAGTCTAGCTCTCAATATCAATATCATATCAACAATGCCAAATGGAGTGAAAACCCCACCTTTTATAGTGCTAGCTCCCTCAAAACCCTAACTGCGTCCTTGCTCTCCTCCTTGACCTGCGCAGTTACCTTAGGGTCAGTGTGAGGCCTTCCCTCATGTGTGTGTGGACCCCCAAGGCCACTCCTTTAAGTCACAACGTTCATCAACTAGGAAAGCACTTTATTTTATTAAGTGAGTTGACCCCTTAATTCTCACTCTATTTATTAATTTAACTAAAGGCGGCAAAACTATACAAAAATGAAATATTCCAATTAGCAGTGCTAATTAGGAATATTGCTGAAAGTTCCTCCACAAAATTTCAAGGCTAGAGCACACCCGATGCTACACCAACTATACAAAATCTCAACAATAAACTCTTGTGTTTTCATTTCTTCTCTAGCTAATCAAGAGCTCTTTATAAGCTAGACAAGTGACAGGGCATTTTCCCATCACCTGATTTAGTTTTTGTATATTATATTGTAACATTATCACTCATTTTGCATGCTCTTTTTCATACTAACTTTGATTTTAGTTTTGCAGCCCTACCATTTTTGTTGTAGACTCTTTCAACCTTCAAGTTCCATTTTCAAGGAGGTTGTGGGCATTAGGAAGGCTTGTGAAAGAGGCTAGATCGTCTATCACTTTGGGAGCTTGTGTTTCCTAATTGGAGCACCAACTTCATCTCTCTTGAGGTTCCATACTTGAAGAAATTTCCTTGTGGTTTTAAAACCTCATATTGTACTTCCATCAATTCCTTGGGTAGCTCTCAAAGAGCCATTAACCTCATTGTAAATCATAATAATAAAAATTTATGTTTTTGTGGGAGCGTGGGTTCTACCCATTGGCATCCTACCTCTCCATTTATTGAGAGAGCTTGTAGGTAGATTGATTGTTAGTTTTGACATTTCCATTTTTGCTCACATTGTAATATTCCTTTTTCTGGTATCCCTTATGACATGGTTAGGATGGACTTTCAGAGTTGGGAGCAAATAGGTCACAGGTGTAGGTTGGTGTCATCGGCAGGCCCTAGGGGCTTTTGCAGGGATTTTGAAGAGTTCTTATGAGGTTCAATGGTATTTGCTTTGTATATTCCACCATCCTCATAGTTTTCCTTGCATTTTGTTGCATTCCGACAACTTTCAGAATTTTGGGTTATTAATGGGCCTAACTAAATTAATTACACCTAAGGTGGCATTTCGGGAGGAATTTTTGGCAGAACACCTTAGTGTAATAGCTCGTTGGAACCGGAATGAGAAGATCTATAGGATGGGATGGCTAGGAGTGTTTTTCAGTGACTTGAGTTGGCAGCGTGGCCAATTGACCTTTTTCCCACATTAAAAAGAACATTTTAATTAAGGGAAATATGCTCAATGATTAAAATAATAATAAAATAAGAGCTTCTAGAGGAGTCCATCACATTTATAAAAAGAGGAGAAATGGCCATTAGAAGACATCTTGGATTTGATATGGCTTCTTATACTTGAGGTTGAGAACCCAGTTCTCTACTCCATTGGTAGCCCCAGGACAAAAACCCTCAGGTGATTTAGAGAGATTAGGCGAGCACCCATCTCCCCTTTGTGAATTCATCCAGAATTCAAAGGAGAGCTTAGCAATGGCATTTCAGTTCAATTTTGGTGGAGGGTCCATGCAGCATTGCAGCAGATCCTTGAGGCCAATTCCATCTCAGCTATCTCAGTTATTTTCTCAGTTTAGCATGTAAACCCTAGTTCATATATATTAATAAAGCCGAGATTATTTTGGCACATTATATGATTGTATTACATGTATTTCCTTGTTTAATTTGACATGGCGATCTTTTTTTAGTTGAATGGTTATTTTATGGAGAAATTTGGTTTAAGCTAGATTTCACCAAAATTAGCCAAAATATCACTTTGGGATATTACAGTGGTATCAAAGCCTTAATCTTGGTTCATCCTACGGGTTTTTCAGTTTCGAGTTGCAGTGGTTATTAAGAGGTTTTTCCAGAGGAAGTTCAAGGGCTTGTTTTGAAGGTGCCAAAATTATCATTTACTGCAGAAGGGAATTTTGTAAATTTGGGCCAAATATTTCATTTTTGGCCAAAAATTTATCTAAAAAAAAGGCCAAGGATTAATTTGTTTTGTGCCATCAAGAAAGAGCGAGCTATATGAAGAAGGTCGAATGGTGGGCCATGCTTCATTATTTTGACATTAAAAGGGGGGCCAACTTTTAAATTTCATGAAGGGCATGAGAAAATTTTATCAAGTTAAAGTTATTTAAGGTGTCGTGAGGAAGGTTTATAAGGGTCAAACATTTAAATTTTGTTTTTTCTTACAAAGGTCATGAACCATTCCTGGGAAGCTGCAGGTTGGAGAACGATCTGCGAAAATCGAAATACACCATTTTTTAGGATGAGCTTGTTTAGTCGTGTTGACCACTGGAGTGGCACCTAATGATTATATGAAGACTCTGTTATGAAACCAACTCCAAAAATAGAAGAAAAGAGAGATCAACGGCTTAGAAATAAGCCACTTCGAGGGGGAAACCTCCTTTACATTACATAAATGAACAATTCTTGGATGATACAAATGACAAAACCTCCTTTCTATATATCGAAGTCCATGGGGTCACAATATAATCCTAGACGACCTAACAATAATAATGTAAGGGCATAATAATAACAATATAGGGGTTACAGGGGTACAACAATAACAATAAGGGGGCTACATTAACAACAATAAGGGACTACTCTAGTAATATAGGGACCTAACATGCCCCTCTCCATCAAAAAAGTGTTGTCCTCAACGCTTGAGTAGCTCTGGATGCTTTTGTATAAAATTCTCATCCTCCCATGTAGAATCTTCAGTGGGTAAGTTCTTCTACTTAATGAGATACTCTGAAATTGATCGATTTCGTAGCTGTCAAGTTTTTGTTTCCGTGACTGCTTCAGGTTCCAATATGATTTTTCCTTCCTCATCAAGTTTTGGCAATATTGTTTGAACTGGAAGTTTTTCACCTATAACCCTCTTTAAGCATGAAACATGGAAAACTGGATGCACTCGAGAAGAAGCAGGAAGCTCCAATTTGTATGCCATAGTACCAGTCTTTTGCAACACCTTGTAAGGACCATAGCACTTTGGCAATAATTTATCATCCTTCTTAGCTTGCTTGAGGGACATTTGTTTGTATGGTTGTAGCCGTAAAAATACCAAGTCTCCTACATCAAAACTTCTCTCACTACGATGTTGATATGCCTGTTGTTTCATTCGATTTTGTGCCAAATTTAGGTTATACTTTAAGAGTTGGAGAACTTGTTGTTGATGCTCGATGTCATCTTCCACTACTTGAACCTTATAATTTTCTCTTAAAGATGATGTGATGGACGGTGGATGATATCCATAAAGTGCCATAAATGGGGTCACTTTTGCTGCAGTATGGAAGGAAGTGTTATACCACCATTCAACCAGAGGTAACCACTTGACCCATTGTGTTTGCTTATCAGATACAAAACAACAAAGATATCCTTCCAAACATTTGTTCATTATCTCAGTTTGCCCATCGGATTGAGGATGATAAGATGAACTATGAGCTAGTTGAGTACCCAAACAAGAAAATATTTTCGTCCAAAAATTTCCAATAAAAATGGGATCTTCGTCGCTTACAATATTCTTTGGGTTTCCATATAGCTTTTGAATTGTTTCCATAAATGCAGTAGCAACTGTACTAGCTTTAAATGGATGAGATAATGCACAAAATGTGCATACTTGATAAGTCTATCAACTACCACCATGATGACACTCTTTCCTTCGAACTTAGGTAAACCTGTGATAAAATCCATTGAAATCTCCTCCCAATGTTGACTTGGAATGGATAAAGGTTGTAGAAGACCCGGGGTTTTAATTGTCTCAACTTTATTTTGCTAGCAAACAAATTTCCTCCCAACGTTGACTTGGAATGGATAAAGGTTGTAGAAAACCCGGGGTCTTAATTGTCTCAACTTTATTTTGCTAGAAAACCAAACATTCTGCCACAAACTTTTGAATATCAGATTTAAGGCCATCCCAAAAAAATTCTTTCTTCACCCTGTTGTAAGTTTTTAAAAATCCTGAACAAAAAGAATCTTTTGTTTTAGTTGGGAATTCTTATAAAGATATAAGTGATCTTTGTACCATAAAGAATCATTTTTCCAACTAAATGTATCAGATGTACTAGGATCTTGCTACAACTTTTGAATGAGTGTCCACACTTCTTTGTCCTTCTTCCATTCATCCCTTGCTTCGATTATCCAATCTGGTTGGATAATAGAAATGCAACAAAGCAATGCTTCCGCCTCTTCATCCTTTCTTGAGAGTGCATCTGCAACAACATTTAGCTTCCCTTTTTTGTAGATGATTTCAAAGTCATAACCCAACATCTTTGTGACCCATTTTTGTTGCTCTTCTGAAGATAGTCTTTGTTCCAAAAAGTATTTAGGACTATCATGATCAGTTTTTACGTTGAAGTGTCTTCCCATTAGGTAAGGTCGCCATTCCTTCAGTGCATGTAGTATTGCCAACATTTCCTTCTCATAAATAGCTTTTTGTAAATACTTTCCTTTGATTGGACGACTTTCAAAACCAATGGGTCTTCCTTCTTGCATTAAAACAGCACCAATTCCATTCACTAAGGCATCACATTCCACAATAAAGGTTTTTGTGAAGTCTGGCATAGCTAAGACCAGTGCTAGGCACATTGCCTCTTTAAGATGTTCAAAGGCCTTAGTTGCTTCAGGAGTCCATGAAAATGCATCTTTCTTCAATAATGTTGTTAGAGGTGCTGCTATTTGTTGATTTATGATAGCATCGGATGTGCTCTAGCCTTGTAACTTTGTATATAGGTTAAGGAACATGTATTCCATAATACCCAGAAATAGTTTTAGAAAACTCCACTTAAAAATGGTTTAATTAAATTAATTAATCGTTTTTTAATGTTTTCCTAAGTCTAAACTTAGGGAAACTGATTAATTAAAGGGTATTAATTAAACTAAGTGTGAATCTTCTAGATAAATTCATGGATCACCTCCAAGTTAATCTTAGCCCTTGATTATGTTTTAATCTTGGTCGTTGAAAGGTCAACGAAAGAATATAAGAAGGAGGGTGAGGGGCCTATGGAAAACATATTGAGCACATTGAGCATTTGGCATTTTCGAGTTTGTGTGAGAAGACAGCTTTTGATCAGAATCGAATCACTAGGGCAGGGTTTGCTAAGTGATTTTGATTCAGTGATCAGCGTCAGAGAGGGGTAGAGGCAGTAACTGGTCAGGAGGACCAGGATTACATTTCAGAGAGAGGCAGCAATGACGCAGAGAGAGACAGCGCAGTCACCTAGAGGGGTGATGCAGTTCTTGAAGGAACTCAAGCAGAAGTGATGCAGTGTCTCTTTGATTTAGTCTGGAGATAGCTGGAAGTTGGGGTTTCTGAGCCAGGAGGGCCAAAATCCAGTTTCAGATCAGCACAGATCAGTTGTTGAGCAGAGGTGATGCAGTTCCAGAGCTTGCCCACGCAGGCTTACGCAGTTCCAACGTATGCATCACACAGGGGCAAAGAGGGGCTTCATCAGCGTTGTTCAGATCAGCCAGGGATTTGCAGAGTGAGGTATACCTCACAGTTTCACCTGTTGACTAGATTTCGTTGAAGAGTGTGCCAGATATTGGCACCCTAGTTGTACTCAAGATTCTGCTACTTAATAATACAAAACCCTTAGATCTGCTGCATCAGTTTTCCCGAGTTGGGTTTTTCCGGGGACTTAGTCCAAAAATAACTGTGTCAAATGTGGATGTTTTTCATTGTATTTTGTTCAGTTTGTTTCAGCACTTAGATTTATCCGCAACATTATTTGTGTAGACTGCTTCAGTAATTACTTCAATATTTCACTTAATGAAATAATTATGAAAAATAATAGAAGTAATTTAGATTTGTTGCAGTAGGAATCCAAATTTAGGATTTTCCACATTGTATCAGAGCTTATTTAAGCTAAAGTGCAGGAGAAACAAGGGTGAACTAGCATATCAGTGCCGAAGAGACTGGGATCTGCGTAAGTAGCAACAGACCCTCCCAGAAATCACGTTGTCCAGGCCAGGAAGGGCAATCCAGTGCAGAAAAGACTCCCTCTGAGAGAGTTGACACAGGGGTAAGTTTTTTCAGTTGCAAAAGAGGCGGCGTAGCAGACCAACGCAGCTGAAGGAAAGTTATTGCACAGTAGTAAGAGCTGGTGCATAAGCGTCAGAAAAATTCTGAAAAACACAGATTGGAGATTTCTTGACCTCAGAGAGTTTCTTACTCAAAGAAGCTCAGTTTTTCCCGTGCAACAGCAAAAGCAATGACTTACTCCACAACGAGTGTGTAAGTCTAGTTGAGCAGAGGGTTAGAGCAAGATATCAACAGTTGAGGAGATGGCCAACAACGGATTGCGTGACCAAGATAAATTGGAGGGTACCTCCAACTATATTATTTGGAAATCAAGGATTCAGTTTCTCCTTGATGAGCATGATTTAAATGCCCTCATAGACAGTGTAGTTCCAGAACCTCTGGATGCAGCACATCTGAGAGCCTTCAAGAAGAACATGGCTAGGGCCAAACGATTGATCCTAGATGGTGTGAAGGATCACATCGTACCTCACATAGCAACAAAGAACACTGCTAGAGAGATGTGGGTAGGGATGGAAAAGCTATACCAAGGATCTTCTGAGCAGCGAAAGATGTATCTGGAGGAGAAGATGCGTAATACCAGGATGAAGAAGGGAGAGCACTTTGACTCCTTCCTGTCTAGAATTCAGGATAATCGAGATCAACTATCAGCAGCGGGATCAGCACCCAAAGACTCAGAGCTAGTAAGGCTCACTCTGAATTTTGTTTCAGAAGATTATCAAGTCTTTGTCCAAAGCATTTTGCGTAGAGAAAAGCTTCCAAGATGGGAAGCGATGTGGGTAGCCTTGCAGCAAGAAGAGTTGAGGAGGGATCTCCTCAAAATCCATATTGAGGATGGTAGCAGCGGTTTGAAAGTCACGGAGGAAGAAGATAACACTGCCCTTGCATCAAAGGGGCAACAGAAGCAGAAGAAGAAAGATTTGACCAAGATCAAGTATCTCAAGTGTGGAGAAATGGGAAATTATGCCACACAATGTCCTCTTAAGAAAAAGGATAAGGAGGAGAAGCAAGATCCTCAAGCCAGAGCTATCAAGATTGAGGCTGAAGTAGATTATGCTATGTTAGCTCATATTCCGAAAGGAGAGAAATGGGCTGACTTGGAGTTGTAGATCGAGAATCTACAAGTGGCAAGATCCTTGAGTATTTCCGGACTCTTGGATCACATGTGAGCTACGACAGCCTAAAGACAGTTACAGGATGGATAGTTGTTGCGGATGATGAGAAGACAATGCAGTAGCTAGCAGTACTAGAACCTGATCAGCGCAAAGAGGGAGCAGCAGCATCAGCAATTGAGCAACAGCAGCGCAGTGCAAACTGGCGCAACGCAGTGCAGAGCAGCAACAACACAGTATTTTCAAAGAGCTAGTGCAGAAACTAGCAACAGTCAGTCTTATTTTTTAGTTTTAGATTTATTTGTCCAATTTCGGATGTTTTTCTGTTGCAATTAGTAACAGTGCAGCAGCAGCAGTAGTTGAGCAGCAGCAACAGCAGCGCAGTGCACAAGTGGTGCGGCGCAGTGCAAAACAGTGCTCATGCAGTGCAGCAACATGGTTGCAGAATTCAGAGGGAGTTTTAGTACAGTAGCAGTTGGCAGCAGCATGCAGAGTCAGCAGCAATACAGATGCAGCATTTCTGTGCAGTGTTGGTGAGCAACATCAACAGCACAACAGCGAATGTTCCAGAAGTCAGAGCAACACATTGAGTTGTCTTACTAGAGCACTTTCTTCGCTAAAAGGGAGTGTTGATTTATGGTAGCATCAGATGTGCTCTAGCCTTGTAACTTTGTATATAGGCTAAGGCACATGTATTCCATAATACCCAGAAATGGTTTTGGAAAATATCACTTAGAGATGGTTTAATTAAATTAATTAATCGTTTTTTAATGTTTTCCTAACTCTAAACTTAGGGAAATTGATTAATTAAAGGGTATTAATTAAACTAAGTGTGAATCTTCTAGATAAAGTCATGGATCACCTCCAAGTTAATCTTAGCCCTTGATTATGTTGTAATCTTGGTCGTTGAAAGGTCAATGGAAGAATATAAGGAGGGTGAGGAGCCTATGGAAAACACATTGAGCACATTGAGCATTTGGCATTTTCGAGTTTGTGTGAGAAGACACAGCTTTTGATCAGAATCGAATCACTAGGGCAGGGTTTGCTAAGTGATTTTGATTCAATGATCAGTTTCAGAGAGGGGCAGCGGCAGTAACTGGTCAGGAGGACCAGGAGTACATTTCAGAGAGAGGCAGCAGTGACGCAGAGAGAGCGCAGTCACCTGGAGGGGTGATGCAGTTCCTGAAGGAACTCACGCAGAAGTGACACAGTGTCTCTTTGATTCAGTCTGGAGATAGTAGGAGGCTAGGGTTTCTGAGCTAGGAGGGCCAAAATCTAGTTTAAGATAAGCACAGATCAGTTGTTGAGTAGAGGTGACGCAGTTCCAAAGCTTGCCCACGCAAGCTTATGCAGTTCCAACATAGGCATCACACAAAGGCAAGGAGGGGCTTCACTAGCGTTGTTCAGATCAGCCGGGGATTTGTAGAGTGAGGTATACCTCACATTTTCACCTGTTGTCTAGATTTCTCTGAAGGGTGAGCGGGATATTGGCACCCTAGTTGTACTCAAGATTTTGCTGCTTAATAATACAAAACCCTTAGATCTGCTACACCGGCTTTCCCGAATTGGGTTTTTCTGGGGATTTAGTCCAAAAAAATTTGTGTCAAATGTGGATGTTTTTCATTGTATTTTGTTCAGTTTGTTTCAGCACTTAGATTTATCTGTAGCATTATTTGTGTAGACTGCTTCAATAATTACTTCAATATTTCACTGTAATGAAATAATTATGAAAAATAATAGAAGTAATTCAGATTTGTTGTAGTAGGAATCCAGATTTAGGAGTTTCCACACTATTCTCCCATAATTCTTAACAAACTTGCGATAACACACTGTAAACCTGAGAAATCCTCACAACTGCTTTATGATTGTGTGGACTTTCCATTCCTTAATGGCTTTAATTTTGTTAGAGTCTACCTTATCACCGTCATGAGATACAATATGACCCAGATATTCCACCTCTTGTACTCCAAAGAAACATTTGGAGGTTTTTGCAGATAATTGTTTCTCCTCCAATAGTTTGAGCACCCTGTCAACATGTTGAACCTAATCCTTCCAAGACCTGTTGTAGATTAGTATATCTTCAAAAAATACTAACACAAATTTTCTAAGGAAGGGTTTGAAAATGGAATTCATCAACCCTTGAAATGTAGAAGGTGCATTGGTAAGGCCAAAAGGCATGACCAAAAATTCATAATGACCCTCATGAGTTCGAAATGTTGTTTTCAGAAGATCTTCAGTCTTCATTCTAATTTGATGATATCCTGAACGAAGAACCAACATGGTAAAATAAATTGCTCCATGTAATTCATCCAATAATTCATCAATCATAGGAATGGGAAAATTGTCTTTAATAGTGAGCTTATTGAGCTCCCTATAATCTGGACACATGCGCCATGATCCATCCTTCTTGTGCATCAATGCTACTGGAGCAGAGAAAGAACTTTGACTCAGTTGAATTATACCAGCCTCTAACATTTCTGCAATCATACGTTCAATTTCACTCTTTTGGACATAAGGATATCTGTAAGGCCTGATGTTTCGAGGAACATTTCCTGGAATCAAATAAATAGCATGATCATTATCACGAATAGGTGGGAGTCCTTTGGGAGTTTCAAACACCTTGGAATGATTTTCCAAGACTTATTGGAGATCTGGAGAAATAGATGATTTTGATGTTGGAACTTCTAGTGAGCATAATTGTGCAATTACGCCATGTTGTTCTTTCTTCACAAGCTTTGTCATGACATTAGAGCTTATTATCTTTCCCAACTTCCCTGCGATACCCCGTAATTCAACTTCCTTTCCTTCCGCAAAAAATTTCAAGAAAAGTTCTTGAAAATTAAAAGCTACCGTCCCCAAAGATTGTAACCATTGTACTCCTAGTACAACATCAGCACCTCCCATTGGAATGGAAAGCATTGGACTATTCAATACATATTCCCCCATGGTTAGTTTGATATTATGGCATTTTCCAGAGCAATTTATAGTTCCTCCATTTGCAACCATCACTTCACATTCTGGTGTTGGGTATAGGAAGCAATTCAATTCCTTGGCTACCTTACAATGAATAAAATTATGGGTACTACCCGAGTCAATCAACACTATTACATTTTTCTTCTTGATATGTCTTTCTATCTTGAGAGTTTGAGGAGTGGTAATTCCTGCCAATGCATTACAGGATATGGTGGGACTCATTTCTTCTTTCTCTAGGGTTGGTTTCCAGTGTATATCCTCTTCTTTTGAAGTTCCTTGTTCATTTTCTTCCTCCTCTTCACAATCTATGTAAAATAATTTCTTCTCAACACACTTATGACCTTTAGTGTATTTGCTATCACAACTGTAGCAAAGCCCTTTTGCTCTTTTTTCTTCCAATTGTTGTGGTGTCAACCTTGTAGGTTGTGGAAATCTAGGAGTAGCAACACTTCCATCTTTATAGATGTGGGTGGTAGGCTTCCTTGTCGCTATAATTTTACATTCAATTTTTTTTGCCAACCTAAATGCCTTCTCCAATGAATCGAGTTCCCAAAGGCAAATATCATGTTGGATGTTATCCTTTAAAGTCCCTATGAAGACATCAATCATGTGTTCCTCTGGAATATCAGCTACCCTTATATTCAATTTTTGGAAGTCCTCAATTTTTTGCACCACTGAACCCTTTTGTTTGAGATTTATCAATTGGCTAAAGATGGTGTTGCTCTTTGTATCCTCATAATGTGTTATCATTTCCTCCATAAAATTGATCAAGTGACAATTTTTTGACAGGAGCAAAGCCATCGATACCATACAAATGTATTTTGTTCTAAATATAAAGTTGCAAGGCGTACCTTTTGTGTGTTTTGCACATTATTGAGATCAAAATATTGCTCCATCTGTAGTATCCATGTTATGGGATCCTTGCCATCAAACTTCCTCATATTGATCTTTGGAATACGGTGGGTCTTCAATCCAACAATAGAGTTTATGAAACCACGATTAACATTTATTTTGTTCTCATCATGAGTTTCCTCTACTATCTTTTCACCATTAGGAATCCTTTATGGTATCAACTTTGTCAAACCTTCCTTCAAACCTTCCATGTCTGCTTTTATATCATTCTTCATGTCTTCCATTTTTTCTTCCATGTCTTCCATCTTAGCTTCCACGCCTTTCTTCAAACCATCCATATTAACTTCCATGCCCTCCTTCAAACCATCCATCTTAGCTTCCATGCCTTTCTTCAAAACTTCCATTTCATTTTTTGTTACTCTTTGCGAGAGTGAAATTTGGTGCACTTGCTCTTGTAATTTTGATATATCATGTTGCACTTCTTCCTCTTTGTGAGTCATAGTAGAGTATTCTGAGGGCTTAATGGGTGTTGAATTCTTTTTAGGGGGCATTTTAGAACCTAATACTGATATCTATGCTTCAATATGCCCTTGGAATCACTTCAAACTGACTTTTCAAACAAGACTTATGCAATTTGAAAAAAATACACACATTTTTCTTGCTTTTGAGGAGCTCGATATTGAAACGGAATTATCTCTGTGATTTTGGATCTTCAATATCTGAAATTTGGTCCTGTAGTAGCCCTCTGAATCTTCTTTCGAATGGCACAGGTCTGACCTGATTTGGATTCTTCAAGACAAAGTTATGCCCAATCTCCCACAATGCCCTAATTATGGATTGGTTATGTAGAGCGAACTTGTACGGCATGCCACGTGTCAAGGTTTCTTCCTTCAGCTTCAAAATTGATACACAGGAAACTACAGTCCGTGCACTTTCGGCCACATTTTACAGAATTTCAATCCGATACTCAGAGAGAGAGTTATGATGATTTTTCCAAGGTCACCTCTTTTAGATGAAATTCGGGAGCCTACAAAAACCCTAACCTCCACAGATCATATCTCCGAAAATATTGCGAACCAAGATCTGAAATATTTACACGAAGTTCCTCAGGATTTCTTCGAAATGGGTTTTTTTTTAGTGTCTGAACCCTAGTAGACAAAAAGTTATAGCAAAAATGCCACGATATCCTGTTTGAAGTAGCGAAACTCCAGAATCCAAGGCTCTGATACCAAATGTTATGAAACCAACTCCAAAAATAGAAGAAAAGAGAGATCAACGTCTTAGAAATAAGCCACTTCGAGGGGGGAAACCTCCTTTACATTATATAAATGAACAATTCTTGGATGATACAAATGACAAAACCTCATTTCTATATATAGGAGTCCATGGGGTCACAATATAATCCTAGCCGACCTAACAATAATAATGTAAGGGCACAATAATTATAATATGGGGGTTACATGGGTACAACAATAACAATAAGGGGGCTACACTAGTAATATAGGGACCTAATAGACTCCATGCCCAAGGATGAACCAAAGGACACATGTACCATCAAATATCATCATATCCCCATAGTTCTTAAACTATACTTCTACTTCTCATCAATTTCTCTTGTACCCAGATTCCATGCCCTGCGGGGAATTGTAATAAGTGATGTTAGTAATGATGAATTTGAGTCAGTATTGAGTCTGTAACAGGCCTAGGTAGCTTGGACCTTGCCAACAAGTGAGTAGTACTCTGGGAGGTTTTTTTTACCTGGTTAATTATCATCTCCCTATCAGGACTTAATAATTAATTCAGTTTTTTCCTCGAATTTTACCCCAAAGTCGGAGTACGGCTTGATGGTGAAGCCTTGGGTGAATCCTAGTATCTAGAGTCAATGTATATTACCATACTAGATCACACAAAAAAAATCATGGAATTTGGTTAGGTCTAGGTAGTGATTTTTTAATTTTTTAAATTTCCCGCAGGTCAAAAATTGTAATTGAATTTTAATAAGTGTTGTCTAGAGACGTTGTATGGGGTATGAGTAATCAAAATTACACCTCTCACCCTCAAATTTCTACTATGACACAGTTTGAAGGGTTAAAAATGTGTTTTGAACCCTCAAAACCTATGTTTACTAAGTTTAATGGGAAATTTGGCAATTAATTAAGCTAGAAATTAAATAAATAGAGAAAAATAAATATTGACACATGTTAAATGTTGTGTAAATGAGGTGGAAAATTATGGAGGAGTTATACTAAGTTTAGTGGGAAATTTGGCAATTAATTAAGCTAGAAATTAAATAAATAGAGAAAAATAAATATCAACACATGTTAAATGTTGTGTAAATGACGTGGAAAATTATAGAGGAGTTAAAGTGAAGTCCCAAGGTTATGTGGACTCCTAAAATCAAGGAAATGACATGTGCTCAAATAAAATCGAATTGTTGGCATTAAATGAGAGTTGCTTACTTGGAAATTCGAATTTGTGAAGTTAATGCACATTTGGGAGAATTTGGGAGAATATTTGGTGGAGATTTTTGTGAGAAATTGTCCCCACATGGGTTACCATCCATATACACTTGTCATTCTATCATAAAATTTGAATTTGGCACATAAGGGAAAAAGAAAATTATGTCCACTTGCCAAAATTCAAATTTTACACTTGGCATTGGATCTCCACTTATCAAATTCGAATTTGCCTTTTGTTTTCTTCCCTCTCACCACTTGGCATTTGGTTCTTCATTGGGATTTTCTCTCATTCTCTTATATAAGTGAGCCTTGGGCTCTCATTTGTATCATGTAATACGAGCTATTGGGCTTGAGGACACGCTACTGGATTGTACACGTACTTGCAATATAATACAAAAACCTTTGGGGTAACTTGTGATGGTGTTTTTCTCCTTGCATATGTGGTAAATTCTTGACTTGTTGTTATGCTTCTATTTATTTCATGTTATTATTTCCTTCATATTTGTTTCAAGTTATGTTAGTATGCAGATATCTCATATTAGCATATGAGTTACTTGATTGTTTTAGGATAAGAAATCTTCTATTTGATGTCAAATATATCTATAGAGTTATTTCCATTGTTTTTATTTAATTTCATGTGGATTTAATATGTTGTGGGAGATTGTGTAGAAGAATCTGTCTTTGGTCAAGCTTTTCAAGCATGAGGGGAAGTTCTTGGAGGAACCAACCCATTCTTGAAAACATTCAAGGAGAACTCACATGTGTTGATTTCCAAAGTCTAATCTATATTTTATTTTGTCTTGCAAAAGTTCTTTTAAGTTTCTCAAAGCTTTTATTTCTTGCATTAAAAAAATCAAACTTAAAATAATTTACTTTTCAAGTATTGCACTTCATTTCTTTAATATCTAGTTATTTCAAAGAGCCAAGCTATGGCTAGTCAAAGAGAAGAGCTTGTTCATACTCTTTGGTCTAGCCTCTTGTAGATTATTTTTGTAATATTACTTTGTGATTCCTTGAGTTAACATTTGTTTTTGTAGATTTGCTCTAACTTGTTGTCTTGCATCTACTTGTAGGTTTCATCTTCAGAAAAATACTTACAAGTTTGCATGCAAGACCTTGGGACTCCAACTTCTAGATTATTTCTCGCTCTTGGCCATGGAACTCAAAGAGGCTTTGCCTCTCTTCTTCTTCCTCGAAAAATCTGCATTTTGTTGAGCTTTTGTAGGCCTCAAATTGTAGAAATTTTCAGCAAAGAAAGGTCTATGGCTCAAGTCTAAATTGTGAAGACTTTCCTTGGATTTTAGAGAAGATTTCATAGTTTTCTCCTTCTTGTAACAACTAATAAAATTCTTGGTTTTGGGAGCATGAGCTTTACCCATTGGTATCCCTATCTCTCCATCTATTTGGAGTGTGATGCTTCGGGAGAGGGAGTGGGCATAGTTTTGATGTAGGGAGGCCACCCCATAGCTTCCGAGAACAGAAAGTTGATGTCGCATGAGAGGTTGTATCCTATATACAACAAGGAGATGCTGGCCATTATGCATGCACTGGCCAAGTTCCGGCAGTATCTGGTGGGCAACAGGTTTCGGGTGAGGAGTAACCACAACAGCCTCTGATTTTTCCTAGAGTAGAAACAGTGGCAGGAGAGGCAGCAGAAGTGGGTCAGTAAGATCCAGGCATATGACTTTGACATTGAGTATGTCAAAAGGAAGAACAACGTGGTGGTTGATGCTCTATCCCACAGACTAGCAGCGTTGTCTTTGATGAGTATAGACAGATTGGAGGGCTCAGCTGCTGGTAGAGTACTCTAAGGACCGTTTTGCCTATGAGGTTTTGGATGGCCAAAGCACAGATGACAGGTACAAGGTGATGGACGAGGTCATTTACTTCAGGGACAAGATCTTCTTGACTAGGGGTTCTCAGCTCAAGGAGAAGATACTGCGTGCCTCCCATGACTCACCATTGTCGGGTCATCAGGGATTCATGAAGACTTACAGGGCCATCACGGAGAGGTTCTCTTGGAGAGGCCTTAAGGAGGACGTACTCCGGCATGTCAGGGAGTGCGAAGTATGTCAGAGGAACAAGGGGGAGACGAGTCGCCCAACTGAATTACTATAGCCGCTTCCCATTCTGGAAGGAAAGTGGGAAAGCATTTCGATGGACTTCATCACTGGGTTACCCACGGTGCAGGGCAAGGACTACATCTTTGTAGTCGTTGATCAACTGACAAAGTATGCTCATTTTTTCGCCATATCCGCGCGGTACACAGCAGCACAGGTGCCAGAGTTGTTCTTCAGGGATGTTTTCAGATTGCATGGTCTCCCAAAGACCATAGTCAATGACAGGGACAATCATTTCATGGGCGGGTTTTGGTAGGAGCTCTTTCGTTTGGTGTGTATAGAATTGACTCTGAGTACCAGCTATCACCCTCAGACGAACAGGCAAACAGAGATACTGAACAAGCAGCTGGAAGGCTACTTGCGAAACTTTGTCACAGGGCAGCAGAAGGCATGGCTGTGTTGGCTACATTTGGGAGAATACTGCTACGACACTACTTTCCACATGTCTATCGGTATGTCTCCGTTTTATGCTTTGTATGGTTATCATGCTCTGACTTTTGTTGATATCATGTTTGGAGCTAGCAAGGCCCCTAGGGCCAAGAATTGGATCCAAGAGAGTCAGGATATACTCCGGGCTCTTAAGGATAACTTAGCCATAGCACAGAACCAGCTAAAGCTGTATGCCGACAGAGGACGGGTAGAGAGGCAGTTTGAGGTAGGGGACTTGGTCTACCTACGGCTTCAGCCATACCGGCAGTCCACGCTGAAACAGAAGGGGTCCGAGAAGCTCAAACCCCGCTTCTATGGGCCTTATAGGGTGGTCTGCAGGATAGGGGAGGTTGTGTATGAGTTGGAGCTGCCCACGGGTAGCAGGATCCACAACATCTTCCATGTATCATGCCTGAAAAAGGCATTGGAGCAGCAGGGGACTGCAACAAAGGAGCTTCTGCCTATAAATGATGAGGGGAATTTGGTGCTACAACCAGAAGCGATCATTGACACCGGGGAGAGACAGTTGAGGAGCAGGACAGTTAGGGAGTACTTGGTGAGGTGGAGGAATTTACCGGATGAGTATGCCACTTGGGAGAGTGAGAAGAATTTGCAGAATCTATCTTTACAGTTTCTTGAGGACAAGCAACATTTTGGCGGGGAGGACTGTAATATTCCCAATTACAGCAACTAATTGGCAATATTAATTTTGTTCAGTTTTGTCTTTCTAATGTTAGTCAGTCAATAAAGGGGGTGATGGGACCCATAACCCACACTTAGGAAATAATAATTCCCTATAGTCACTTAGCCAAATATTAGTTGGCAATGTGGGACCCAGGAGGGCCAAGTGACAGCGCAAAGAAGGGGCAGCGTGGAGGCAACGTGGGTCAACCAACGCAGTGGCAGCGTGGGCCAGGGCAATGCAGTGGTAGACACAGTGTGACCAAAGAGGGACAGCGCAGATGAGTGGGGCCCAAGGGGGAGCTAGGCTCTCAAGCATAAAAGGGAGAGGAGGCTCACCATTCAGTCATTCTATTATGCATCTTCTGATTTTTTGTCTTTAGACATTGAGCACACTTTTGCTGTTGAGCGAAGTCTGCAAGTGTTGTTTAGCACACGGGTGTCTCCGAGTGGAGATCCCAGCCTCAGCCTCGGGAGACTTCGAATGGCTGCTCAGGTGAGGAGATCCACCATTTTTTTTCAAGGCTTAGCATTCAACATCCTTCAGCCAGGAGCACGCAGTCACTTAGGCAACACAGTCCCTCTGGGTGATTACGCAGTCTAGAGAGGAGTCAGCACCGGGAGGGAAGGAAGATCGGAGTATTGTGAAGGGATCAACCCTTCACAAATCAGCTTTTGCAGTAGGAGGAGGCCATCAGTTGTAGTCTATCATTTCAAGGCCAGCGTACTCACTTGGACTGCGTGATTTTCTAAGGGAGGTCAATTTCCGAGGTTAGCCATTCTAGGATTCCTTCCTCGGTTTTTCCGAGTAATTGGAGGAGAGCTTATATCATGAGTTTCATATTTTCTAAGCAGAGGAACAGCCCCAAGGAGCAACTCCATCGCAGCAATAGTAGCAGTTTCGGTAGTAGCAGCAGCAGCAGTTTCAAGAGTTACGCAATCATAGAGAGAGCAGCCATTTAGTGAGAGATTCTGAAAGTATTTCCAGCTTGCCTTGAGCAAGCCAAGGTGCCATCATTCTGATCACCTTTTTACCTATTGTTATCTTTCTGTTTATAATAAAATAGCTTCGCGTTTCTCCATATTTGCAGTATTTTTATGATGTCTCTCTATTTGCTATAGTTACTTGTTTATGTTGCTTTATATTACTATCTATTTCCTATTCGGAATATTATAGACAGTTCTATAGTAGCCTGAATATCAAATTTGTCCATGGCCATACTGGAGAATTCTGGAAACCCCTTGTGTGTGTTTTTCTCTTCCTCCCAACGCTGATTCTGCTACTGCAAAACTGCTGCAAAATTACCGTGCCTAGATTTGCTCAATGAATTCACTGATCTGCTCACCGGAACTGCTTCCTAACAACACCACTGCCTGTTGGAACTACTATTGAGCTTGTTCGAACTTTTCTCTCCCCTACAACTGGAAATCGAACCCCTACCCAGCAATTCGCACTGCTTGGCTTGACCTCTACGCAGATCTAGAAATTGTGTTGCAAAACACCCTCTGAACCTGCACAAATTTCCTCCTTGCTTCTGAGCTACTGTTTTCTTCAACTATGCTCTGATACCATGTGAAAATTCCTTAAACTGCAGCAACTATAAATTTATTCTTCTAACTGATTAAATTATGCAGTATATTTGCTACGGCAAACAACGAATAAATCACACTGCAATTTTTCCCAAATAAAATACGTTGCGGAAATAAACTAGAAACTGAGAAAATGATAGCACACACAATAAAATTGTCAGTTATTTTTGGACAAATGTCCCCAAAAAAACCCATTGTGGGAAAACCATGCAAAATATGAGGGCTTTATTATTATTATGCAACAATGAAATTTCTGAGTACAATCTGGATGCCATACTGGCAATCCTTTGCAAGATAATCTGGCCAAAATTATTAAGGGAATTTTTCCCTCCTCCACGAGCAATCAGAAAACTAGCCCTCCAAGAACCCTTGCGCAGGCCCCTGCAAGTGCCTACGTAGACCCTCACACGCATAGCCTGAATCTACCTTTGATCAAATCGTCTTGCCTGTTGTTGCTCCTAGAAGTGATTCTCCGACCCTCTGGAAAATTATCCTGGCCTCTAGCTACTGAATCGACCTCATGGAGTCCTGCTCAGCCAAATCGAACTACCTCAGTGAAGCTACTTGCGCAATCCCTTAGCAGCCTCTAGTGGAATAACTCGACCTCTTGTTGTTGCCTCTCCGGAACTAGAAAATCCTTCGGAATTCACCGATGTTGCTCCCTCTGTCTCTATGTCCCTTTTGGCTGAAATTCTTCTTCCCTACTTGACCTATGTAGCTGGATAACTCGATCTACCAAGGAACTTGACCTCCCAAGCGTATTCTCCATCTACCCATCGAGTTGCTCTTATAATCTCTCATTGGTGAACCAACAACCATGATTAGTTCCCCATCAATGGCTAAGATCATCTCCAACTCGATCTGTGTGAGTTTCTAGAGAATTCTCACCTTTCTCAATTAATTGTTGTTAATTAATCACTTTTCCTAAGTTAGACTTAAGGAAATATTTAATTATTGATTAGTTAACTTAATTGAGCCATCTTTAGGTGTTTTATCCTAAAACCTTTTCTGGGTTTTGGAGATCCTATGTTCCTAAGCCACTCTGACCAAAGTCGAGACTAGAACACCTGTTTGATGCTAAAAAACTAACATTTTTGTTCTCCAATCATGAATTTAAATATAAGATATATTCGCTTGACATTAATGTATTCCACTAGTTCTATAAAATAGGGTTGCATGCTTCTCAATAGGGTGTCACTCAAGTGGTTGTGAGGAAAAATTGTTACCCTCCCCACCTAAGTTCAAATCCCACTTTCTGACATGTTTGCTCTTAGTGAAACAATTGTTGATAAGCTACACATAATTTGTTCATAAGTTGATGACCTAGCCTTGAGACCTAACGAATCTAGGGTTTTCCCTAGGTGCCACCCTTTGAATGAGGGAGGAAGTACTTTGGTGCTTTTCCCTAGTATATGTTACCTAGAAAAAAAAGGTTCACATGTTTACTATAAAATATAATGAGTATAATTCTTAAAATTTATTTCAAGCAAAAGCTTATAGAACACACCTAGATATATATCTATGTTTTAACTTGAGTAGTCCAAAACAAACACAAAGAGAAAAACTACATGCAAAGAGGAGTTGGTTTCCAACTAAATAATTATGTCTATTGTAACAAAAAAGTGCTTAGAAATTAGGCCTTTATCCACTTACCCAAAATTCTTACCCAAATACCTCGGTAAAGCTATTGTCAATTATGAATCAATATAACACAATATTTTCCTACACATAATCAATATAGTGATTGGATTGTATGTAGCCACAAATCGCATAGGATGTTTTACATCTAAATCTCAATCTTAGCATACTCATAACCTACCAATTGTACTCGTGGACAACACATTAACAAATGTACTCCAAAAATGCCAAAAGAATAGTGTATAAAAATTGCATGCTTTCCATACTTGTCTCATACATTCAAGGGTCAAGGCACAAGAAACTTGAGCAGCCCAAGAACCATTTTCACTCCGATATGATGTAGAAATCAGCATTGGTATCAGACATCATTAAGATTAGCAAACAAATGAACAAAGCATCATTCACTATTACATATCACAAAAAAGATCAACAATGGATGTAGAATGGTATAACATCAATAAAACGTAAAGGAAACATCCACTCTCAAAATGATTTCTTTTCATGATAGCTCAGTGTTGTAATAGTTTACAAGGACCCCAATTTATAGAGTTGTAGGTAACAACCTCAATTAATGACATTGTCGAGATTAGAACTACTTGGGAGTGAATCTCTCACAAGATTCGGTAATTTAGGATATTGTCTAGTCCCTCTTACTATGTTAACTAGATTCAAAATTAATAGCTTGATTTGTCATGTTATATGTAACTTCCGAAGTCAAGAATAAGATAATGATTTATCGCTAACATGACCAATAATTGATCTATTCAATGTTGTACATCTATTGACAACACAGATCACTAACACATTTAATAATGCTCAACAAACAAATAACAATATAAATACTCATGATAAGTACTTCGCATTATTAGAAGAAATTATTATAATAGGACTTGTAGAAATATGTGTCTCTACAAGTTTGGTGGATGATATTCCACACTTATGCATGGTATAAAATATATCATGTTACATGGTATTAAATAATCAAGGCCAACATTATGTAAAACATAAAGCTGCAATAACCAAGAAATATCAAAAAGGACATAATAGGAAAAAAACTATAAGAGAACATACATCATCTGCGATAATGGGAATCTCCCGACCACCACTCATTGGAACAACCACCATTTTGCCAACATATTTTGCATATCGATCATCCTGCATTAAATATTAACAAAATCCACCATAACACAAATCAAACCAGTAAAATTACTCCCACGCTATTGGCATATGTAAATAGTTCATGATATGGATTTCAAGTTTGTAAAACTAATCGAATCACATATACATATGCATGCACAAGCACACGCAAATACATAGCACATGCACACACATGTATGTACAAGTTTAAGAAGAAACATTTAAATTAAACATTGATACACATTTCAGCAAAGTGTTAACTCCATTTCCAAATAAAAGACAAAATAAGAGAGATTTTTTTCAAATCATGAAAACATTAACTAGATCATCTAGTATTTTTTTTAAATTGAATAAGATATAAAGGAAAAGATCATGTAATAAAGAATGAATGTAAATTTAAATTAAAATAGCTAGACATTCTAAAAATGTGACACCCTGTCATGCTCAAAATGAAAGAAAATAGGAGGAAGAGAATTTTTCCAAATTATTAAAAAAATTTGTAGTTGTAGATCATATTGCATTTGATTTAGATCACATAAGGCATAAAGGAAATGAGCAAGTAATGATGGACCAATTTAAATTCAGCACACCTGAGGGTGCACTGCGATTGCTGCATCACCAAATAATGTTTCTGGGCGTGTTGTTGCAACAGGTAAAAAGTCATCCCTAAAACTCAAGAAGCAATAATTACCATTAGATTCACCCTTGCCTCCTATTTGAATACAAGCAAGTTTACAATGAATTCAATCAAATCAAAGCTTAAAGTAAAGGATCTTGCTAGAAACTTAGAACCAAGATCCATAAAATACATTTCTAGTAACTGAAAGAATATTATACACCATAAACGTAAATCCCAATGACAAATAACCACCACATTACCTTCACATCACATCCCCATATGCCTCCTTTTGCAATCATATAGTGAATTCAGAATTGAAGACCATATAAGCACAAGATAACATATGCAATAAATATATAATACATTTGTTGTTTATAGTTCAAAATATTTGTTTACATGTTTTTATGTTTTTGCAAGAGTGTCATGTTAATGGCCATGCATTTTCCTTTTTCTTCTTTCTTTGGATGCATGCTTTTGGTCAACATGAGCACAAGCAGAAGGATTTGTGAAAGCAAGCATTTGGCTAATCTACTGCAATTGCGGTGTACATGTTCTTCCAAATTTTCCCAGGACTTGCACCTGGCCCCATCTATTGTCCAAGTACTAGTGTACAACAAACACAAGCACAAGCACAAGTATGTGCTAGGTGAGACTTGAAACTTGGTTGGGGATTTAACAACACCCTACATTCACCAACCCGACTAACCACATGTGACAATCACTATGCCTAAGCATATATAATTAACATTAGTGTCCTATGGGGTAAATATCCAAATACCAGTGATTATGCCAACAGATCATTAAATTCACTAATGAGGTCGACATAGTAATAAGTCGTACACTAGGACTCCATCTCATTTTGGTTTCCCCACCTAAATAGCACGTCTAAAAAAGGATTATGTTGTATACAATAACCAATGATTTTGGCAAAATAGTTAAAACTCAAACCTTTGCACCCAAGCCTAACAAAGTCCATGCTATGCACTTTAGTGCCCGACTTCAAGGGGTATTTCTTGGAAACCTTGTCTTTCAAAGGCATAAGATTCTTTATATGGGTTCAGACTTCTCGACTCTTTGTTGTTCTGATACCATATTACAAAATGAGATAAATCCCAAACCTTTGCACCTAAGCCTAACAAAGTCCATGCTATGCACTTTAGTGCTTGACTTCAAGGGGTATTTCTTGGAAACCTTGTCTTTCAAAGGCATTAGATTCTTTATATGGGTCCAGACTTCTCAACTCTTTGTTGTTCTGATACCATATTACAAAATGAGCTAGACATATTTGCATTGTGGTAGGTTTGTTGGAGTCGCACAAGGAGTTGACAAATGAGTGTGAAAAGACTTACTAGAGAGCTTAAAAAAAATTAAAAGTGGAAGGTAGTGAACTTACCAAAGAATCTCATATGCTTACCAATCTAGGTGAAGTTCATGGTAGAAATATAGTCCCATTCAAGAAAAGATGCTCAAGATCACTCAAGCTCAAACAATGACTTAAGTATGATTGAATCACTGGGATTTCCAATGTCATTTGACCCTACTTGTAATGGAGTCGCCAAGTGAGTAAAACAAAATATAACAATTTAAACAAAAAATCATCAATGTTGTTGGAATAACCAAGGATTGATGGCCAAACTCGACAACAATGCTAATTTGTTAGCAAAAATTCCTATAGTACTTGTAAATAACAAGATATTTAAAAATCAACAGTAAAAATCAATGAAACAAATACGAAAATCTAGCCTTAGCATCACTAGCAAATCTCCCTCTCTATTTGGGTTGGTGTGTGCCAACCTCAGAGGGGTGTCCCTAGTTTTAGCAAGTGTAGTTTCCAACCATAAATATGCAATATAACATGTAAAAAATAGCAAAGTAATGGTTGTTTGACTAGTAAATTAGTTGCCAAACAATTTTATAAAATTCTTTGTTTTCAATATGTGGAACAAACTCGAGAAGGTCAACTTTTTATATGGAAAATAAAGTATATAGGAAATGTATTTAAATGGCATATTCACCAAAGAAAATAGCTTAAAAACTTTTACCAAATTGCATAATATACCATTGTAAAATCAAACAAACCCAGAGAGATAAAGTGTACCAAATTCGAGCTTTATTCCGCAAAAGCTAAGAGGCTAACTGCACCAACATGACTATTACAGAATTGATGACAGTGATATTTAGACACAAGAAAGCAAGAGCTAGAATAGAGAAGAAAGAAAGAATAATGGAGACAAGAGAGTAATGGTGATGCTCACTCAAGATGATTGTGTTTTAAAAATCGGACTCGAGTTACGATTCGGCCGAGGGTCGGCTCCGACTCCGACTTCGACTCAGTATCGACTTAGCCGGTTCAGTTTCAATGACTCGGTTTTTGTAAAAAATACATTAAATATTAATTTTTTTGTAAAAAAACATAATTTTAAAGATTTTCATTCATGTTTCCAAACACAAAGCATTACAATATAGACAAAAGACAACATATGATCAAAGTAGGCTCATGAATATATCCATTATATCAAAATTGCACCCGTGCATTGTCCAATTCATGATGATGATATAGAGATCAAAACAAAAAACATAACCAAGGAGGCTCTAAATGGCCTCTACAACAAAACATGCAAAATCACTACTGCTAGACATCTGACAAGTCAATGTCCTCTTCCTCAAACTCTGAACCAAAGGGGGAAACCACTCACTCATCCTCTGAATCAACATCCTCAACTGGAACTATAGCCCTACCACCCTGAGATAGACAAGTTATGTGCCTCTGTCGTGGCTGACTAGAGGAAGTGCATGCGTCTGCAACTGGAGGGCTTGGGACTGGGCCTGCTACTAGTGGATATGCATTGAGCAGAGCCTCTACCTATGTATCGAAGTCCATCCCCACACCAATATCCTCATCAGAGTCAAACTCTGGTGGACAAGTCTCCACTACCCAATCTGATGTTGGATCAATATCCTCCAACACAATGGGATTTGAATCAGGTCTTTTGTTCAGCAATTGGTTGCGTCTTTTGATTCACACTAGACATACACTAGATCATTTAACCGTTTTTGCTCCAAACGGTTTCTCTTCTTTGTGTGAATCCTCTCAAAGACAGACCAATTGCGTTCACACCCAGAAGCACTACAAGTTTGACTCAAAATGCAGATTGCAAACCTCTGCAATTCAAGACTATGGCTACCAAATGCTTCCCACCATTATGCTGCAAAAAATGAGTTTCAGTTAGCTCAACAAATTATATCCAACTTTGAAATTGAAATTATAAACAATTATACAAAATAATAAAATATGAATTTGAAAATTGAAATTCTTTCTTTACCTGGATCATCTGATTCCCTTGCAATCCTTGCAAGGTTCTTGCTAAAGGTACCTATGGCTTGGTTGAACACAGTGATTTGATTGTGTATCTGCAACTGCCCACTCTCTATGGGGATCATGCGATCAATGCAGTCAATCAATCCATCTCTAACCTCCCTAGTCAAAGCTCTTGCTTCCTGAGCTTTATAATGATACCATGGATTCAGAAAATACCCAGCTGCATGTATAGGGCGATGGAGTTGATTGTTCCATCTCTGATCAATGATTGCCCAAATAAGCCCATACTTACCCACTTTTTCCTTGTATGTTGCCCTTATTTGCTCCTTTGCTTGATCCATAGCCTCATAAATGAAGCCCATAGCCAATCTTTCTCCATACACCAAGCGCAACACCTTAACCAGTGGCTTAGCAAGTTTCACAATCTTTGTTGCCTTTTTCCAAAATAATTTCTTCATTAACTTTCCTTTTCACATCTTTGCCATCCTGTTTGCAAGCCCACTAACATTCATTCCATTCATCACTAGAAAACAACTTTTGCAAGTTTCTATGAAGACTCCATGCCCAAGGATGAACCAAAGGACACGTGTACCATCAAATATTATCATATATCATTAGTTCAACAGAGTTTTTAAACTCTACTTCTACTTCTTATCAGTTTCTCTTGTACCCAGATTCCACGTTCTACGGGGAATTATAATAAGTGATGCTAGTAATGATGAATTTGAGTCAGTATTGAGTCTGCAACAGGCCTAGGTAACTTGGGACCTTGCCAACAAATGAGTATTACTCTGGGAGGTTTTTTTTCACTCAGTTAATTATCATCTCCCTATCAGGACTTAAGAATTAATTGAGTTTTTTCCTCCAATTTTACCCCAAAGCCGGAGTACGGCTTGATGGTGAAGCCTTGGGTGAGTCCTAGTGTCTAGAAACAATGTATATTACCATACTAGATCACACAAAAAAATTCGTGAAATTTGGTTAGGTCTAGGTAGTGATTTTTTAATTTTTTTAAATTTCCCGTGAGTCGAAAATTGCAATAAAAATTCTAATTGAATTGTAGTAAGTGTTGCCTAGAGAAGTTGTGTGGGGTATGAGTAATCAAAATTATAGCTCTCACCCTCAACTTTCTACTATGACACACTTTGAGGGGTTAAAAAAGTGTTTTGAACCCTCAAAACCCATTTTTCCTAAGTTTAGTGGGAAATCTAGCAATTAATTAAGTCGAAAATTAATAAATAGAGAAAAATAAATATCCACACATGCTAAATGTGGTGGAAGTGAGGTGGAAAATTATGGAGGAGTTAAAGTGAAGTCACAAGGTGATGTGGACCCCTAAAATCAAGGAAATGATATGTGCTCAAATAAAATGGAATTTTTGGCATTAAATGAGAGCTGCTTACTTGAAAATTTGAATTTGTGAAGTTAATGTACATTTGGGAGGATTTGGGAGGATTTGGGAAAATATTTGGTGGAGATTTTTGTGGGAAATTGTCCCCACATGGGTTACCACCCATATACACTTGTCATTCCATCATAAAATTTGAATTTGGCACTTAGGGAAAGAAGAAAATGATGTCCATTTGCCAGAATCCGATTTTTACATTTGGCAATGAAGCTCCACTTATCAAATTCAAATTTGCCTTGTGATCTCCTCCCTCTCGCCACTTGGCATTTTGTTCTTTATTGGGATTTGCTCCCAACTTTCTATATAATGGAGCCATGGGCTCTCATATTGTATCTTTTGCAACGAGCTATTGTGTTTGGGGAAGCTCTGTTTCTATGTACTTGTGTTCTTCATATGAATAAAAAGACTTTGGGGTTCATTCTGTTAGACACTGGATATATCAACGCTCCCCGTGGGTTTCGTGACATGGACTAACCGCCTCTCGTGGATCCTTATCTCTGGCGATGTGATCTTTGACTAACACCTGTGGTTTTTGGTCTAATGGCAATTGTGATTCCCAACAAGTGGTATCAGAGCGCAGTCACGAGTTCAATACACACCTGGCTCGTGTTGGAGGGGAGATTGTTAGACATTGGATATACCAACGCTCCCCGAGTGTTTCGCGACATGGACTAACTGCCTCTCATGGATCCTCATCTCTGGCGATGTGATCGTTGACTAACACTTGCAGGTTTTGGTCTAATGGCAATCGTGATTCCCAACACATTCATGATTGTTATTCCATTGGAGCATTGCTTGGATCATTGATGATATATCTCTACTTGTGCCTTTGATTTATATTTCATTTTGCTCATATGCTTTTGTTGAATTGTAGATGTATAGCTATCTTACATTTACAATTGGTTATTTGATATGCTCTAGGGTAGAAAGCTCTGTCTATTTTCATACAAATTCTAGAGTTCTCTTGCCATTGTTTATTGATTTAATCCATATGAGTTAATATTTGTTGGAAGTTTTGTAGAGAATCATTGTTGAATCAACTAGCAAGCGTGAGGGGAAGTCTTCAAGAGAATAACCCAATCTTGGCATTGTTTTCAAGGAGCTCTCATCGTTATTTGAATTTCATAGAACTAATATTTTTGAAAGTACTTGTTCTTACAGGTTTCTGCTTCACATAGTCTATGCATGAATCAAAATATTAAAAAAATTCATTTATATATGTTAATTGTGTTTTCATTTCATTATATAGCTATTTAAGAGCTTCTCATAAGCTATACAAGCGATGGGGATCTTTTCTCATCACTTGATTTAGCATTTGTATATTATTTTGTAGCATATTCACATACTTACCTACTCTCTTTTCACACTAACTTTGGTTTTATTTTTGCAGCCCTAACATTCTTGTTTGTAGGTTCTCTCTAGCTTCAAGTTGTATTCCAAGGAGGTTGTGGGCATTAGGAGAGCTTGTGGAAGAAGGCTAGGTCATACACCACTTTGGAGCTTGTATTCTCCAATTGTAAAACTCCTTCATCTCTTTTGAGTCTCCCATACTTGAAGGGATTTCCTTCTTGTTTCAATATTTCACATTGTATTCTCTCATCGATTCCTTGGGAAGCCCTCCAAGAGGTTCTAACCTCGTTGTAACACCATAATGATAAAAATTTATGTTTTGTTGTGGGAGCGTGGGTTTTACCCATTGGCATCCCTATCTCTCCATTTCAAGGAGAGAATTTGTTGATGGATTGACTTATTGGTTTTGACATTTCCATTTTCTGTAACATCACATATGCATGTTCTAATTGGGAAGTAACACAAATCGCATTTCTTCTTCCTAAAGTTTGTTTCAGAAATTTCAAGCCACATTTCCATTTTAAGAATATTGAAGCATTGTGTATTTGACAAAGTTTGTCTTTCAAAGCAATCACTTATCTTCATGTCAAGCTAATTTCCTCAAGTTTAAAGTTCTTTTTGCAAAGCTATTGTGAGCACAAATCCCAATTTCATTTTTAAAGCATTGCAATTTACTTCACATGCAAATTAATTGCTCATAAGCATCAAGCTTTTTCATCATTAGCAACTCACAATTTTAATTGTTCTTGAAGCTTATGCATCTTATGTTTACTTGAGCAAATATAGAAAGTGATATTGTGGAACAATCTTACTAAAAGCATTTCCATTTTTTTTTTAGCACTTGCAAACTTACCTGCATATCATAGTAGGAATTCTAACTTAGTGGCATATTTAAAATTTACCTCCAAGCATAAGCTTGGTTGATAGAAATTATAAGGAAAAGGGCTTTCTTGGAAAGTTCTTCCATTTGATATGAAGTAAGGTAAAAACGTGTGACCCTGTAGTTATGAAAGTGGCTTATCCCCTAGTAGGAACAAAGGCACACACGGGCTCGTGAGACTCAAGGGACAGGTATCATTAATAACACCCCCGTGTCCTCGCCCCATCTCTCTTACAGTCACCCTAAGTTTTACCCCTTGGTAAGAGCACAAGAGGAGGACTTCTCAAGTATATTAGACATTTTAGATTAAAAGTAACCAAGATTAATTGCACCCAAATCTAGTGTAATTGCATCTCATGCTAATACATCTCATGGTTTTACTTGAAAATTGTTATTCCTCTTGTCATTGTTGAAATTGAATACTTTGTTGTGGCAAATATTTCTTTTATCTACATTTTGCAAGTAGAACACTAATTGTTTCCTTTTGAGCAAGATAGCTTCTCATGCTTTGATTTGGAAATCTATTTATCTCGAAAGCATTTTACTTCACTTAAGCAAATACATTTTCATTTCAAAGAGAAATACTTTGAAGGCATTGGTTTTTTATATGTACTGATGGTTATTGCTTATAGCACTTTTGCTTATAAATCTTAAGAAGTAATCTATTCCTTATAAACAATTCTCCTAGAAACCTCACATCTTTGATTAGTTTGTCTTTAGGACCACCCCCCTTAGCTAGCCTAAGAGATAGCTTAAACGGAGAGAGTCGGGATTAGTGTGACAACCCCATCTCTGAGTTCCTTGCCACCAACCACACCTTGTGGGGTTAAAGACTTTTCCCGCTAACTGTAGGTAGGTGTAGGCGGCAAGCGATAATAGGTCCACAAGGAGTTAGCCTCCCCCTCCCCTTGTCCACCCTTTGGGTTGGGCTTGGAATGATGCCCCGGAGGTTGATGCAGATAAAAAGAAAGTTAAAAGCATAATTTGGCCACTTACAACAAGAAATGTACCATAAAATGCAAAAGATTGTTGGGACATAAAAATTTAGCACATGGGAAAAAGCCAAACATGAGCTCTACCCCTTATCATGGCCATCACTTTGGTTCCTAAGGCCCCTATATGAGCCCCCCTTCATCATTAAGGAACCCATGATTGTCTGAACCCCTGGTGGGCAATGAATTGTCCAACCTTAAGGGTGTATTCACTGTTATATCATTCACATCATGCTCTCATTCCCTGGAGCCCTGAGGAGTCATAAAAAGAAAAATCAATAAAATGCAAAAGGCATATGAAGAATGGTGGAAAAACAAAGGTCGGGGTAACTCATGTACCACAATTTCTCCCTCCTACATCTATACACCCATATGTGGGCTTCCCTCATTATAGCTACCCTTGTACCATGGCATGTGGCTTCGAGCCTTCCCCTACTACCCCACTTTGTTCCACCATTATTTCACATGACACCTGCCATTTGATGAAAGTACCATGGACCTGTCACTCCCTTAGAGGTTGAAACCACCTAATAGGATCCTTTATTAAACACCCTCTTGAGCCTAGGGACACCTGTACATTCTAAAGCCCATTATGGAAGGGCATGCCACTATGAAGTGTCCACTTGATTCCCTCATTTGTAAGCTCATTTACTCAACTGCATTAATGAATTGTTGTATTGGAAGGTGAGGAGACAGATTGGATCTTATACAGGATTGCAGGTGGATTTTCGTCTTGGGTTTGACCTCCCTATATGAGATCCAAGCCCTCCAGAGGATCATGATGGCACTTATAGGGTGAGCAATGAGAGCCATGGACCTCCTCCACAGCAGAGCATTGATTGCCACACCATGGGATCCTTCACCACCACATTTAGCTTGTTCATGCCCCACTCATGAAAAGATGATGATGCACTTGGACCACATTACCCAGCAGGCTACATACTTGAAGAAGACACTTGGCATATAATCTTAGGGCCCAAATGGGGGTTTTTCTCACCTAAGGAGACATGGGAGGGGTTTGTATCATCATTTTATCCCTCATGGATGAGGTAGCAACATATTGATCTAGAGACCATTCACTGTGCCCCCACAACCACTTGGGAGAACCTTTTAGAGTAAGATCTTGTGAATGGTTGAACAAGTGGAGTCGCCACCCAAACAAGAAACCAACCTAAATGTCCAGGTGTTAAAAGTGCAGACAAACAAGATGAGAGGATAAGTGAGAGGACAAAGGATAAGGTGATGAAACGATGAAAGATTGAGAAGATGTCATTGAGGTGCCGAGAATAAGATATCCTCGGCAACGACGCCAAAAAATGTTGTTGCTTAGATTGTATAGGCACCATGACAACGGCTCAAGGCGGGCCTGTCACTCTGATCCCTGCCCACTCCGTTCTAGTTGTCTCCCAACAGTAGGTTATGGAGGGTAGTCCCTATGGAAATGAGATGATGAAAGACAAGTTGGGAACCAACGAGTCCAGGAGTCACGATTGAGTGGCCTAACTATTTGGTTAAGTTTAGCAAGATCCAATGATTAGATTAAATTCAGATATGAGACCAATGCCTTATGGACTCAAAACTCTTACTTATCATGAATTAAGACCAGGTAATCGGATGGACAACCGTTGCTTAAATGATTAACTAGCCTATATGCTATGCAAACCCTAAGACCTAGGTGTGATGCAAGGATCTTGATTGATTTTAAATTATAAGCCTATTCTAAGTGGAACCTCCCTCCTAACTATTTTGAGACCAATCTTTAGAGTAGGTTGTGGGATGGAACCCAACGGGAAGAAAGCAGAGGCTTGATTAACGATACCTCCCCCTGTGTTCCAACCACCTACTCCCTCCAGCGCGTCAAAGACTGTGGCTCTGACAACTACAAGGTCACAGTTTTAACTACTAAAAAGGTGTTGAATCCCTCAAGCTAGGTGAGAGAAGGTGGCCCTAGGAGTTTATCAACCAAGCTTATGCTTGGAGGTAAATTATTAGTGCGGGTTAGGCCTAGAATGCTTATGCAATGATTATGAGTGACTCTTGGATTAAGATTGTTTGATTGTTTAAGTACTTAAGTTATGATTAATCTTCAAGAGTACTTATCAATAAATGAAAAGACAATCTTATTGCCAAAAGTATGCCAATTATTAAGTGTCAAAGATAAACCTCTCCAACGATAGCAAGATTACAACACTTAACCAACAATCACAATTTAAGATCCTTAAGAGATTTAGACAAGTAAATACAAATGATCTTGTGGAAGGTGCCAATGCTTAAAATAGATAGATCAATGTGTTTAACAATTCCTTTAGCAATGTTTCACAATCAATTAGTTGCTTAACACAATAATGTCATTCACAATTACTCAAGATATTCCAATGGTGATTAACGACCTTATGCCAATGTCATTTGATAAGAAAAACAATGTGCTCAAAGAACAACTAAAGATATCGAACAAGATTAGAGCTAATATGAGTGATTTCAGTGTCAAGTTAGCAATTTTTAGATCTAACACAAGGGAATTAATTATTAGACTTCAATAGCATAAACCACAATGAGCCAATTTGATCATGAAACACCACTTATGTGAAAGATAGGACAGAAGCAAATAAACCAAGAAATTATCAAGCGTATAAAACTGAATATGACCAATAAGCTGCAATATGACCTGCCAATTGATAGAACAACTTTGCCAATGTAAAATTATGAATTTTGACCCTCTTAAGATGCATTATTCATATTATATCAGATCTGATCTATTTGATTATGCAGAAATATTCCAGCCAACAACTAAGTAGATCTAAGCTCAATAATCAATGCCCAACTAGCCAAACACTTAGCAAATTTTATCATGAAATTTTCAGTGTGTTTAGATCACTTAGAAATTATTTTTAGGGAATTTAATCATGAATTTTATCATTGTTGTGAAAGAATCAGAGAGATGTAGCAAAACAGACAAAGTAAGGGTTTAGAGAGCAAACATTAGGCCCAAGGCCTTGTAGAACACTTGCCCAAATTGCCAAAAATTTCTCCAAAGATTTTGCACCTAAAAACACCAACTTTGAGTTGATTTCTTCCTACAAAACCACCAATCTTCAGTCCAGAAATTTCAGATGGACAGAGGCCAAACTAGGGCTAGGAAAAGGGTAAGAGACAAGGGAAAAAGCCCAAAAAGGTCAGCGGCTAGGGTCAAAAGGGCCTTAAAGGCCTAGCGGCTTAAGGGATAGGCCTAAGGAGGCCTATGGAAGGCCCTAGAGAGTTGTCGCTTGGCTGGAAGGAGGGTTGAGAGGCCCCTAGGGGCTGCAGCCTATGGTTTTGAGGCCCTAAGGCTTGCGGCACCCTGAGGGGAGCCTCTAAGAAGCAGTCGCAAGCCCTTTAGGGCTATGGCTTAAGGGAAAAAGGGATGAGGAGGGGGTCGAAGGCCCTAAGCCTCACGGTCAAGCCTAAAAGGCCCTAAAAGCTCAAACACGTGGGGAAAAAGAGATGGTCAAGTAGGGTCGAGGCCCTCTAAGGTTGATGGCTAGCCTCTGAGAGGCTTGGACGAGTGACGCAGGCCCTAAAAAGCCTGATGTTGGGCAAGAGAGGTTGACACTGGCCTTGGAGGAGGACGTCGGGCTAGGAGGGCCAGAAAAAAGAGTGAAACCCTTGCTCCAAAAATGAATTTACTTCAGATGTGCAATTTACTGCAAATTCTCTTCAGTAGCTGGCCCGGCAAAAAAAATTGGAGACTAGATCTTACCCTCAAGGGCCTAGATCTATCTCTAATCCAACTCTTCTCGCTTGATCTCACCTGCACAAATGAAAATGAAAATACTCAAAACCCCAATATATACAAAAATTCAAAAATTAATTCAAACCTAAAAACCCCAGTTGCAAAACAAATGTTAGAAAATAAAATAATTGCAATTGTATTATACAAATTATATTTACCAAATATATATGTAAAATGCTTGAAAGAATTTAAAAGTTTTAGAAATCTTTAGCAGGGGTTAAATGAATTTCGAAAGATAAATGTGGAAATTACAGCCTTAGTGAAGTTAGAACACCATAAAAATAATTAGAGTCCAAACATAGTCAGCCTTTGTCCAAAGTTCGTGAACTTGGAGTCCAGGGGTTGGGGAACCTACAAACACTATATACTTCTGAAGAATAAATCGTTAAAAACACCCAGTGAATCGGATCACCTAAGATAAGCCCACAACTTACCAAAGGAATGCTCCAATCACCTACAATGAAATAATGATTAAAATATTTATAAAGCACAATATAGGAATGCCCGTACCCAACACATACCACAAATTCATCAGATCAAAGACACCATGAACTGCACCCCAAAGTCTTTATTATGATTATTCCAACATTTCCAGCGGGACAGTAATTTACATCATCTTTTCAGAGTTACATTAGCCAAAAACTAGATGGCTTGAGACACAAATGACTCCTAATTTATAGATAAATCCTCCAAGTGGAAAAATAACGACTAGTTGGCTTGATCCCCGTCAAAATAATCTCGATTGTTGAGAATATTTGATCACCTTTTAATCTCCACCGTTGAAAATATTTATTATGAAGAATTTTCGAATTTCTCATTTAACCCATTTTTTATTAGCTCAAAAATCATTATTTTGAGTTAATTTCCTCAAAATTTTGACTGTGACTTAACCACCAAGGCCGAAAGGTCCAATTTTTCTTGAAATTTCCAATATTCCCTTGGTAGGAGGGGGCCTCAAAAATTAATTTCTTTGACATCCACGAATTTTTCTAGTTGGAGAATTTAATTTCTCTAAGACTCTAAATTTGACTTGAATTAATTAATTTTATGGCTTAGGATTAATTTAATTTTTTCCAGAAAAATTAATTAATTGACACTTGAGGGGATTAAATATTTTTTCCACCCTCTAATATTTTAGCCATGGTGTCTAAGTATGAGGGACCATGCACAAAAGCCGTGCTATTTGGCTGCAAGCCAGTGACAAGAACACTAAATTTTTTCAACAACAAGCAAATGGACGACGGATTAACAACACCATTTGGGAATTATCGGACCAAAATGGTTTTGTGGCTCGAACCTACCCACAACTCCTGGATATGGGTATTCAGTACTTTTCCAGACAGTACAGAGCCCCACTCGATTATGACTTGCCAGAGATCATGAACATCGCCAGATCTTTCAACAAGTTTGTGGACCAGGAATAGGAGGAGGAACTCAATGCACCGATTACCATGGGGGAGATTGAAGGATAAAAGTCCTGGACTAGATGGGTGGCCTATTGAATTCTACATACATTTTTTCAAGTTAATTGGTAGAGACCTCCTCCTCACCATTGAAGATAGCAGGAAACATGGCAAGATCTATGACGGCTTCAATTCTACATTTATTGCGCTTATTCCTAAAATTGATCACCCTACCTCTTTTCATGACTACCGACCCATTTCTCTATGCAACTGTATCTACAAGATTATCTCCAAAATTATTGCAAACCGCATAAAGCCCATCTTATTTGCCCACATCACCAAAGAACAATTTTCCTTTCTCCACCATAGGCAGATCCATGAAGCCATTGGCACCGCTCAAGAAGCCCTGCACTCTATCAAGACCAAGAACCTCAAGTGTACCATCCTGAAAATCGATCTTGCAAAAGTTTTTGATCATGTCAATTGGAATTATCTCCATCTCATTCTTATTCAAACTGGATTTCCCCCTTTATTCATTGATTGGATTATGGGTTGTATCAGCCATGCATCCTTCAACATTCTCCTGAATGGCACTGCATCGGATTTTTTTCATGCGGGGAGGGGATTGCGACAAGGGTGTCCACTCTCCCCCCTACTATTTGTTATTGTTATGGAGGGCCTCTCAGTCCTCATTAAAAAGGCTAAAGTTGCAGGGGAGCTTCATGGACTTCATATTAATGATATTTTGCACCTGACTCACCTATTATTTGTTGATGATGTACTTATTTTCCTGGATGGCTCCTATCAGGACTCATTACAATTTGAAAGAATTCTTCAAAGGTTCTGTAAAGCGATGGGAATGGCCCCTAATAACAGCAAATCCACTATTATCATGACTAATTGTTCTGCACAAGAACTTGGCAGAGCTTTGGCCTATTTTCCTTACCTACACAACAACATTGGAGATGGATTGAAATACCTGGGTTTCCACTTAAAGCCAAATGATTATCAAATCAAGGACTAGAATTAGCTGATTGCCAAAGTGGAACGACGCATCAACCACTGGCACCATCGGTGGCTCTCCAAGGCGGGACGACTGGTACTTATTAAATCTGTTCTTGAGGCCATTCCAGTCTATTGGATGTCCCTCGCTTGGCTTCCAAAAGGTGTCACCAATCGTATACAAAAGATATGCAGGACTTTCTTGTGGCAAAATTCGAAGAAGAACAGTCATTATGCTTGGATTGCATGGGATCGAATCAGCCGACCGAAACAATAGGGTGGGTGGGGCATAAAAGATCTTCATGTATTTGCTACTGCCCTTGCAGCGAAATTGTGTTGGCATCTGATCTCTGGACAGAGTCTTTGGAAGGATGTTACCACCGCAAAATACATTGCTCCTAGAAACTCACTTGACTGGATTCGTGGCAACATACTACCCTGTCCCGGATCATGCATTATCTGGAAAGCCATCATAAAGGCCTCACACTTAATTCAAAAAGGGCTCACCTGGCAAATTGGATCGGGCCTATCTGTCAAAATCGGCACTGATTCATGGTCGGGGAGTGGAAAATATTATAAATTACCGAATTGGATCATTGAGCATTTGGCAAACGAGGGGTACCATCACCTCGCCCAGATTGCTGACCGGGAGTGCACCAACTGGCTATCTCAGGTTTGGTTGACTGCACAAGAACTCCGGATACCCCGGGAAGGTTATTTGGATTGGTCAAATTATATTAGAGCACTTCAGGCAGCACATATCAGACTGACTGAACAAGAGTACCTATTGATTTGGGCACTAGCACCTAATGGCATTTATTCACCCAAAATTGGCTACACGACACTTTGTCACCTCAAAGAGCCGCAAGAGAAACTATGGTGGTGGTAGGCTATCTGGAAATTGAATGCACCGCACAAGAACAGACTTCTAATGTGGTGCATTCTTAACAACTGCATACCCACAATGGACAATCTGCATCGGCGTGCCATTCATGGCCCCTCAAGGTGCTGCCACTGTTTGGCACATGTAGAATCGGCCCATCATTTATTCCTGGCTTGCGATGCCATTCAGATTATTTGGAATTTTGTCACCCATGGACTTGGGTGCCCATACCTTTGGTGGGGACCTACTATCACTGATGTGTGGGCTAACTAGTGGCGGATGACTGCTACCAACACAAAGCTACGAAATCTTCCATTAATCGTGGCATGGGGTCTATGGACGAGCCGAAACAGAAATATTTTCGACAGTAGTCAAGTAATTGGGGAGTACATAGCCTCCTCCATCATAGCAACCTACTGTCTTATACCGGATGACGTGACTCTATCCCAAGAGAAGATTATTACTCCCGAGATCATTGACCATACCAGGCCATGGGCATATTTTGACAGTGCTGCAAACCAGAATGGGTGTGCGGGTGGAGTTGTGCTTTATCTATCTAACAACCATTATTTTCATCTCAAAATGGGTTTAGGACCTGGTTCTAACAATTATGCTGAGCTCCTTTGCCTTCAACTCCTCCTCCTTTTTGGTTGTGAAAAAAACTGCAACAACATTTAGATTTTTGGAGATTCACTTATTGCTATTAACTGGTTCAACTCTCTTGCACAGTGTTACACTCACACACTTACTGCATTATTGCGGGAAGTACTCCACCTCAAATCTCATTTTGACTCTATATCTGTCACTCATATTTACAGGCAAAGGAACAAAGTGGCAGATAAATTATCCAAAGAAGCCGCGGAGCTAGAGTGGGGCAGATGGCACATCACTGAACATGATGGCGCACAGGTGTACAGATACTTTCACAGACCGTTCATTGATGGCATACAGGTTTTGGAGGTAGTTGACACATGACTGCTTTTTTGACAGTATACTCATGGGGGACTCACTTATTTTTTGACATGATCACCTATTACTGTTTACCGGCAGCTATTATTTTCAAATACTTGATATGTAGATATGTATTTATTTTCTTTTTGCTTTTGTAAGTTTCATGCACCAGAACTTACAACAGATACTGTATTACAACATGCACCGATATGATACGCTTTTGTGTATTAAGGACAGCTTTTTGCTATGTTTTTGCACCTTACTGGACAGTATACTATAAAATGTAACATGTAATTTTTCTACATCAATGAAAGATTACGAATTTTTCCCTGTGGAAAAAAAATGAGGGACCATGCACTGAAATATTTTTTTACATAAGATAATTACATTTCAACCCTTAAAGGGAAACACCCGTTTGGTATAGACCCTCAAATTACACACCCAATTTTGCGACACAATATGATCTAGTATACCAAGTATTTGTAATAAAATAATTTAGTCAATTAGCTTAAATTATTCCCAAACCACTTTTACGTAAGACTTGTTATTTTTTGTAGCATCGGATGTGTTCTAGCCATTACATTTGGTAGAGAGGCTGGAATACATGAGATCTTCGAAACCCAGAAATTGTTTCTGGAAATTCCACCTAGAGATAACTTAATTAAATTATTAACCTATTTTTTAATGTTTCCTAAGTCTAAAATTAGAAAAATTGGTTAATTAATCAGAATTTATTATGTCAAGGTGAGAATTCTCTAGAAACTCACACAAATCGATCCAGAAATGATCTGAGCCATCGATTAAGATTTAATCTTGGCCAGTGGAATCCCATCAGGAAGATATAAGAAGGGATCGATGTGGTGATGGAGAATACACCAGTGCAGATACTCAATTGCCCAGGCAATTCGATTTTCTCAGTGGCAAAGACTCAACAGAGAAGATAGAGTCAGTGGGTGAGTAGCAGGTGGTAGAGGAGGTCAGTTGTGTTTCAGGAGGAAGTGTTTTAATTCCGAGAGAGGCAATAAGAGGAAGGTCGAAATTCCCAGAGGGTGTGCGCAAGCACTGCGTAGAGGTTGACGCAAAAGGATCTGCGTGTGGCAAGGGAGGCATATTCGAGTGCAGAAATTAGTTGTGGGGTGACAGAAAATTCTCACAATAATTTTGCAAGTATTTTTCCTCATAATAGATTTCCAGTAGAGCATCTAAATTATTGTACTTTGTTGTCGCACAGAATGTCTAGGCACCGCGACAATGGCTCAGATCGGGGGCTGTCACCCTGATCCCCAATCTCTCTATCTAAGCTGTCTCCTTGCAAGCTAAGGGAGGTAGACCCTAACAAAAAATGAAGGAAAAGAACTGGTTGAAAATCAACCAATTCAGGAGACACGGCTAAAAGACCAAGTACTTGTTAAGATTAACGAGATTTTATAGATCCAATTATATTTGAGACTTTAAAACCACTGCCTTGTGGAGTCAAAATATCCCGTTATGAAATTAAAGCCAAGTAGTTGATATATAACTGCTGCTATGAAAAATAAATTTACCACAATGATATCTGATAAAACACCTTCACAATCATGCATTAACAATGTTCAATAAAGACATGCAATTTATCGTCATTTGAAATATTTCCACAAAAAAAAACAATCAGTCACCAATTTCAAGTAACTTAAAAACCACAATTATAGATAATTTAACGATCATCGACCACAGCTATGCATAAAAAATACTTTGAACCCAAAAAATATTATCATGAGGTGACCATCGAATTTTAATGCCAGATATTTCCAATAATTCCAATCAGAAATTAAAAGTTTCCTATAGTCAAACTTTTGGATAAAAATTTAAAAGCTCACCTTTGACTATGGAATAAATTTTTTGAAAATTTTCTAAAGTTGAAAATTTAGAAATTTTTAGGTCTTTTTTTTTATTTTAATTCCTAAAATTAATCTAAAATCTAAATCTAAAACTCAAACTAAAGCCAAAAAAGGTAAAAAAAAAAATTGGTTTCTTTTTTATTTTTTAAATCTAAAAATTAAATTAAAAAAATGAAATCCTAAAAAAATTAAAACTAAACTAAAGCAAATCTTTAAAAAAAAAATTAATAAAACTTAAATTAAATCCTAGAATTAAGAACTAACTAAATAAAAAAATCGAAAAAGCTAAAAGAAGTAAGAGCTAAGGCTAAAACTTAATTAAAACTAAAACCTAAAAATATAAAACTAACGCTAAAGCTTTTAAAAAAAAAATAAAAAAAATCTAACGATCTATGGTAAGGTTTAAAAAAAAAAACTACGACTAAAATTGAGGCCTAAAAAAAAAATTTAAAACTAAAACTAAACCGGAAGCAAATGAAATCTTAAATGCTAACTAAACTAATATCGAAAAGTTAGAAACTAAAACTAATAATAAAAGAAGAAAACGATTTTTTATTTTTTTTTATTTTAAAGAACAAACCAAAAATTACTCATTACCTAGGCTAAACTAAAACCGTGAGTTAGAAATTGAAATGAAACACAAACAAAACAAAAACCCGTTAATGTTTATTTTATGTGTGCAGGTGAGAGATGCTTACGGATGGTGTACGTGCAGCGTGAGAGGAGCTGAAGCAAGGATGGAGAGAGGACATCAGACGGGTAAGGAGATTGCGGGTTGAAGTCGACGGCAAAGGACGGCAACAAAGAAATGTAGTGGATAGGTATGAGAAGCTGCATTTGTAAGTGATGGAGGGGCTGGAAACCGCAGCGTGGAGAGGAAGTGATGGAAAGGGGCCGCAGAAAATGAAGTGATAGCACGAAGAAAAATCCGTACGGAGCCATACAGACGTACGGACGGGAAGCTAGATGGCAGAGCAAGGAAAGGATGGCGATGAGGACAACTGACAGAGAGATATGGGCAGCCAGCAAACAAAAGATTGGCAGGCAGACTTAAATTTCTCCCTTGCAGAAATGAAATCAATAAAAACACCTGCAACTATTAATTCTTTTATAACAAAGATGGATTCCCGGATACGCAATTAACTCTAATCCCTAAAGCCGGATCTTCGCATCACGGGGCCTAGATGCGGCTCGGATCTAAGAAAAATTAAAGGAATATCACAACTGCTTTTAATTTACAAATTAGAGGCCCTCATGACCAAATTTAAAACCATTTTTGCACAATTAATAAAAGAGAAATTATGGAAGGCGCAAGCCCAAGAAGACCCTGTAAAAATAAATTTCCGTAAGATAAACCTGGGAATTAGGAAACAATGAGCTTTTTCAGATTTATGAAATCTGAGAGTCGGCTGGTCTAATTGAAGACTTCTCCAAATGCTCAAACCTTTAGAAAACGATCTCTGCACACTTAGATCTTAATATTAGATTCATAGAGATTAAAAAATAAACATGAGACCTTTCAGAAAAATAGATAATTAATCTTTTCGTTAAATCAAAATGTAATTTTAGTAACCCGGAAAACTACACAAGATACCTATATGCAGATTAATCCATAAAGGCCATCAACCATCAAAGCCAATAGAAGTAGCAGAGTTTAGAAACAACATCACTACATAGATCTAGAAAAGGAACACCAAAGTTTGTAACCCCAAAGTCTTTATGCTTTATTCATCAAAAAATCACAAGAGCTTCCAAGAACAAGTGCACGATTCAAAGATCGGATGCCTCAAACATTGACAAAGACCTCTAATTTATAGGATAAAATCTCCAACGGCTAGTTCAGTTGATCCATGTCAAAGTAATCTCGACCGTCGAAAAGATTTGATCATCTTTTAATCTGGACTGTCAAAATTATAATTTTGAGAAAATTCGAATTTATCATTTAACTCCATTTTAATTATGTAATATTCCCAATTAGCCTTGCTAATTGGAATATTGCATTTTTGTTTTATTTTGCCGCTTTAGATAGAAATAATAAATAAAGTGAGAAATAAGAGGGGTCACCTCACTTAAGTCACCTCACTTTATAATAAAGTGTTCTTTTTCCTAGTAGATTGACGTTGTAACTTAGAGAGGGGGCCTTGGGGGTCCACGTGGATATGATGGGGGAGGCATCAGGCTAACCCAAGGTAAACTGCGCAGATCCAGGGAGAGTTAAGTTTTGGAGGGAGTTTGATGTTATAAAAGGAGAGGCTCTCACCTCATTTGATCATTCATGATTTGATATTATTCTTGATAGCTGGACTTCTGTCTGCTTCAGCACGCTGGTTGTTTAGTCGGTCTGCAGCACTGTTTAGTGCACGAGTGTCTCCGGTCGGAGATCTCACCCTTAGCCTCGGGGGACTTCGAGTGCCTGCCCTGGTAAGGTTATTTCTGGTTTCACCCTTAGCTTCGGGGGACTTCGAGTGCCCGCCCTAGTAAGGTTAATTTCTGAGTTCTATCTTTCAGTTCCAGTAGCAGAGCAGCAGCAGTTTCTGAAGCAAATCTGAGGAGGAGGAATCCCTCTAGTGGCTGCGCAGTTCAGTGAGGAGAGGACGCTGTCTCATCAGGAGAGAGGACGCAGTTTTATTCAGGAGGGTGAGGACGCTGCCCCAGGAGGGACGCAGTCCAGATCTGGCAAGGGAAAACGCTGTTCAGTGAGGAGAAGGACGCTGTCAAGCTTGGAAGTGAGGACGTTGTACATTCCTGAAGGAAAGGGTTGCAGATCTGAAGGTTCATTGTTAGATCCATCCATGAGAAGGGGAGATCTGAGCAGATACTTGCAGATCTAGTCTTGTATGTTGCAGATCTGGAGGTTTAGCCCTAGATCCAGCTTGGGAGTTGCAGATCTGAGGAGATGTTGGCAGATCTAGTCCAGATCTGAAGGGTTAACATCAGATCCAGCCCTAGAGGCTGTAGATCTGAAGAAGATATTGTCAGATCCAGCATAGATCTGAGGGTTTGGTAGCAGATCTGATAGGGGAGGACGCAGATCAGGAAGGGAAGGACGCAGATCTGGTTTGGAGGCTTCAGATCTAGCAGATCTGAGCATTCAGGAGCAGATCCACTTGGTAGGACGCCGATCTGATGAGCAGACTTGGGAGAGGCAGGCTCAACAGCGTTTTCTAGGCCACAGTAGCTGATCTATCTGTTTGGAGGTCTGGGTGACTAGTGCTCCATCTATTTCTGCGCTGTCACTAGCAGAGTCAGCGTTTTTCATTGGAGAGGGTTTTCAGTTGGAGATCAGCCATTTCATCAGTCTTCAGCCCCAGTACCAGCGCAGTTCATCTTCAGCATTTAGACCAGCTAAGACGCTGTCCTTGTTGCAGCCATTATCTGTTGAGAGGGTCTCCACTTGCCTAGGGCAAGGATAGGTGCACTTACTCCGATTTATTGTACTCCTCTCTATGTACTTTCTGATTAATAAAATGGCTCAGTTTCTGGTATTCCATGTGCTATGATTCAGTGATCTGGTTCAGCGTTATATTTTCTATATCTGTATTGGTGTATTTCTTTTTATTACTGGTTATTTCCCTTTGGGGATATTACAGTGGTATCAGAGCATAGATCTGGCTCAGCCTGTGGTGCTAGCAATCTATGACGTCCAGAGGCCATCCCCGTCTCCTCGGGGGAAGTGATTCTGATTCAGAGGCAGAACGGCGTAATCCAATGGAGGCCATGTTCGCAAGGTTGACTGAGAAGTTGACTGCGAAGATGGATGCATTCATGCAGGATGTAAACAAGAAGATGGCGGAGAAGGAATCCCCTAGGGTTTTCCAGGTGGGGGAAGGATCGGGCGTGTCTAGCCACATACCAGATGCTATTCCCATTGTGTCAGCGCAGAGGGTAGATTCCACTCCCACTCGCCCGACCATGCCTACTTTCCCGGTAGAGGAAGAGGAGCAAACGGCATCAAGAGATGGGGGTCTAGATCATCATGCAGTTCTGTTTCCAGATTGGCGAAGCATGGGACAGGAGTTCATGGATGCTTTCCCTTTCAATCAGTATATCCAGTTCCGATGTGGCGGCAAGTCTTATGATCGAAACAAGGGGCGTGGCTCCCACCGTGATGGTCACCGTGCAGCAAGCAAATTCCATTTGCCAATGTTTGATGGCTCACAGAAGGCTACGGCCAAGTCTTGGGTGGAGAAACTGGATCTCTACTTTCAGCTTAACCAGATGCCAGAGAAGGAGGCCATTAAGATGGCTGCATTACATCTAGAGGGTGAGGCCCAGAACTGGTGGTTCCATGGGTTGACAACACTGGGACATTCCGCAGTGACCACATATGCTGAGTTCACCAGGAGAGTGGTGGAACGTTTTGACAGGAAGGACCCGGATCAGCCTTTCCTTGAGCTGACCAAGCTCAAACAGACGGGGAGTGCAGAGGCATACATCTCAGACTTCTTGAGGGTTTCAGTGATGGTACCTGACTTATCAACAGCTCGGATGATCACGATGTTTGTAGAGGGGCTGTCAGAACCACTTCGTGGCCTAGTCCGGTCGAACAAACCGGCTACACTACAGGATGCTATCAGTAGGACCCGTGACCTACAAGATGTCTTGCCTAGGACCCGGCCACCTTATCCCCAGAGACAGGCTTTCCAGCCCAGGGGTAAGGACACGAGGATTCCGCCTCCCAAGGCGAATCCCGGACGAGGGCAGTATGATGATGAGGCTAGGAGAGAGCTGAGACGGAAGCGATTATGCTTCACCTGCCAGGAGCCGTGGGCACCAGGACACAAGTGCACAGCAGGGAAGGCACATTTCAGAGAGGTCTTCTCCGAGGGCAGTGGAGAAGAGGATGAGTTGGATGATGAGGAGGCGGGAGAATGTTATGCAGCGCAGAGTACCTTACCACCTCCACCACCCGATGCAGGAGAGGCATCATTCGCACCTACTGGGGGAGCTCTAGCAGCATTGCGAGGAGTCCCCAAGTATCTGACATTGCGCGTACGAGGGACAGTGCGGGGGCAGCGTGTTTCAGTTCTAGTCGACAGTGGGGCCACCCACAACTTCATCGATGCCCAGATGGTCACACGGAGAGGCATACCCACGGAGAGCTTTGATGGGTTTTCAGTTTTGGTTCCAGGAGATCAGACCATGGCTTGTGCTCGATATGTACCAGAGTTATCAGTGACGATGGGCACTTATACATTGACCGATCACTTCTTTGTGGTGGACATTCCGGACACCAATGTGATATTGGGAGTGCAGTGGCTTATCACTCTGGGAAAGGTCACAACAGATTGGAAGGCCTTGGAAATGGAGTGGGATGATCCCAAGACGGGGAGGCATGAGAAGATCCGAGGACAGAACACATATCCGCCCCAGACAGTATCGGCACACAGCATGGATGCGACATTCCGCAGGGGAGATATAGAGTGGGCAGCCGAGTTGCGGGCTTCAGAGATAGTAGATACGGGAAGGGCGGTGCACCCTGATCTACAGACTCTTCTCGACAGGTATGCAGTAGTTTTTGGAGACATTCCACCAGGACAGCCACCAGATCGGGGGTTTGAGCACACGATCGAGTTGGAGCAGGGGATACAGGCAGTGATCACCACCCCATATAGGCATCCCAAGGCCTATCGAGATGAGATAGAGCGGGCCATTCAGGAGTTGCTGGCCCTTGGGCACATTCGACCCAGCACCAGTCCTTTCGCTTCTTCAGTAGTGCTGGTGAAGAAGAAGGATGGCACATTACGCATGTGCATTGATTACAGAGCTCTGAACAAGAAGACTTTGAAAAACAGGTACCCCATTCCCAGGATCGATGAGTGGATGGACGAGTTGAGAGGAGCACGATTCTTCTCAAAGATTGATTTGAGGTCCGGGTACCATCAGATACGCATGAGGGAACAGGACATTCCCAAGACTGCTTTCAGGTGTCATTATGGGCACTTTGAGTTTCTGGTCATGCCATTTGGGCTGACTAATGCACCTGCCACTTTTCAGTCTTGCATGAACCATATCTTCAGGGATCATCTGAGGAAGTTCGTGCTGGTTTTCTTTGATGATATTCTCATATACAGCAGGACCTGGGAGGAGCACCTCCAGCACATTGAGACAGTCTTGCGCATTCTGGAGGAGCAACAGTTCTTTGCCAAGCTCTCCAAGTGTGAGTTTGGATTGACAGAGATGTTGTATTTGGGACACATCATAGGAGTGGACGGGGTGAGAGTCCATGACGAGAAGATCCGGGCTATCAGGGACTGGCCAGAGCCGCGGAATGTGACAGAGCTTAGAGGGTTCATTGGTATCTGTACTTACTACAGGAAGTTCGTCAAGGGTTTCTCACAGCTTGCGGCACCCCTCACAGAGCTGACGAGGAAGGGGGCATTCAGTTGGACGGATACCGCCCAGCGAGCTTTTGATAAGCTCAAGGAGGTGATGAGTAGTTGTCCGGTGCTGGCACTGCCCGATTTCACTCAGCCCTTTATCCTAGAGTGCGATGCATCAGGGGAAGGGATTGGAGCAGTTTTGATGCAGGAGGGTCATCCGATTGCATTCGAGAGCCGGAAGCTCCTTCCACATGAGAGACTTTATCCCATCTATGATAAGGAGATGTTGGCCATCATGCATGCATTGGCCAAATTCCGGCAGCACTTGGTAGGCGGCAGATTCAGAGTCAGGACAGATCATAACAGCCTGAAGTACTTTCTGGAGCAGAAGCAGTTACAGGAGAGGCAGCAGAAGTGGATCAGCAAGATCCAGGCTTACGACTTTGACATAGAGTATGTCAAAGGGAAGAACAACGTGGTAGCAGATGCCCTTTCCCGTAGACCAGCCACGTTATCCCTCATGAGCTTGGACGCTGATTGGAAGGCTCGACTACTGGTTGAGTATTCCAAGCATAGATTTGCATGTGAGGTGCTGGATGGACAGGTAGCAGATAGCAGATACAGGGTGGCAGATGAGGTCATCTATTACAGGGATCGGATCTTCTTGACTGAGGGGTCTCAGCTCAAGGAGAAGATACTCCATGCCTCTCATGATTCACCATTGGCGGGTCATCAGGGGTTCACCAAGATGTACGGGGCCATCCGGGAGAGATTTGCATGGAAGGGCCTCAAGGAGGACGTACTCCAGCATGTTCGGGAGTGTGAGGTTTGCCAGCGGAACAAAGGGGAGATGAACCATCCCGCAGGGTTGTTGCAGCCGCTTCCCATTCCAAAGGGGAAGTGGGAGAGTGTTTCGATGGACTTCATCACAGGGTTGCCCACAGTGCAGGGCAAGGACTGCATCTTCGTGGTAGTTGATCGGCTAACGAAGTATGCTCACTTTTTCGCCATTTCGGCACATTATACAGCAGCGCAGGTGGCAGAGCTGTTCTTCCGGGAGATTTTCAGATTACATGGTCTGCCCAAGACCATCGTTAGTGACAGAGACAGCCGTTTTATGGGTGGTTTTTGGCAGGAGCTCTTTCGATTGGTAGGGACCGAGTTGACACCGAGCACTAGCTATCATCCCCAGACAGACGGGCAGACAGAGATAGTCAACAAGTGGCTGGAGGGCTACTTGCGTAACTACGTCAGTGGGCAGCAGAGAGCATGGTTGAAATGGCTACATCTGGGCGAGTACTGCTACAACACAACCCACCACATGACCATTGGCATGACACCTTTCTATGCGTTGTATGGATACCATTCCTTATCCTTTGTGGATGTGATGTTTGGTGTTAGCAGGGCTCCACGAGCCAAATTATGGATCCAAGAGAGCCAAGACATCCTCCGGGCTCTCAAGGACAACATATCCACCGCACAAAATCAGCAGAAATTATATGCAGACAGGGGCCGAGTGGAGAGACACTTTGAGGTAGGGGATTTGGTCTACCTACGGTTACAGCCATACCACCAGTCGTCACTCAAACAGAAGGGGGCAGAGAAGCTTAAGCCTCGCTTTTATGGACCATACAGGGTGATTCGTAGGATCGGACAGGTTGCATATGAGTTGGAGCTGCCCCAAGGCAGCCGGATTCATAACATTTTCCATGTATCATGCCTGAAGAAGGCACTGGGCCAGCATGTGACAGTCACCGGGGAGCTACCTCCGACAGATGATGAGGGGCACCTGGTATTACAGCCCGAGGCCATTATTGACACCAGGGAGAGACAGCTGCGGAGCAGGAAGATCAGAGAGTTCTTGGTGAGATGGAAGAATCTGCCAGATGAGGATGCCACTTGGGAAGATGAGAAGATCTTACAGCATCCCTCACTTCAGTTGCTTGAGGACAAGCAACGTTTTGCCGGGGGAGACTGTAATATTCCCAATTAGCTCTGCTAATTGGAATATTGCATTTTTGCTTTATTTTGCCGCTTTAGATAAAAATAATAAATAAAGTGAGAAATAAGAGGGGTCACCTCACTTTAGTCACCTCACTTTATAATAAAGTGTTCCTTTTCCTAGTAGATTGACGTTGTAACTTAGAGAGGGGGCCTTGGGGGTCCACGTGGATATGATGGGGGAGGCATCAGGCTAACCCAAGGTAAACTGCGCAGATCCAGGGAGAGCTAAGTTTTGGAGGGAGTTTGATGTTATAAAAGGAGAGGCTCTCACCTCATTTGATCATTCATGATTTGATATTCTTATTGATAGCTGGACTTTGTCTGCTTCAGCACACCGGTTGTTTAGTCGGTCTGCAGCACTGTTTAGTGCACGAGTGTCTCCGGTCGGAGATCTCACCTTTAGCCTCGGGGGACTTCGAGTGCCTGCCCTGGTAAGGTTTTTCTGGTTTCACCCTTAGCTTCGGGGGACTTCGAGTGCCCGCCCTAGTAAGGTTTGTTCTGAGTTCTATCTTTCAGTTCCAGTAGCAGAGCAGTAGCAGTTTCTGAAGCAAATCCGAGGAGGAGGAATCCTGGGTTGGTCGCTGCCAGCTTCCGAAGGAGGGGAGAGGACGCCGTCTCATCGGAGAGGACGCGCTTATTCAAAGAGGGAGGAGGACGCCGTCTCAGAGGGACGCAAGCCCGTATCCGGCAAGGGGAGAACGCCGTTCAAAGGAGGAGAAGGGACGCTCGCTGGGCTTGGAAGTGAGGACGCTCGTACATTGGCGAGGGTTGCAGATCTGAAGGCCTATTGTTAGATCCAATCTTGGAAAGGGTAGATCTGAGCAGCCACTTGTAGATCCAGTCTTGTATCTTGCAGATCTGGAGGTTTAGCCCTAGATCCGTCTTGGGGAGTTGCAGATCTGAGGAAATATTGGCAGATCTAGTCCAGATCTGAAGGGTTAACATCAGATCCAGCCCTAGAGGCTGTAGATCTGAAGAGATATTGTCAGATCTAGCATAGATCTGAAGGTTTGGTGGCAGATCTGATAGGGAAGGACGCAGATCTGGTTTGGAGGCTTCAGATCTGTCAGATCTGAGTGTTCAGGAGCAGATCCACTTGGTAGGACGCTGATCTGAGGAGCAGACTTGGGAGAGGCAGGCTCAACAGCGTTTTCTAGCCTTCAGAGGCTGATCTATTTGTCTGGAGGATTTGGTGACTGGTGCTCTATCTGTTTCTGCGCTGTCACTAGCAGAGACAGCGTTTTTCATTGTGGAGGGTTTGCAGTTGGAGATCAGCAGATTTATCAGTCTTCAGCCCCAGTACCAGCGCAGTTCATCTTCAGCTTGCAGAGCAGCTAGGACGTTGTCCTTGTTGCAGCCATTTTCTGTTGAGAGGGTCTCCACTTGCCTAGGGCAAGGATAGGTGCACTTACTCTGATTTATTGTACTCCTCTCTATGTACTTTCCGATTAATAAAATGGCTCAGTTTCTGGTATTCCATGTGCTATGATTCAGTGATCTGGTTCAGCGTTATATTTTCTATATCTGTATTGGTGTATTTCTGTTTATTACTGGTTATTTCCCTTTGGGGATATTACAAAAACTCAAAAATAATATCTTTGAGTTAATTACCTCAAAATTTTGACTTTGACTTAACCACCAAGACCCAAGGGTCCAAAATTTCATGAAATTCTCAATATTCCCTTGGCCTAGGACCTTTTTAAAAATTTATTTTTTAAAGACTCGCGAATTTTGCCTTTGAAGAATTTTAACTCACCTAGGACTTAAAATTAATTAAATTTCTGGCTTAGGATTTTTAATTAATTTGGCCAGAAAATTTAATTAATTGACTGAGAGGGGATTTAATTATTTTTTCCAACCCTCTTTACATAAGATAAATACATTTAGACATATGAAGGGGGAAAACCCATTCGTATAGACCCTCAAATAGCTACACCAATTCTGCGACTCAAAACATGATCTAATAGACCAAGCAGCGTGTAATAAAATAATCTAGCCAATTAGCTAGGATTATTCCCAAACTACTTTTACAAAGACTCGATAGAAAATGCTAGGACTCACTTAGCATCTTGATGACAAAATCCACCCTAGCTTTGGGGTGAGGCTCGAGGGAAAAACTCTATCAATCACTCGTGTCAAAAAACACAAGCAAATCAGTGAGACAAAAAACCTCCTAGGATAGAAGTCGTCACCAACGTACTAGGCTTACCTAGGTTGTTACATACATGATGGTCTTAATTAGATCATTTACATCATAAATATGCAGAATGGGTTTACATTGTTTATAAAACTGTCGACTGATGATGGAATTTGAATGGCGTGAACACGTCGAACATGATGAATCCCATTTGAAAAAATGGTAGTGTAATGCTATGGGGTCGTTGACAAAGTGTGGTCAACATACTCAAAATTGTTGTTGAAGAATAATAATAAAACCCTCATCTGTTGCACCGGTTTTTCCACATTGGGTTTTTCTGGGGACAATTATCCAAAATTCTTGTGCGCTAGAATTTCTCAGTTTCCAGTATTTTATTTTCCGCAGTATTTTTATGGTGGAATTGTTGTTGTGATTTTATTCATTGTTGTCATAGCAAATAAACTGCATAATTAAATTTACAGCTAGGAGAATAATTTCTAGTTGTTGCAATAGATGAAATTTTCACATGGTATTAGAGAGTAAGCGATCATTCAGGAAGCTAGGAAGCAGAGAGAATTGCATTGCTCAGAGGGAGCAGGCAAGTCGAAATTCTTGAGGCAGTGCAGTGCTCAGACAGACAGCCGAATTATTGGGGTAGCAGTTCGATTTTCAGTTGCAAGGGCGCAAAAAATTCGATTTACCTAGGAAAGTGATTCCAGTAGTCAAAGGGAGCAGCAACAGCTCAGATTTTCGCTGAGCAGATTTCTGGTTGGACACAGACGGTTTTGCAGCAGTTTGGATTTGCAGAATCAGTGTCGAGTGGAATAGCACACTATAAATTCTTCAGTATGACCATGGACATAATTGACATTCATGAGGCTTCAGATTTGTCTTCCAGGTTGGAGGATGAATTTGCTTGTTTGTCAAGATCAACTTCATAGGGTGTCTATTATATACACAGTGGAGCATCAGCTCATATGGCAAGAGTTAGAGAATATTTCTCTAACTACAAGGAGGAGCAAATGGACTTCCAAATTACGATGCGAAACAGAACAAAGTGTACTCCAGTAGGGAGAGGTAACATCGATTATCAAAGGGCGTCAGGAACAAGCATTAGTGTTACAGATGTATTTCATGTGCCACGATTGGGTATGAACCTGATTTCAGTATCCCAATTACAGGATAACGGATATGATATCCACTTCATAGGGAAGAAAGTATTTTTCAAACACTCAAGCTGGAAGAGGATAAGACAGATTGGAGTTCTATGCTACAGATTGTACAGGTTGCAGCTCGACTCTCCAATGGCACTAATAGGCAGTGACAGTAGCAGTGGGAAGGAACTAAATGAGTTATGGCATAGATGAATGGGACATCTACACCATGGAGCACTCAAGATGCTTAGGGAAACAGTAACAAGGGTTCTAGAACTTAGTATAGAACACGATGATGTGTGCAGAGGATGCGTACTTGGGAAGTATGCTAAGGCATCATTCCCAAGAAGTGGCAACAGAGCAAATGGAGTGTTAGGACTTATACATTCAGATATTTGTGCCCTGATGTCCACTAGAGCTCTCTGTGGTGTCAAATACTTCGTCACCTTTATTGATGACCATTCCAGGAAAACCTGGATCTACTTCTTGAAGACCAAAGATGAGCTCTTTGATCGTTTCAAAGAATTTAAGGCTCTCATGGAGAATGCAACAGGGAAGAAGATCAAGGTGTTTCGCTCAGGCAATGGTAGAGAATATATTGATAAAGACTTCACATATTTTTGTGCGAAGGAAGGCATCAGAGGAGAATGGACAACTCCATATAATCCACAGCATAATGGGTTAGCAGAGCACAAAAATAGAACCATAGTTGGGGCTGCAAAAGCTATGTTGTATGACTAGGATTTTCCCAAGTTTTATAGGCAGAAGAATGTAACACTGCAGTGCATATTCAGAACAAGGCTCCTCATAGAGCATTGGGGAAGAAAACGCCAGAAGGGATCTTCACAGGGAAGAAGCCAAAAGTTAGTCACTTCAGGATATATGGTAGCGTTGCTTATTGCCACGTGCCACACGAAAAGCGTACCAAATTGGATCAGACTACAGAGAAGGGGTTTCTCATTGGGTATAGCGAAACCTCAAAGGCATACAGGATCTACATTCCTAACAGTAGGAATATTGTGGTATGATAAGACGTGAAGTTCATGGAAGATCGAGCTTTCAAGAGAACTCGTGAAATGTCTACAGGTGGTTGGGGTCATTCTTTAGCATAAAAATTACAAGTGGGGCCACAACCCACTTTTCCTAAGTTTCCATCCAAAATTTACAAAATTCGCCAAAATTGATATTTCCCTTAGCAACATTGCTAAGTGGGAATATCACATAAACTAAATTTATCCAACAATTCCAGCCTGGAACAGTAGAGCCTCAGTCCACTTGGGTGACAGGTTACGGATTGGCAGTTTACTAATTTGGGGTATGGTTGTGCAGTAGAACTTAGTCAGGTTTCACTCCCTTACTGGGACCAGGATGGTGCTTATGGGGGTTTTGGAGGAGCTCCTTAAAGGAGGTTATAGCATTGTTAGGGAGACATTAGTCAAAGGTCTCAATAGTCGGCTAGCTCTTGTGGTAACAGAAATTTCATACTCTATGAAGGATCCAGAATCAAAAGGTGGAATAGAGGGAGAGGTAAAAGACTGAATTGAGAATAACCAAGAGTTTGTTGGTGACGAAGTTCTAATAACTATTCCCCCTCGCAACTTGAAAGCAAATGCAATAAAGTTCCCACCAACTTTTACAGATTGGAAATTATCCTCCATTCAACAACTTGGATTTGGTATCTTGAATAAAGAAATCATGGAATTCCTGAAGCTTTTTTGGGGTGATAGTGTGGATTATTTTGGGACAACTACAGAGAACACAGAGTTACGAGGCCCATGTTTTATGTTTCGGAATTTGAAGAAAAGTTGATGTGCCAATTCTAATTGTTCTTGTAGCTAGAAAGGCAGCCATATATGGCCAAAATTTAAAAACCTCTGCTCATGTTAAACATGCAGTCCTGATCCTTTGAAAGCTATTCGGAGAAACTGCTAGACCAGACCCCATTGCATCTGTTGCTACAAACTGGCATGGTGACTGATTCAGTAGGGGTGCTCATTCTTAAGTTGTAGTTGGTGCTTCTAGAGAGGACTATGATAATTTGGGCTGGCTTGTAGGAAACTTCCTATTTTGCTGGCACAAAAAAAAGGCTTGGCATTCTTGACAAATGGATTGATTCCCCTAGAGGTGATTAGCATCTTCCAAATGGGAAATTTATTCCAGGAAACAACAACAGTTTTGATATTGCCATGTTTTTCCTGATCATCTGACATAGAAGAATAGGCTCTTGTACACTAAAAAGATTGAGTGTACTTGATGATAGCAAATTTTCAGTTTGTAACTATATCAAATTGAAGCAGCGGAAACTTGGTGGGTTGTTTTGTGGAATGGCAGAATGTGACAGTGATGTTGGGTTCAGTTATGTTAGGATGGTACAGCAGAAGCACATTGGACCATTCTACAGATATACTTGGAATTCTGATATTGATATGCAGCTTCTGAATTGTATGCAGGAAGGATTCTCTAGGATTATCTGGGACCCGGGAATACAGGTTTGGATTGCTTGGGAAAAGCAATCTCGAGATAGGACTGCAATCTCCCTTTACAAGAACAGGAGACAGGAGATAATTAATTTAATTATTTAATGGCATCTTAAAGGTGATAGTGAGTAATTAAATTTAAAAAGGGATTATGAGTGACTTTTGATTTCATTAAGAAATAAAACTTATAAAGTCACTTTATTTTTAAAAAGTGACCCATGGTATTTCAACGACCCATAATATTTGACCCATGGTATTTGCATGGGGAAAATTATAAAGAATAAAGATGAGAATTCATTCAAGGGTATGATATAATATTTGATGAATTGATGTTGGAGCTTTATTAGCTTACGGTGTGAGGGGAAACCCTTGTAGAGATCCCATTTTCAGTGGTGAAACATCCACCCTAGTTGGCAGCAATTAGTTTCGAACTTTCGGTGTTGCAAGACACACCCTAGCTAGTCATTTGGAGGGATCAATTGGTGGTTGGCAAGGAAGGATGAGATTTTGGAGCGTTAGGTAGAGGGCAGAAGCAACGCACATTTGTAGACAGAGGAGTCCAGCCAAAGAAGGTTTCTACTTGTCAGGTTCCTCTTCAAAATGAATTTGATGTAATTTCCCTTTAGGTAATAAATGATAAATAGCTGGGTTTACAGTGGAAATTGTCTACAAGCCTTGATTGTCTACAAGCCTTCACAATTATTGGTTTTAAATCTATCAAATTCTTGGCAAGAATTATTATGTGCTTTCCTGAAGAAAATTCATAAAATAATTTCTGGGAAATTATAAATAAATTTAAAAAGGGAACACTACAGCCCCCAAGATTGGAATCCTGCAATTCCAAAAAAGAGGAGGAAGACACCTCCTTATGATCCTCTACTGAGAGAGAAAAACTACATCAAAACTATGAGCTTGCATGTAAATAGCTCATAAATATATAGAGCCATTTGGTAGATGAGGATACTTGGTGCAATTGAGATGAGGTCTCAAAGAAATTGCTATCCTAAAATGTTTTATTCGTGAAGTAAATGCCACGAGATAAACATTAATAGGTCCATGATTCAATGACGTGGAAAATATGGATAAGGCCATCCCAATTCTCATACTTTTCTATTATAATACATGGATAATACAACTCTCCACTTATATTTTTGCAAGTAAAGGATTTAGCACAATTGTTGTGTTGGTCAATTCACCCACGGGCCACCACTGATGCCGTGTGTGATCGCTTTATGTGCTTTCCTCTCCCTCCTGCAATCGCTTTCATCTTGCCATATTTTCTCTTTATTTTTCAATCAATGGTGGTACTAGATTACTTTGCCTAGTGTAACATACAATCTCATGAATCATTTTTGGTCATTTCTAGACATCAATATAATTTTTATCTTTCCTCTATTTCTTAATCACCATTTGTTTCCGGCTCTCTTCTAACCATTTGTAATATCCCAAAAGGGAAAATAACAATAATAATAGGCTAAAAGATATTAAGGAGACAACAAAACAAAAACTGATATCAAAACTCCAACGGCGCCATAAAATACTGTTGAGCCATTTTATTAATTTGCTAGAAATGAGTACAATGGAGGTGTTGGAATGAAGGCACCTGAGCTTGCTCGAGGCAAGCTAGAGAAGCCCTCTAAATCAATGTTGAAATCCCCCACTAATGGTATGTTGTATGGCTATAGCTCTGCACTGCAATCTGCCAGAAATGTTGTTGTTGCTCTCGAAGAAATGCCGCTAGGGCCTGCTACACTGCTCAGAAAATTCCGGGATTTTAACCCCGGACTCTACTTAAGAAACCCATGAAGGAATCGGCCAAATGATGACCCCGGAATGTTGGCCCAATTTCCCTTAGCTCCTCTACATGCTGGCTGAGTTAGGATCTATGTTTGACACCTCAAATATGCCTAGAAAATTCAGCCAAATTAATCTTGGCTTCTTCTCAATAAACCCAGAAAAACCCGCGAAGAGGAATCTCATAAGGTTGACCCCAGAAATTCACCTCTAGGGATGGCTACACTCTCTGCTGGGTACGTTGGCCTCTTTGATGAAAACACTAAAGAAGAGGGCCTCCAACTCTCTACCGAAAAACTCGGCCTGGAAGGGTTGGTCCCCTCACAATCTCTCGGTGAAATCTCGTAGAAGTTCTCTCCTCCAGGATCTTGCTCCTCTCTCTTAGTGCTTAATCTCCCTGGAGAAGACTGCCTTTGCCCACACAGGTAGGCTGCCGTAATCCTAAGGCTGAAATGGTATTGTTGCTACTCCCAGCGAAGTGGTATGGCTCCTCTCACGAGCGGAGACGTCGTCCCCCCAGGACGAGGTTGGGATCTCCGCTCGGAGACACTCGTGCTAGGCATGCTGCAGACCCAACTAAACAGCTTGAGCGTGCTCTAGTCTTGACAGACAGAAAATCATAAGATGCAAGAATGAATGAGAAAGATTTCCTTCCTCTCCTTTTATGCTTGTGAACCCCTAAACTCCCTTGGGCCCACCTATGTTGCGATGTCCCTCTGTGCCACGTTGTAATGAATAAAATAATGTAAATAATGATTAATTAGTTAATTAGTAATTAGGTTGAAAGGCCACGTTTGATAAGACATGACCTTTCGTGAAGAGGCACTTACGTAGGTATATAAGCAGGACTCATTTGTAACATTCAATCATCTATCTCATATCTTTTATAATATAATATTTGTATCCTCATGGATATCTTTGTATTCCAAGTGTTCTGGAGTATTTAAGCTTGAGAAGGAACTTTGTTCGCTTCATTTGGTATCAAAGAGGTTCGATCTTCTGGCTGCTCATGCTACACAGAGCCACGCTCTCCAATCCAGGCCCTTGGCCATTGAAAATCTGTCAACATTGTTGTCGTTGAAGCGTTTCGCTACAATTGTGGAGTTTCTCCGTTTGCTGATTTCGTCAAAGGCCTTTGGCCAGAATAAAAAATTTTGAAGAATTTATATAAAAAGAAGAAAGATAAAAGTCAAATATCGAAAAGAAAAAGGAGGGAGATAATATATATATATATATATATATGTATATATAATCGTTAAAAAGAAAAACAAAAACAAAAAAAGAATAAAAAAAAAAAAGCCATATAAAAAAATTAAAAAAAGAGAAGTCTATCAGCGATATATATAGGGTAAAAAAAAAAAAGAGAACTATATATATAACCAAAAAAAAAAAAAAAATTAAATTTAAAAAAGAAAAATCAATATATAAAAAAAAAAAAATATATATATATATATATAAATTAAAATTAAAACAAAACATATATATATCGAAAAACAAACGAATACAAAAAAAATATTATAATTAAAAAAGGGGTTACTTGGTCAACAAACCCTCCCGAGCCGCACAGCCAAGACACCAACAAGAGTCCCTGCCACATCCTACAACGAGCAGGCCACAATAGTCGTTGCCACCTAGGCTTCTCGACAAACCAGCGCCTCGCGTAACGGGGTTTTCTCGGTCGTAGTCTCATTCCAAGGTTTGTCGTCGCCCCTACTCCGTCGAACATACCATCCGTAGCCGCCTTCCACCTTCGTTGATATATAGCCACCACAGTCACTCGACACTTGCACTTCGCCCATCTGCGTACGCCCCAGCCTCCATCGAAATCACCGCTTGCAAACTGTCCTAGCCATTGTCCTCCAGCCATCGTTTTCCTCGCTCGATTTTTGCTCGGCGTCCATCCGACAACACTGGCAACTAAAGTCTCTACGCAGATTCTTCCTCAAACCACGACACCGTCTGATCAATTCTGACTATTAGCGAACAGAAGACTCAGTCATCATTTTTCATCACAACGGGTCAACCAGAAAAATTACAGTGTCAATTCGATATCGGGTGAAGGCATCTGGTTACCCTTTCCCTCAGAACGGTCAACCGTATACAGTGGTGGTCAACCGATACGTTGTGACCATCATACGGACAGCTCGGTCGATATATATAACCCAAGTTAAAGGGTTGGGTCGATTTACATAAATCATAACCAAGGTTTAAATTATATAAGTTTTATATAATTTATAACTATATTTTATATATAATTTATAATTATATATTTTATATAGTTTGTAATTATATAAGTTAATTAAAAAAAAAAAAGGTTAAATTGAAGGTTAATAAAATCAAACTATTCAAACGATATTTTATATCTATATATATAAAAAGAGAAGTGAAGTGCACTTTATATATAAGAGAAGTCTGAAGTACAAAGTGTAAAGGATTTATAAATAAATAAATATTAAAAGAAAAAAAAAGGAATTATATTATAAGGAGAAGAAACATTAATAAAGAGAGTTGAGAAGGAATTGTGAACGAGATATTAACCTCCTTTGGGAAGTAAAAGGGTCATTTAATAAGAGTTAAAAATCCCAAAATTATCTTGACAAAATGACATCCAAAACAAAACTAAAGGAGGGAATATTTCCTAAAAATTATAGTATGTTTGTCCGTGTGCTAATTAAAATTAAAGGGTCACTTGCGAGAAAGGAAGTTCTCATATCTATCGATCTTAATCAATAAAATAATTATGTTAGTATTGAATGTGCTAACCAATTAGTGATCCCCGAATCAAATATAACTGAAACAAATTCATTTCGCGAAAATGAAAAACAATACGACATAGGGAATTTACACCTAAGTATTGGGGACTATTCCCTTGTCTCCCAATTTACCGTTAAAACCTTATTTTTTAACGATAGTGATATAATTTTGGGTTCGCTCTGGATGGAATCACTAGGGTCATTCATCCTTAATATGAAAAATAAGTTTTTAGCATTCTCCTACAAAAAGAAGAAAATAACGCTACAGGACGTTAACTTAAAACCAAATTCAGTGACATCTGAAGACATTCAAGAAATTTCAAAAGTAATTTTTCAAAAAGGTAAAAAGGTGATACAAAATATGCAGAAGGAAATTGAAAAAATCACCACTAACAAGAATGAAGAGGTTGCTCGCCTCAAGGATCACGACAATAAATTACTAATGCAAATTAAGAAGTTAAAGAAAGACAAGAAGTCGTTGGAAAACAAGGTGCAACAACTTGTCAAAAATGAAGCATCGAAATCTCCAAATATAGAAGTTCAAATTCAAGACAAAACGAACATTGATATAGTAAATGTCACAACTCAAGAAGAAGACAAGCAAGTTGCAAAAGATACAAACTTCGATGTTGCAGTTCAGACGAGGAACATACTAAGTGAAGGTCCTGTCACCTACTCAATAACATCATCGCTAAAAGAAAATCAAAGTCAAACCAAAAAATTTCCCTATCGACATCCAAATCACGAGAGTAGACAACTCAACCAAGTTATGTATTCAAAACAGAAATAAGCTGATATTTTGAAGAATACTAACGAATCATCACAAGTGTCCAGTCGTCGTAAGATTCCACAGAAGATTGATTTAGGATGGTCCGATCCATTCTCAGTGCAACAGTTTTGTTTGTCACTTAGAGGATCATATCAACTTGTATCGACAAGGATAACTACCCCGAGACGAGAATATGTTCGTAGCAAGAAAATAAATCGAGGTCTTTCATCGACAAGCTTTGAGGACAAAGCTTTTTGAGGGGAAGGCAATGTAATGAATAAAATAATGTAAATAGTGATTAATTAGTTAATTAATAATTAGGTTGAAAGGCCACGTTTGATAAGACATGACCTTTCATGAAAAGGCACCTGCGTAGGTATATAAGCAGGACTCATTTGTAACATTCAATCATCTATCTCATATCTTTTATAATATAATATTTGTATCCTCATGAATATCTTTGTATTCCAAGTGTTCTGGAGTATTTAAGCTTGAGAAGGAACTTTGTTCGCTTCACATGTTGTCCCTTGCTACGCTGTGCTGCCTCTCCCACACTGCCACTGCGCTGTCCTAAGTGCCCCCTCTCCTGCGCTATCACTTGGCCTCATAGGCCCCACTTCATATTTTAATTAATCTGCCAGTGACTTTAGCAAAGTGCTTCTATTCTAATCTTTTATTCATGGGTCCCCTCACCCCTTTATTTCTGCCCAACATTAGGATTTGCTGAAATTAATCAAAATTAATATCCCAATTAGCTGACTGCTAATTTGGGGATATTACAGTCCTCCCCGCCAAAAATTGCTTGTCCTCAAGCAATGCCTGAACAAACTTCTTCTCTAGCTAATGCTCCCCACTATCACTGCAAAATGTGCCTAGGTCCCAGATGCGCCACTGAATCTTCCCTGTCCTCTGCATCGCCCTGATATGAAGGGATCTCTCAATGCCAAGATCCCAAGCCGTCCTGTCCAACATGAAGCTCCACCTGCTCCACTCACTATCCTGCCATGCTAATGAAGCCCCCCACTCCATCAGTGACTCGCTAAAACCCAACGGAAGATCTACATGATCTCCCCATGCAGTATACAACTCACCCCTAGAGGTTATCAAGCTATGTAGAGCTATAATGCTCGGGTCCCCTGCTAATCTCGTAGAGGTGCCACTATGTTGTCGTTGCGCCACTCTAACTATGAGATACCCCCCATCGTGCGCAGACTATATCCCTCTCTCCTGGGGCCTTGTGTCGAAAAATCTATGAAGGCAAAGCTCATCCTGCCTGGGCATCTCCATGATGTCGATATCTACCCCTCCACTAACAATTGTGACCCTGAGCAACAACATAATAAGTCTGCCTCGCCATGCAATGGAGGTCTCAGTGCTCTCCCCCGTGTCAAACCCAAGGTGGATTGGATCATTATCTCCTCTGTCCTTGCTTATCACAAAGTGGAGTGATCCACCTGCCCAACAGACCCCTGGATCCCCCAACCATACAGGGAGCTCACAACTCCCACTCCCCGCGAGATGCCGCCGCATAGCGCTGCTATCTACTAGAACCCATATGACCCTCATCTCTGGCCCCTGTATGTATCCCCTTGGTGGACCCCAAGTATCAAGAGTCTGTCCCACGCATGCGTACCTACCCTACTCCTGCCAGACCACATCGTGATACCCGCTATCCCAACTCCTGTTGATACACCTGGATACTGCTCGAAGTCTGGGTACCCTCCTGTAGAGGAAATATATTATCCACCGTCCCTCAAATGTGAGCCCATGGGTGGAACATATGTTATCTTGGCAATCAACCATGCCATCCCTAAGCCTGGATCTGTCAACTCATGCACCTTCCAAGTGTCTCAACTGGAGAGTCTCCTCCCAACTCATGACACTCGGTACCTCATCCAACTGTTTAGGGTGAGCCTCCCATGCCCTGCTGCCTGAATGGAGAGGTCAAGGGGTACCAACCAAACACTCCGCGACATAAGCAACACTAGAGGATTATGGGTAGCTATGTCCCAAGGGGTGTGACCAAGAGTCTACCTGAATGCTCAAGAGTAATCCTCCAGATGACACTCTCTCTGCTTCGAATCTGTTGATAACACGCTCGCAGTCCTATCTCCGCTAAACGTGGCATCTCTGCATGCTCAACAAGATCCTCATCGATCCTAGGTGAGCTGCATCCCATGGTACACCTACTGCCCCTGTCTATATGTCTCTTTGGAGGCACTGCTCCAAGAGCCCACTGCTCTGCATCATGTGTCACTGCATACCACCAAGTATCATTACAATTCTCGACCTGCCACTGTATGCCGCAACCTGCCCCTGTACACCACTTGATACCCTCGGTAACAACTATAATGTCTTGTACCGTCATGTATCCATCTACGTACCAATGCCCAATGATGAATGCTCCTACATGTCCCATGGTGTGATGTCCTAAGGCTGTATCCATATGCGTCGGCCCATGCTCGATCGGTACCATCACCTCCACTACCGCATCACCATACTCTCCAATGAATGGATCTCCCTTCTAATTCCTCCGTGAGGGACCCAAGAAATGAACCTCCCTAGGTACCAGCAGCGATGTCAATCCTACTTTGCTCCTCTGTGTCTTATGTGCCCCACACAAATGCAAAGAATCCCCAACTCCATACAAGGCACTGTCTGGTGGCCTACCAATGCCCCCTCCTCTGTCAAACTCCTGCCAGAGTACGTTGATCATCCCATGATCCTGTGTACAATCCTCATATCAAGAAAACACAAGAAGTTTGTACCTAAACTGGTTCGACACTAGTGCTGGCTGAAACTCCCATAGTGAATGTGTACACTCAACTGCTAGGTCAACTGTACCCTCCAAGTCGTAGTCAACTAGCATACCTGGGAAGTGATGGGTAGTCCCGCCCAGATCCCAATACCAGTCGGGGCTTTCGGTAACCCCAGTGCCTGGAAGCTCCTGTTGAGCTACACTGCGATGGATCACCATCTCCATAACCCACTCCACCAGGTACCAACTCAAAATCTCTCGCCATCCAACCCCAAGAGAGGGATCGAATGCATGAACTCTTGCACCTAGAGCAACCCTGACATGCAAATGTTGCACCCTATGCAACTCAGGTCGTCTCATCCCACTATCCAAGACAACGCATGAGATTTGACTAGGTAGCTCCGTCTCTCTCTCTCTCTCTGATGGCCAAAGGTGACCCACCTATGCTGCTAGCCCCATCTATGTATGCCTAAAGGGGGTTGCTCCGATGCTCCAATGTGCCCTCTAGCTGTACCATAAGTTGCTCTAGTTGAATCATCACAAGTGACTCATCATCCTGAACATATCCCATAGAGTCCCCCGATACCACATGCACACTGGAATACAAAACCAGCCTACTGTCATCAACTCTGCATGACTCCTCATGCTCCTCAGAGGCATCCTCATATGAACTCATGGACTCATCCAAAGAAGAGTCCTCATCTTGACGTACAAAAGGCATGTCCTCCTGCTCTACCTCTGTATCTCTTAGTGCCTCATCAAAGGTGGATACATCTCCTGGCACCTCACCCATCTACTACGTGCGGTTGTCACACAAAAACTCGGACACGACTCTGGTCATCACCTCAATGGATGGCTCTACTGGGGTAGGCTCTACTCTCTCCACTGAGATGTCAACCGACATGGTCAAGGAGGTCTCCAACAAGGGTGAGTCCTGTGTCACACTAGGTGTATCCAAGAGCTCCCCACAATCCTGTGTGCCCTCATCCTCCAAGTGCGAGGTAGCCATTTTGATGGCTTCCCGCTCCGTTCTTCGTTCAAGCTGGAAAGAGGTATCCAACTTTTCCACCCGATTCTGAGTCGTGCAATCAGTGGATCCATCAATCGCAGGAAAAGGTGTCCTCCCAATGGTACGCTGCAACTCAGAACTTTGTGTGCTAGACCCCCCACAATTCCATCCTTCTTCATCTTGCCTGAAGGACAAAGCCGCAGTAATCTCTGAAGGACAAAGCCGCTCTGAAGTTTTCCCCCATGGACTTCCATTCTCGGAAATAATCTCCCATGGGTATATGATCATGCCACCTACCTTGTGTTGATTTATGGTGGCATCAAATGTACTCTAGCCTTGTAACTTTGTATATAGGCTAGGACACATGTATTCCATAAAACCCAGAAATGGTTTTGAAAAATTCCGCTTAGAGATGGTTTAATTAAAATAATTAATCGTTTTTTAATGTTTTCCTAACTCTAAACTTAGGGAAACTGATTAATTAAAGGGTATTAATTAAACTAAGTGTGAATCTTCTAGATAAAGTCATGGATCACCTCCAAGTTAATCTTAGCCCTTGATTATGTTTTAATCTTGGTCGTTGAAGTTTCAATAGAAGAATATAAGGAGGGTGAGGGGCCTATGGAAAATACATTGAGACACTTGAGCCATTGAGCATTTTCGAATTTGTGTGAGGAGACACAGCTTTTGATCAAGAATCAAATCACTAAGGCAGGGTTTGCTAAGCGATTGTGATTCAGTGATCAGATCCAGAGAGGGGTAGAAGCAGAGACTCGTCAGGAGGACCAGGAATGCATTTCAGAGAGAGGCAGAGGTGACGAAGAGAGAGACAGCGTAGTTTTCTGAAGAGGTGAAGCAGACCTTGTAGGAAATCACACAAAAACAGTGCAGTGCCTCTTTGAGTCAGTCCGGAGATAGCTAGAGGCTGGGGTTTCTGAGCCAGGAGGGCCAAAATCTAGTCTCAGAACTGCTAGATCATTTGCAGAAAGAGGTGACGCAGTTCCTCAAACTTGTCCACACAGGCTTACGCAGTTCCAGCATAGGCAATCACGCAAAGGCAATGAGGGCTTCACTAACGCTGTCAGATCAGCCGGAAACTTGCAAAGTGAGGTGTATCTCACAATTTTCACCAGATTGTCTAGATTTCTCAAAAGGGTTTGCTGGATGTTGGCACCCTAGTTGTATTCACGATTTTTTTGCTTAATAATACAAACCCTCAGATCTGTTGCACCGGTTTTCCCATGTTGGGTTTTTCCGGGGACTTAGTCCAAAAATAATTGTCTCATGTGGATGTTTTTCATTATATTTTGTTCAGATTTTTTCAGCACTTAGATTTATTCCGCAGTATTATTTGAGTAGACTGCTTCAGAAATTACTTTGATATTTCACTGTAATGAAATAATTATGAAACATAATAGAAGAAGTAATTCAGATTTGTTGCAGTAGGAATCCGGATCTAGGACTTTTCACACCTTGCTCACTCGGTATTGGAGGTAAGAATGTAGGCATCGTGATCCTGGTTGGCCTACTGAAGGCTGGCAGGTGAGTGGCTGGTAAAGGGTGGTCACACTGTTGTGAGACCTCCAAAGTCTCCCCAACTAGGGATTCTTGATGGATGCTCTCATTCTTATTTTGTTGCTTGAGTCTTTCCAACATTCCCTTCTGTCCTTTGGCTAAATCATCTAGGGCCTTAAAAATGTTACCAAATGTTGCTTCCCCTTTTCTCCTTAACTCCCCCATATTTTCCACCTCTATTGCCTTTGGTGGGTAAGATTTTGCCTATCCTCTTTGTTCATAGAAAAATATCCCCACAGTTGAGCCAAGAACGAAGCTCTGATACCACTGTAATATCCCAAATGGAAAAACAACAATAATAATAATAGGCTAAATGATATTAAGGAGACAACAAAACAAAATTTGATATCAAAACACCAACGGAGCCATAAAATACTGTTGAGCCATGTTATTAATTTGCTAGAAATGAGTACAATGGAGGTGTTGGAATGAAGGCACCTAGGCTTGTTCAAGGCAAGCTAGAGAAGCCCTCTGAATCAATGTTGAAATCCTCCATTGATGGTATGTTGTATGGCTATAGCTCTGCGCTGCAATCTGCCAGAAATGTTGTTGTTGCTCCCGAAGAAATGCCGCTAGGGCCTGCTACACTGCTCAAAAAATTCCAGGACTTTAACCCCAGACTCTACTCAAGAAACCCACCAAAAACCCACGAAAGAACCGGCCAAATGTTGAACCCGGAATTTCGGCCCAATTTCCCCTAGCTCCTCTAGCTGCTGGCTGAGTTAGGATCTATGTTTGACACCTCAAATCTGCCCAGAAAATTCAGCCAAATTAATCTTGGCTTCTCCTCAATAAACCCTGAAAAACCCACAAAAGAATTCCGCAAAGGCTGACGCCGTAAATTCACCCTCTAGGGATGGCTACACTCTCCTACTGGGTATGCTGGCCTCTTTGATGAAAACACTGAAAGAAGGGCCTCCAACTCTCTGAAAAACTCAGCTATTGAAGGGTTGATCCCCTCACAATCTCCCAACTAAAATCTCGTGAAGTTCTCTCCACCAGATGTTGCTCCTCTCCTGTGTTTGCCTGGCTCTCCTGTGAACTCAGCACACACAAAGTGACTACGTAATCCCGAGGCTGAAATGGTATTGTTGCTCTCCAAAACTGATGGTATGGCTCCTCTCCTGAGCGGGCACTCGAAGTCGCCCGAGGACAAGGTTGGGATCTCCGCTCGGAGACACCTTTGTGCTAAACAGCACTGCAAACCCAACTAAACAACTTGAGTGTGCTCTAGTCTTGACAAACAGAGAATCATAAGATGCAAGAATGAATGAGAAAGGTTGCCTTCCTCTCCTTTTATGCTTATGAACCCCTAAACTTCCTTGGGCCCACCTATGTTGCATTGTCCCTCTGTGCCACGTTGTCCCTTGCTACGCTGCGCTGCCTCTCCCACGCTGCCACTGCGCTGTCCTAAGTGCCTCCTCTCCTGCGCTGTCACTTGGCCTCATGGGACCCACTTCATCTTTTAATTAACGTGCCCAGTGTTTTTAGGAAAGTGCTTTTATTCTAATGTTTTATTCATGGGTCCCCTCACCCCTTTATTTCTGCCCAACATTAGGATTTGCTGAAATTAATCAAAATTGATATCCCAATTAACTGACTGCTAATTTGGGGATATTACACCATTGAGACAGGAAAATAAGCAATACAAGACGTATCAAATGACAGCAAATTAAACATTATGCTTAGTATTTGTTATTTTCCATCGAAGTGTAGTTTGAATAAGAAATATTTCCGACCAAACATTTGAACCTCTAGAATAGAATCAGTCTTCAATAAGCAATCTAAAAAAGTGTTCTATGCAGTAAACAGCTTGACCAAAAATAATAATAATAATAATAACAATAATTCAATACTGGAGATTTGTGCCTTCATTAGATTATGACAAACTTAAGTGCAACTGAAAAATTAGAACAAATACAACCAAGGCAAGTGACTGATATATCTAGAAATGGGTGTGAGGGGCAGTGGAAAATAGAATACAAACAATTTAGAAGAGTTAAGACAAACAATTTAAACACGGTGAAGTTACTCTTACTTCATAAATGCTATCAAGATATTTATAATAAATTTGGACTTTATGTTAAAGATCCCCGTTATAAAATATATGACAATGTAAGCAAATGAGAGATTAGATGAAATACATGGAACCACCAGCAACTTGGTACTTGAAATAGAAGAGTGTACCACGTTCATCTGAATACTCCACTTCCTGCAAGAAGTTTAAACATTCAAGACACTGTAGATTTTTCTAATATAACAAACTACATACATGAGAGACAGAGCTAAGGTGAATCAATGGTTTCTCCTAAGTTGCAATAGTTGACAGCATGTACAATTGTTAGATAAAAGTTACAGCCCCAAAACAGGAATCTATATTCAGTTGTGAAATTAAACATTATATAATTTTCATCAGATTCAAAGTGATTTTATAAAAGCAAATATAAGTTAATATTATTTTATGGCATTGTTCTCTAATCTCAAAGATACCAATATTGGATTGCATGTAACCACACTTGCATGAAAATGCAATTCTTATATATGGCCTGAAAGGATCTCTAATTCATTCTAATAAATTTCTTCCATAATTGAATGAAAACATGCTAATTTTGACATGTCATCTTGGAAGAGTTGTGTTAATCATGACAATCTCATCACACAAGTTAAAACTATCTCGGAGCTCAAAGTATTCTGAAACCTACATTTGAAAGCTAAGTTGCGTGATACAAGGAAATGGAAACATATACTTCAAATGGAAACTTTGAAAGAAATTTGAAAACATTTAACTTTTAACATTATGATTTAGAATATAGATGCATGAATAAATGAGCAGGTGACAAGGCCCAAGAACATTTAAATAAGAAACATAAAAGACATTGGACAAATGATACATAACGCAAGCAATAAACTCCAAAAACAGCCTTTATTATTTATAAATGAGGCTATATATCAAGGATTAGCCTTTACATATAAGCCTTGTGTAGAAATTTCTGAATCTTAATTCTTATGCAGAAATTATTTCTGTTAATCTAGTTAAGCTTCTCCTACTTATACAAGTTATCAATTGAATAAATTCAAGTTAACATCAAAGCAAAACACATAACAGATCTCTACCAATTCAGATCTAGAATAAGCGCATGCACACATAGACAAAGTGACAGTTATTTCTGGACAAACTGTACCTGGAAAAACCAAGGTGGGAAAACTGGTCTCTGGCTGCTGGAGGGCTCTATTATTAAGAATATTTCTGAATACACAACTCTGGGTTCCGGATCTGGAAAACCCTCTGAGAGAAAACTCCCTATCTGTAGCACTTGTCGATCTAAAACCAACAATCTTGGTGATCCACACCCTCAAACGAGTTCTGGTATGTGTCGAATGAAAATAGTGACAATACACAGCAATACAAGCACACAACTATGTGGAAAAATGCCGGAAATAGAATATAGAGCAAGTGCACATAAAAATACCAGAACGCTAAGCCATTTTATTAATCTGAGAACATATATGGGTACAATAGATAATCAGAATAAGTGCACCTATCCTTGCACAAGGCAAGTGAAGAACCCTCTCAGAACAGGAAATGGCTGCTATAGAGACTGCGTCCCAGCTGCTGGAAGAATCTGCCGTAGAATGTTGCTGCTGCAATGAACTGGAACTAGGGGCTGATCCCCTCACCGGAATGGGCTGAAAATCGGTAGACTGCCTGTACTCCCTACTCCAGACCAAACCCAGAAACCATGAAGCAAATGGACCGCCTCTGAAAAACACCCCCAGAAGCCCTCCTCAAGAAAAACGTTGTCTCTCCCAGCCAGCGCAGATGCCAAAGGAAGAATGCTGAGAAAGGGGCCACAAATCCCTCTGCAAACTCACCAACTGAAAAGACTAATCCTCCAAGCTGAAACACACTGATTCACCCACGAAAATCCCCACAACTGAGCTGCTCTAACACCAACTGCATCCTCCCTCCAGGACTACGCAATCACTCAATGAAGCTCAACTACTCTGCAAAACGTCCCACCAAATCACCTGCAAATCAACTGCCAAGACTGAAGAAATACCTTGCCTGAGCAGGCACTCGAAGTCCCCCGGGGCCAAGGGCGAGATCTCCGACCGGAGACACTCAGTCGCACTAAACAGTGCTGCAGACCGACTAAACAATCGGCGTGCTCAAGTAGACAGAAGTCTAGCTCAAAATATCATCAACATATCAATAATGCCAAATGAGGTGAAACCCCCACCTTTTATAGTGCTAGCTCTCCCCTCAAACCCTAACTGCGTCCATGAGCTCCTCCTATGCCTGGGCAGTTGCCTCTAGAGCCTACGTGAGGCCTCTCTCATGTAAAGTGTGGACCCCCAAGGCTTTCCTTTAAGTTACAACGTTACTCTACTAGGAAGCACTTTATTTTATTAAAGTGAGTTGACCCCCTCTTTCTCACTTTTATTTATTAATTTAACTATAGGCGGCAAAACTATACAAAAAATGAAATATTCCAATTAGCGGTGCTAATTAGGAATATTACAGTCTCCCCCGGCAGAACGTTGCTTGTCCTCAAGCAACTGAAGTGATGGATGCTGCAAAATCTTCTCATCCTCCCAAGTGGCATCCTCATCCGGCAAGTTCTTCCACCTCACCAAGAACTCCCGAATCGTCCTGCTCCGCAGCTGCCTCTCCCTAGTATCAATAATAGCCTCCGGCTGCAACACCAGATGCCCCTCATCATCCATGGGTGGTAGCTCATCTGTGACTGTCACCTGCTGGCCCAATGCCTTTTTCAGGCATGATACATGAAAAATGTTATGAATCTTGCTGCCTTGGGGCAGCTCCAACTCATATGCAACCTGCCCAATCCTGCGTATCACCCTGTATGGCCCATAAAAGTGGGGCTTAAGCTTCTCAGCCCCCTTCTGCTTAAGCGAAGACTGTCGGTATGGCTGTAGTCGCAGGTAGACCAAGTCTCCTACCTCAAAGTGTCTCTCCACCCAACCCTTATCAGCATACAACTTCTGTTGATTCTGTGCTGTGGCTATGTTATCCTTGAGAGCTCGGAGGATATCTTGGCTCTCTTGGATCCATATCTTGGCTCTCGGAGCCCTACTAGCACCAAACATCATGTCCACAAAAGATAAGGGATGATATCCATATAAAGCATAGAAAGGTGACATACCAATGGACATGTGATGCGTCGTGTTGTAGCAGTACTCTCCCAGATGCAGCCACTTCAGCCATGCCCTCTGCTGCCCACTGACATAGTTACGCAAGTAGCCCTCCAGCCACTTGTTAACTATCTCTGTCTGTCTGTCCGTTTGGGGGTGATAACTAGTGCTCGGCGTCAACTCTGTCCCCACTAGCCGGAAGAGCTCCTGCCAGAATCCGCCCATGAAGCGGCTGTCCCTGTCACTGACAATGGTCTTAGGTAGACCATGTAACCTGAAAATCTCCCTGAAGAACAGCTCAGCCACCTGCGCTGCTGTGTGGTGTGCGGATATGGCGAAAAAATGAGCATACTTCGTCAGTCGGTCAACAACGACAAAGATGCAGTCCTTGCCCTGCACCATGGGCAACCCTGTGATGAAGTCCATCGATATGCTCTCCCATTTCCCCTCTGGAATGGGAAGAGGCTGCAACAACCTTGCAGGATGGCTCATCTCTCCCTTGTTCCTCTGGCAAACATCGCACTCCCTGACATGCTGGAGTATGTCCTCCTTGAGGCCCTTCCATGAGAACCTCTCCCGAATAGCCCTGTAAGTCTTGGTGAACCCCTGATGGCCCGCCAATGGAGAATCGTGTGAAGCCTGGAGTATCTTCTTCTTGAGCTGAGATCCCTCAGTCAAGAAGATCCTGTCCCTGTAATAGATGATCTCGTCGACCACCCTGTACCTGTCATCCGCTACCTGCCCATCCAACACCTCACACGCAAACCTGTCCTTGGAGTACTCTACCAACAGTCGAGCCCTCCAATCAGCGTCCAAGATCATAAGAGATAATGTGGCCGGTCTACGGGAAAGGGCATCAGCTACCACGTTATTCTTGCCTTTGACGTACTCTATGTCAAAGTCATAGGCTTGGATCTTACTGATCCACTTCTGCTGTCTCTCCTGCAACTGCTTCTGCTCCAGAAAGTACCTCAGGCTGTTGTGATCTGATCTCACCCTGAATCTGCTGCCCACTAGATACTGTCGGTATTTGGCCAATGCATGCACGATGGCCAACATCTCCTTGTCGTATATGGAATACAACCTCTCATGCGGAAGGAGCTTCCGGCTCTCAAAAGCTATCGGGTGACCGCCCTGCATCAAAACTGCACCAATCCCCTCTCCTGATGCATCACACTCGAGGACAAATGGCTGTGTGAAATCTGGCAATGCCAGCACGGGGCAGCTGCTCATCACCTCCTTGAGCTTATCAAAAACTCGTTGTGCTGTGTCCGACCAACTGAATGCCCCCTTCCTCGTCAAATCTGTGAGGGGTGCAGCAAGCTGTGAGAAGCCCTTGACGAACTTCCTGTAGTATGTGCAAATACCAATAAATCCCCGAAGCTCAGTCACATTCCTCGGCTCTGGCCAATCTCTGATGGCCCTGATCTTCTCCTCGTGGACTCTCACCCCGTCCACTCCTATAATGTGCCCCAAGTACAACATCTCCGTCAAGCCGAACTCACACTTGGAGAGCTTGGCATAGAACTGCTGCTCCTCCAAGATACGCAAAACTGTCTCAATGTGTTGGAGATGCTCCTCCCAAGTCCTGCTATATATAAGTATGTCATCGAAGAAGACCAGCACAAACTTCCTCAGATGACCCCTGAAAATGTGGTTCATGCACGACTGGAAGGTAGCGGGTGCATTGGTCAGCCCGAATGGCATAACCAGAAACTCAAAGTGCCCATAATGACACCTGAAAGCGGTCTTGGGAATGTCCTATTCCCTCACGCGTATCTGATGGTACCCGGATCTCAAGTCAATCTTCGAGAAGAACCGTGCTCCTCTCAACTCATCCATCAGCTCATCGATCCTGGGGATGGGGTACCTGTTCTTCAGGGTCTTCTTATTCAGAGCCCTGTAGTCAATGCACATCCGCAATGTGTCGTCCTTCTTCTTCACCAACACCACGGAAGAAGCAAAAGGACTCGTGCTCGGCCGAATGTGACCAAGGGCCAGCAACTTCTGAATAGCACGCTCTATCTCATCCCGATAGGCCTTGGGATGCCTATACGGTGTGGTGATCACTGCCTGTATACCCTGCTCAAGCTCAATAGTATGCTCAAACCCCCGATCCGGTGGCTGCCCTGGTGGAATATCCCCGAATACTACGGCATACCTGTCGAGGATAGTCTGTATCTCAGGATGCACTGCCTGACCTGTATCTACTGCCTCGGAAGCTCGCAACTCTACAGCCCACTCTATGTCTCCCTTGCGGAAGGTTGCCTCCATCCTATGTGCCGACACTGTCTGAGGCAGGTATGTCTGCTGTCCCCGTATCTTCTCATGCCTCCTTGTCTTGGGATCATCCCACTCCATCTCTAGGGCCTTCCAATCTGTCGTGACCTTCCCCAGAGTAATGAGCCACTGAACACCCAATATCATGTTGGTGTCCGGGATATCCACCACGAAAAAATGATCTGTCAATGTATAAGTGCCCATCGTCACTGATAACTCTGGGACATACCGAGCACGCACCATAGTCTGATCTCCTGGAACCAAAACGGAAAATCCATCAAAACTCTCAGTCTGTATACCTCTCCGCTCAACCATCTGCGCATCAATAAAGTTGTGGGTGGCCCCACTATCAACCAAGACTGAGACCCGTTGTCCACGTACTGTCCCCCATACGCGCAGCGTCAAATACTTGGGAACTCCCCGCAATGCGGCTAGAGCTCCTCCAGTGGGTGCAAATGATGCACCACCTGCTGCGGGTGGTGGAGGTGGTAAGGTATCCTGCGCTGCATAACAATCTCCTGCCTCCACGTCATCCCCCTCATCCTCTTCCCCGCTGCTCTCGGAGAAGACCTCAATGTAATGTGCTTTCCCCGCAGCACATCTATGTCCCAGTGCCCATGGCTCCTGGCAAGTGAAGCACAACCGCTTCCTCCTTAGCTCTCTTCTGGCCTCATCATCATACTGCCCTCGCCCGGGATTTGCCTTGGGAGGCGGAACCCTCGTGTCCTTCCCCTTAGGCTGGAAGGCCTGTCTCTGGGGGTAAGGTGTCCGAGTCCTGGGTAAGACATCCTGTAAATCCCGAGTCCTGCTGATGGCGTCCTGAAGTGTAGCTGGTCTAGTCGACCGGACTAGGCCACGTAGTGGCTCTGTCAACCCCTCCACAAACATGTAGACCATCCGAGCCGCGAATAGATCAGGGACCATCACGGAAATCCTCAAGAAGTCTGCAATGTACGTCTCTGGGCTCCCAGTCTGCTTGAGCTTTGTCAACTCAACGAAGTGCTGCTCCGGATCCCTCCGGTATAAACGCTCTATCACCCTCCTGGTAAACTCGGCATATGTCATCACTGTAGAATGCCCGAGTGTCGTCATCCCATGAAACCACCAGTCCTGGGCCTCACCATCCAGATGTAATGTTGCCACCTTAATGGCCTCTGACTGCGATATCTGGTTAAGCTGGAAATAGATGTCCAACTTCTCCACCCAAGACTTTGCCGAACTGTTTGATGAACCATCAAACGTGGGCAAATGAAATCTGCTAGCTGTGCGGTGGTAGTCTCCATCATGATGATGCCGGTGCCCCCGGTGATGATCGCGGGGTCTACTGTCGCGCTGGAGCTGGACAAAGTCTCTGAACGAGAGAGCCTCCATGAACTCTTGCCCGTATGCCTGGTACTCTGCAAAATAGTCACCCATGTGGCCCGGCTTCGGCTCTCGCTGTGCTGCTGCCCCTGCGTCCTCTGCTAGGAAGGTAGGCATGGTGGATCGCGTGGGTGCTGGAATATCCCTCTGTGCTCCCCTCTGTGCTCCTGCCCCTGCGTCCTCTGCTAAGAATGTGGGCATAGTGGATCGCGTGGGTGCATGCGATGCCATGATGGGGATAGCATCATGCACCGGCACATGATGGGACATACCCGACCCCTCACCGATCTGAAAACCCCTGGGGGTTTCCCGCTGCTTGACCTCTAACGCCGTGAGTCTGTGTGTCACCTCCTGCATGTGTTGGAGGAGTGCCTCTCTAAATCTCCTCGAGTCCTCCTCGTCTGCCATAGGACCCCTCTGTTCTGCGTACCCCACATGCTGCTCCTGCTTTGAATCTGTCTCAGGCGACTCCTGATCGGAATCCGTCACAGGCTCCCCCTCTCTGTAGGGGTTCTCCCACCTACTCTCAACGTCTTTGTATCTCCTTCTCCTATAACCGATGTAGGGTTTATCCCCGGGCGTCATAGACTGCTAGCTCCACAGGCTGAGCCAGAACTATGCTCTGATACCACTGTAATATCCCGAATGGGAAATAGACAGCAATACACAGCAATACAAGCATACAACTATATGGAAAAATGTCGGAAATAGAATATAGAGCAAGTACACATAAAAATACCAGAACGCTAAGCCATTTTATTAATCTGAGAATATATATGGGTACAATAGATAATCAGAATAAGTGCACCTATCCTTGCACAAGGCAAGTGAAGAACCCTCTCAGAACAGAAAATGGCTGCTATGGAGACTGCGTCCCAGCTGCTGGAAGAATCTGCCGTAGAATGCTGCTGCTGCAATGAACTGGAACTAGGGGCTGATCCCCTCACCGAAATAAGCTGAAAATCGGTAGATCACCTATACTCCCTGCTCCGGACAAAACCCAGAAACCATGAAGCCAATGGACCACCTCCGAAAAACACCCCAGAAGCCCTCCTCAAGAAAAACGCTGTCCCTCCAAGCCAGCGCAGATGCCAAAGGAAGAATGTTGAGAAAAGGGCCACAAATCCCTCTGCAAACTCTCCAACTGAAAGAGACAACCCTCCAAGCTGAAGCACACTGAATCTCCCATGAAAATCCCCACAACTGAGCTGCTCTAACTCCAACTGCGTCCTCCCTCCAAGACTGCGCAGTCACTCAAGGAAGCTCAGCCCCTCTGCAAAACGTCCAACCAAATCACCTGCAAATCAACTGCTAAAGACTGAAGGAATACCTTGCCCGAGCAGGCACTCGAAGTCCCCCGGGGCCAAGGGCGAGATCTCCGACCGGAGACACTCAGTCGCACTAAACAATGCTGCAGACCGACTAAACAACCGGCGTGCTCAAGTAGACAGAAGTCTAGCTCACAATATCATCAACATATCAATAATGCCAAATGGAGTGAAACTCCCACCTTTTATAGTGCTAGCTCCCCTCAAAACCCTAACTGCGTCCCCTCTCTCCATGAGCTCCTCCTATGCCTGCGCAGTTGCTTCTAGAGCCTACGTGAGGCCTCTCTCATGCAAAGTGTGGACCCCCAAGGCTTTCCTTTAAGTCACAACGTTGCTTCTACTAGGAGCACTTTATTTTATTTAAAGTGAGTTGACCCCTCTTTCTCACTTTTATTTATTAATTAACTATAGGCGGCAAAACTATACAAAAATGAAATATTCCAATTAGCGGTGCTAGTGGGAATATTACAAGAGCTGACCGGATCTGAGCCTAGAAACCCAGGATGCGCACACAGAAGATTTCTTTGCGTTAGCCTTTGAAAGCCTCCAAATGCTCGGCGCGGCATCACTTTGAAGGGCCCCTAAGGTGCCCCCAGGCCGGGTGACACGATCCGCACCCCTTGCTTGCCCCCTAAGGGTCTCTACGTAACCCACGAAGGGTTTCTGAAAATCAAGTTGACCTTGTTCTTTCTTTCTTTGCTTATCTATCTTTAACACAATGGATTCAGTGTTGCCTTCCTGCGCTGTCTTTCCTAATCTCTTCTCTGCTTCTTGTGTATTCTAGACCCCGGGATCAGATCATCCCCTTGGTCTAAATTCCCCTCTCTGCAACTGAAACACTTGAGAATTCTTAGCAACCCCGCCCTAGAATCTCAGCTTAACTTCAGTGCTCTGCCTCTGTGTGTCTTACAAATGACCCCAAGCCTTTCCTTTATACTTTTCTTGTTGACAAATCAACGGCCAAGATTAAATCTTTAATCAATGGCTAAGATTAAAAGAAAGCTTGATCTGTGTGACTTAAGACAATTTCATCACATGTTTAATTAAATTCACTTTAATTATTTTATTTTCCTAAGTTTTAATTTAGGAAATACATTAAAATAATTAATTAATTTAATATCTCCTAAACCAGATGAAATTTCCCAAATCCATTTCTGGGTCTTGTAGATCAGGTGAACTCTAGTCCTTCCTCAAAATTTGAGACCTAGAGCACAACTGATGCTACCCCAAATACACAAAATCTCAATACTCCCTCTTAGCATCAAGGGTGTGCTCTAGCAATACATCACATATGCATTACATGATTTTACAGGCGGTTGCAGTAACTGTGACTTGGGCTCTGCCCTCCCACTACTGCCAGCCATTGTTGCCATTACGGCTATAACGCCCATGACTCTTGCCAGCATACACCTTGGCATGCTGCCAGCCTCCCCTCTCAATATGTCGCATTTGTGTTGCTCATATGCTATGGCGATACGGTACTTGCAGCAGGTTGTTGAGAGAAACAACTGAATCTCCTGCCCAATCTTTGACAGACAAGTCAAATGGGCTGCATCCTCATCACCGAAGCTCCATAGGCTACAAATCTGTGCTAGCATCTAAAGAACGATGCACAGCTACAGCTCTATCTGCGTAATCAGACTCCCTCTGCACTACTGAAGTCACATCAGCTCCTTGTGCTGAAATCTATCACGCTGCTGCTACACTGCGTTGTCCCTCTGAAACTCTCTGCGCTGCTGCAACTTTGCACTACGTAAGCAGTACTGCACTGCACTGTTGAAGTCACATCATCCTCTGCGCTGCTACTACTTCTATGCTGCTGCTGCTATGCACTGCGTTGCTCCTCCAAGCCTCTAGATCTGCCTCTGCCTCTGCTTCATCTGTGATCTATGCACCCAATGCTCCACTTGTCCCGCTACTGTCTTAAGGCTGTCGTAGCTCACTTGTGATCCAAGAGATGAGATGCTCAAGGGTTCTGCCTCACTTACATGTAGCTCCTCTACATGTCCATGTCACCCCACCTCCGTGGTTCATGAGCGCTCATGGCCACATCATCTCCGGACCCATCATCTGCCACCGCTACTTTGGAAGAAGATGCTTCCTTGTCCTTCTTCTTTTCTGGACAATGGCTGGCAAAATGTCCCATTTCACCACACTGGAAGCACTTGATCTTATAAAGATCCTTCTTCTTCGGTTGCTTCTTTGATGCCAAGGTTGCATCTTCCTCCTCTTCCTTCTTTACTTTGTTCAACGCAGGGCTGTGTTGCTTCTTGGTGAAACTTCGTAATTCTTCTTGCTGCAGGATCGACCACAAGTTGTCCCAATCTGGGAGGCCCGCTATGCCCAAGATACTTTGGACAAAGGTTTCCCACTCATCCGTGACTGCATTGAGGGCAGTCCTGACTATCACTGCATCATCTACGGTTGCACCCGTTGCAATCAGCTGATCCCTGATTGACTGCAATCTGAAGAGGAAATGCTCGATGTCTTCTCCCTTGGTCATCATGAATGACCTCATTTGGGCCTCCAACAACATCTTTCTTTGGACTGATTTTCCCTCATACAGGGAAGTCAAGGCCTTCCACATCTCATTAGTTGTCCTCTTCCCAGCTATGTGTGGTACAATATGGTCCTTGATACTGTCCATTATCAGTTGCTTGGCATGCCCAACAACTTCTCTATGCTTCCATAGGAGATCCGCATCAGTGGGTGTGGCTAGGGTCTGCTCTGCATGGTCTCTTAGACCATATGTGTCAAGGACAATCAGGATCCTTGCTTTCCACAACGAAAATTTTGAGAGGCCCTCTAGTCTATCCTGATCACGCAGTCCATGAGGAGCCATCTGTTCAAAATGTGTCAGAGCTCCTCTTCTCTATGCTAGAGATCTGGATCTGGGGTCCTTTTCGAACTGGGCACCCTCTGCTCCCTTTGACACTTGATTTCCCTCTTTGGAAATCTACCAAATCAACTATGATTCAGCTTCTTCGTTGATCCTCTGACCAAACTGCAAGTTTCCTTTGGCAAGAAACTCTCTGAAAAGCTGATCTCTTCCCAAACATTGTCATTTGTGCTAAGGTTAAAAATCTGAAAACTTCAAAAGTTTAACCCCGCCAGCTCTTCTAAATTTCTGCAACTTTTCTGCAGACTTTTTTGGATCTGACAAATTCAGATCTAAATCACATTGTCTGGCTTCAGACCCAACCAGCGTTGTTTCTGAGTTGCCTCTGCGCAGTAAGTGCATGGACTTGCTAGGACACAGCGTTGGATAGCGTCTCCCTTCCCTCTACGTGAATCTCCTCCTGAAAACTGTGTTGTCCCTTCAAATCTGCTTTTCTGCTACCTTTCCAGCTGCTTTCTGCAGCTAGATCCTTCAGATTCTTCAGCTGGTGACCCTTCTAGATCTGCAATTGCTCTGATACCATGTAGAAATTTTTGAATCTTAATTCTTATGCAGAAATTATTTCTATTAATCCGGTTAAGCTTCTCCTACTTATACAAGTTATCAACTGAATAAATTCAAGTTAACATCAAAGCAAAACACATAACAGATCTCTACCAATTCAGATCTAGAATAAGCACATGCACACATAGACAAAGTGACAGTTATTTCTGGACAAACCTCCCCGAAAGAAAAAACCCAAGGTGGAAAGCAGGTCTACGGGCTGTTTCGGGGGGGCTTTCTATTATTCAAAGTATTTTTAAATACACGCCTGCGGGTTTTATATACGGAAGGCTCTCGGAAAACTCTGGTCTGCGGCACAGTAGTCAAGACCAACTATCTTGGCTTCATCCATAACGGGATTTACAAACCCGGCCAATCTAGGCACCAGAAACCCTAGATACCACCCTAAAGACATGCCACGTATTGACCTGCGAAACCTCCAAATGCTCGGCGTTGTCATGGAAGGACGCACACCCCAGTTGGGCCAGCGCATTCACTATGTTGCCCCTAAGGGTCTTTCGCCTTCCACAAGGGTTTCCTGAAAATGCGACCTTCCTTGTTCTTTCACTGCGCGCCCTTTCTTATTGCGGCTACAATCATGCGCTATTGTTGCCACTGTCTTACTACGCCTTCCTCTGCGTTGTCTTTCTTGATCTCTTCTTTGCTTCTTGTGTATTCTAGACCCCATGATCAGATCATCCCCTTTGTCTAAATTCCCCTCTCTGCAACTGAAACACTTGAGAATTCTTAGCAACTTCGCCCTAGAATCTCAGCTTAGCTTCAGTGCTCTGCCTTTGTGTGTCTTACAAATGACCCCAAGCCTTTCCTTTATACTTTTCTCGTTGACAAATCAACGGCCAAGATTAGATCTTTAATCAATGGCTAATATTAAAAGAAAGCTTAATCCGTGTGACTTAAGACAATTTCATCACATGTTTAATTAAATTCACTTTAATTATTTTATTTTCCTAAGTTTTAACTTAGGAAATACATTAAAATAATTAATTAATTTAATATCTCCTAAACCAAATGAAATTTCCTAAATCCATTTATGGGTCTTGTAGATCAGGTGCACTCTAGTCCTTCCTCAAAATTTGGGACCTAGAGCACAACTGATGCTACCCCAAATACACAAAATCTCAACACCTTGAAGAGACAGTGTTGTAAGTATGAACTATGACCAGTGAACACAGAAATAAAACATGAGCTTCAGCTAAGCTAGTAAAAGCGGAAGGCTAATAGTCATCATCTTCATCTTCATATTCATCATGGAAACTAGGAAAAGATGTATGTTCAATAGAGGAATATGGATTGGTAGAAGTATTTCCAATTCCACTTCAAGGTTCATCAAGATTCAGCACAACAAGAGAGATGTCCAACTCAAGGTTCAATGATGGTTGTAGCTTCCCAAAAGCACCACAAACCTACAAAAAACTATGGTTGAAGCTGTGCAAAATACAACAAAACTGCAAAAATAGATCACTGTAGCAGCCCAATACTCTGAATCCTCTCTTGTTGATGTCACCCTTTATTGGGAAATTAGGGCTTTTATACAATTTCTCTTCTTGATAATTACTCGTGATGTTATTTAAACTTCTTTTATTTAGATCTTGTCTTCATTAGATTATTATGTTCTTCATCAAGTCAATTATCAAATGCACAAGAGACACAATGTTTAGGCTACCAAGCCCGAGCCAAAACCTTTCACTCTTTGAGAGGAAAACCCGATCAAAAATTCTTCTTATAGACCTTCAACTGACGAGTACCAAGACCATGACATAGACCCTTGACATCAGTATACCTCCAAGACTCTTGTCACTTATCCTTCAACGCTTCTTGTCTCCTTATGTTGATCCTCCTTTTCTGCACCGCACTGCACTTCTACTAGGGAAGCTCGGACCCTAGTCTAGTAGCCCCAAAACAATGTGCTTCTTCACTCTAGCCTCGACCTCCTAGAGATTCTTCCTTAGCCTTCTTTCTGCACCTTTGATGCCCAAGACCGACATCTCTTCCTTGCTGCAATAACTCTCATTAATGCTATGTATACCCTCGGCCCTTCTCAGATATATACCAAATATAATGACCCAAGACCAAGGCTTGTATTGCCTCTCCTTTGCACTCCTTGCAATCTTATTCCCTTCGCTGACTAGCCACCCTTTAAACACTGTATTACAAACTAGTACTTTTCTGGGATAACCCTCGACCTACTTGAAACATGCGAGGTAGGATAGTCCCAAAATCAGAGGTAAGTATACCCCTCTTTCCTTCACAGATCAACCTCCAATCTTCACTCCAATTACAGTCCTTCTTTGGCACTTCTATTATAGACCCTTAACCGAATTTCTTCTAAGATAATGAGGCCGCAATCCTCCTTATATAGGGATTGTCTTCTAGCATGTAGGCCGACAGGATGTGTGGAGCGTAGGCCGACTTCATCAAGGAGTATATTTACCATGCTCTGAGCCGACTTCAAGGGGACCTAATGACTGTGAAAATTTCTGAATCCTCTAAACAGAAATCCTACTACAGTAAATTTGATTTACTTCTCCTACTTGTTTATTTAACTTAACAAGTTATTTTCTAAATAATTCATGAAAACATTGAAGTAAATACTGCACGGCCTACGAGAATTATACATATCAGAATACTAAATAATAAGCAACCATAGGACAAAGGACACACAAATTTTTTTTCGGACAAATGGAAAAACCCAATGCGGGAAAAACTTGGCCATGACTCTTGAGGGTTTTATTACTAGCGATTTCTAAATACAAACTGAGGTGCCCCGATGTGGCTCACCCAACGAGAGAAAATCTCCGTGAGAAGTACCTCTATCCAGGAGACGAATACTGCTGGTTGATGCGGCTGACTGGACTGAAGAAACCCCACGGTGTTGTGACCTCCAGAAGTGTTGTTGAGTGATGGCTACGACAAGTTGCAACTGTGTCATATACTCCGAGGAGCTATGTCACCCTCTCCTTGAGCCTTCCCCGGCTCGAGAAATCCATGTTGTGGATGGCTACTCGATCACAACACATAGGAAACCTAAGCCTTTGACTATACGGGTATTTGCGTCCCCCTTTCTGGCTCTGCGTCCCCTCTGGGTGATCCTTGTTAGCTCTGTGTGAGCCTTGTTGGCTCTACGTCACCCTTCTTGGGCCTATGCTGCCTCTCTGGTGTTGATCCGCCTCTCTGCTATTGTATTCTCGTCCTTGGATGAAAATCTCGCTGCCGAACTGCCCCTCGCTACAATGCAAGCTCACTCCGAAATTCTCAGCAAACCGCGCCCCAGAATTTCGACTTAGCTCAAGTGTTGCTACTCTGTGTGTGTGTTCTCCAACTAACCCCAAGCCTTCCTTTAATACTTTTCCAGTTGATGAATCAATAGTCGTTATCTAATCTCTACTCGACAGCTAAGATTATAAAAGACTTCATCCTCGTCACTTAGAAAATTCTCACCCACATGTTTAAATTAATTCACTTTAATTATTAATTTCCCTAAGTTAGACTTAGGGTCTCCATTAAAATAATTAATTATTTGAATAACTTAAGCTCCGAGTGAAATTTCTCCAAACGATTTCTAGGTCTTAGAGGTTTCATGTGTTCTAGCCCCTCCACAAAGTTTCGGAGCTAGAGCACATCTGACGCTACCCAAAAATCAACAATGACAAGGCCTTGAATTATACTTTTACATCAACAATATGTCCTTTTACAAGTGTAACATGACTTCATTTACATGACTCTAATTATCTTTATGACAAGACGACAAAATCCTTATGACATCAAGAAGAAGTCTTTGACCTATAATAAAATCTTCTTGCTCATGAAACCCATGATGCAAGCAATACAATAAATACATTTTATTATCTTTGTCTCTTCATTACATAAATCATAACCACATGTCATTATGAAGACCGAACCTAGTTACACTTTTCAATACTCCCTCTTAACTAGGGAGGTATTCATAATGGTACTTGGTCATTCTCAATCTGAAGAATCTCATAAGAAGAATCAGATTAGTAATCCCATCTGTATATCATCATATCAACAAGCATTGTCATAGTGCAAGGCCTTTACTATCAGCTCCATTTCTCCACGAGATCTTGAGCCCCAATGCTGGCGAGACCAATGATTAATAGACACCTTCATCATTGTCTCTCTTGGAAAATACCCCACCCGGGTTCACTCAGAGAATGTCCAGGACTATTCTTATCTTGGATTCCCAGTCCTCAAGGAATATCGGTCCTTCCACGACTACTCTTGTCTTGGATGCCCTAATACATCCTCAAAGAGTATCGGATGCCAGATGATTACCCAATCCTCCATTTTTTCTTCACAAGTGAGGACCAGAATGATGTGTCTATCTCTCCCTCTCAACTAGGGAGGATATATTCCACCAAGGAATGTACTCATTCCTATACAAGGAATGTACCTAAGCTCCCTCTCGGCTTAGGAATTACCAAGTTTCTTCCAATTAAGAAACTTATTTCGAGGCTCCCTCTTAATCAAGGACCTACAGCAACTCTTCAGGAAATAAATGGTACATCCAACTGCTCAAAAGAACTCCTTCCTTCGATGTCATGAATTTCTTCTTTGTTGAGGATACTTTATCTTTGGAATCTCTTCATAGGGCAAAGATCATCCATCACTTTCATTCACGAGTCATGTCAACATTCCATCGGAAAGTGATACACCAGTCTTCTCATCTGGTGTAGCTTTATTGCATGTTGTTATCCTTCGAACCATATTTCTTCCAAGGATCTTTCATCCTTCCATATGGTTGTCAACTGTGGAAGACATATACTTCCCTTTGGCAGTCCTGCATAAACTCATCCAGATATTATTCAATTATAAATATGAATAGTTAAATCAAAAGTTACATTAGTGATGATCTTTCATCATGATAGGTATCAGCATCCTTCATACAGATTAACACATCTCCTAAAGATATGTATTGTCAAGGGTCTCCATCTTTTACAGACGTCTATCAGAGTCTACATATCTTTCCAGAAGATTTCCTAGTCAAGTCTTCTTGGTTTCCTGGATGTTGACTGACTTTTACCATGGCTGCACTTCTCACAATCTCTTCCTTTCTTTCTCCACACAAATTTATTTCATTCCCAAGAACTTTCAATATACAGCTCCTTAATTGTATACAACCACATCATACTCCATATGAGGACATATTATGTTGATTTCATCTGGTGTGGATCATGCCTTTTGGAAACTTGTGCATCAGAGGAGATTCTCTTTTCCTTTGATCATACTTCTAAAGGTAGAAGTATACTACCTGCAACCATATAACATGACTTCATAATATCTAGTGTAAGCATATATATATATATACCTCATCCATTCTTTTGAGTCATCTAATACTTGTAGCAGTTTTCCTTAGAATGAAAGATCTTCATTCCCTTCAACTACTTTATCAATATGTCATCATATCCCAATCCCAGAATTGTGAAAGTTAGAATTCTCAATGAAACCTTTTGCTTCCTTTCTAAAACAGTGAATCCAAAGAAGATTCCATTAGAAAATATCAGCACTTTTTTCCATATTGATTAATGAATGATGAACCTTGATCTAGATGACTGCCTTATTTCCAATGAGGTTCCCAGGAGCCACGTATTTCATAGCATGATTATAACATAAGTTTGTTTCAGACATCCTCCTATGATAAGTGCTCTTTCTTCAATGCGTCTATCATGATGCCAATCCTAATGTGATGCATAATATACAATGCTTCCTATATTACTATTTTACAACCGACAGATACCTCTTAGAGAAGAAGATGACTTCAATCATAATAGAGATCTCTCACTTCTTCTTTCTTAGGCTTCTTTGACTCTAGTTCTTCCATTTCTTCAGCGATATGGATTTCTTCCTTTTTCCTCTTGTCCTTTTTAGGTTTAGGACAATCTCTTCTATAGTGCCCAAGTTCATTACATCCATAGCATCTTATTTTATCCATGTTCCTGTTTTTCTTCTGAGGACCAAATTTATAAAATCTTCCCTTTCTTCTTGACATGGCAGCATAGGCTTGATTTTCTTCATTTGATTCTATATCAACTTTAGCTTTTAACCTAGTCTCTTCTATCTTACATAGAGACCATAGACCTTGGAATGGTGTGGCTTCTTTCTGCCCATAGATACTTGAAGTGAAGTTTCCCCATCCCTCTGATAGAGCATTCAATACCACTATAGTCATTTCTCTATCAGACATTACTTCTCCCAATTCCTGCAATTGATCTCGTATTTCAAAAATCTTTATAAAATATGAAGTGATTCCTTCCTCTCTTGACAGCTTCATCTTGTATAGTTCTTGTGTCATAGATATTACTTCTCCTGCAGTACTCACCGAGAGTAGCTCCACCAATTTGTCATATATTTCTTTTGAAGTTTCTAGTTTTGATACATACAAGATGAGAGAGTCCTTTAAGGATTCTATAAGAATCCTCTAGGATCTTATTTCTCCTTTCATGTATTTGGCATGAGCTTGAGTATCTTCTTTCGAAGGCAAGGTTACAGACCCTCTAATATAATCCATGACTTCATTTTCAATAAGATTCAGATTTGTCATTTTCTTTTATGCAAGAAAGTTTGAAGACCCAAACAATTTGTTGCTTTCCTTGCAAAAAGACATTTTGATAGATTCAGATGAAGTCATAAAGATACTTACTTGATGTAAATGCTTTTTCTTCCTTCACTAGCTTCTTCCTTGATGATGATTTAGATAGTAGTAAAAACTCCTTCTCAGAGGGACTCCTTCTTGGATCCCTGATGATTATGAAGATCAAGGATGGCTCGATAATGACTTCAGTGAAATGATAGTGGTTTGATGAAGTCTTCAATAATGTTGACTTGACTTCAACACGAGATAGCTTTAGATTCTTTGAAGATAATTATCTCCTTCTTGATCTTGCTTTTTTTCCTTTGGAAGGACCTTGATGAATAAGTCCTTAGGTTCTTTGTTCTTCTTGAGATGGCTTTGAGGGTTTCACCAACTTCTTTGTAGCCTTCTTCTTGAATGATCTTCATTCTTAGATCTAGGGTTTGACTCTTCAATGCAGATCCTTCTCTTTGATGTCTTCTCGAAAATTGATCCTTGATCTCTTTTCCGAAGCTTGATCCTTGTGTGTTTTCTTGCTAAACAACCCTTTCTTGTCTTCAGCACCTTAGCTCTGATACCATGTTGAGAAATTAGGGCTTTTATTACAATTTCTCTGCTTGATAATTACTTGTGATGTCCTTTAAGCTTCTTTTACTTAGATCTTGTCTTCATTAGATTATTATGTTCTTCATCACGTCAATTATCAAATGCACAAGAGACACAATGTTTAGGCTAGCAAGCCAGGACCAAAAACTCTCACTCTTTGAGAGGAAAACCCGATCAAAAATTCTTCTTATAGACCTTCAACTGACGAGTACCAAGACCATGACATAGACCCTTGACATCAGTATACCTCCAAGACTCTTGTCACTTATCGTTCAGCTCTTCTTGGCTCCTTATGTTTATCCTCCTTTTCTGCACCGCACTGCACTTCTACTAGGGAAGCTCGATCCCTAGTCTAGTAGCCCCAAAACAATGTGCTTCTTCGCTCTAGCCTCAACCTCCTAGAGCTTCTTCCTCGGCCTTCTTTTTGCACCTCTAATGCCCAAGACCGAGATCTCTTCCTTGTTTCAATAACCCTCCTTCACGCTATGTATACGCTCGACCCTTTTCAGAGATATTCGAAATATAATGACCCAAGACCGAGGCGTGTATTGCCTCTCCTTTGCACTCCTTGCAGTCTTCTTTCCTTCGTTGACTAGCCACCCTTTACGCACTGTATTACAAACTAGTCCTTTTATGTGATAACCCTCGGCCTACCTGAAGCATGCGAGGTAGGATAGTCCCAAAATCAGAGGTTAGTATAACCCTCTTTCCTTCATAGATCAACCTCCAATATTCGCTCCAATTACAGTCCTTTCTTTCACACTTCTATTGCAGACCCTTAACCGAATTGCTTCTAAGATAATGAAGCCACAATCCTCCTTATATAGGAACTGTCTTCTAGCATGTGGGTCGACATGAGGTGTGGAGGGTAGGCCAACTTCATCAAGGAGTATCTTTACCATGCTTTGAGCCGACTTCAAGGGGACCTAGTGACAAGGTCTTGGAGTATACTTTTACATCAACAATATGTCCTTTTACAAGTGTAACATGACTTCATTTACATGACTCTAATTATCTTTATGACAAGAGGACAAAATCCTAAAGACATCAAGAAGAAGTCTTTGACCTATAATAAAATCTTCTTGCTCATGAAACCCGTCATGCAAACATTACAATAAATACATTTTATTACCTTTGTCTCTTCATTACATAAAATCATAATTACATGTCATTATGAAGATCGAACCTAGTTACACTTTTGAACACCCTTGTTCAAATCCCCCTTGTTGAAATTAGGCTTGCTCAATTCTCTTTGCTCAAGCCTCAAACAATGTGAGGAAAAATGAAAAGGACATTCCCTTTTAAGAGGATGGTTTTTATAAAGGCTTATAGAGGTCTCAATAAAATATTATTAAAACCAATGTTGCACGACTCGTACTCGTATAAGACTCGTCCGACCATTGACTCGTCGACTCGTATAAGACTCAGGAACGACCCATATAAAACTCGTATAAGACTCGTCAAAATGCAAAAAAAAAATAAAATATGGTAAATTTTAAGCAGAAAAAGAAACTAATGATAATTCAAGTCCTTATAAGTTATAAAAACCAAAATATATGCAATAATTCATAACAACATCTTATATCTATAAAAGTACAACATAGCATATTAGATTTTTGTAAGCAAAACATTTAGATACTGAATAAGAAAAGGAATCATGATTCCATAATTAAAATAAAAAATGTCAGCCAGTTCAAAATTCAAATACATATGTCATAAATGATAAATGATTGTCTCATAACAATCTTGAGTCTCATCACTCATGGACGACCACGCCTATAATAAGCCCTCGTGGAGCTCATGGTAGCATCGAAAGGCTGAAGCAACTGTGAGGCAGGTGTATTGGGAGTCTCCATTTGAGATGGCAAACTAGAGAGATCCTCAGTCTCTTCATCAAGCCAACTCAAATCAGGGGGCTCCTCCTCCACAACCCAATCAGACTCTAAATCAATAGTATCTAGTAAAATTGGATCTGTATCCTTTGGTTGCACTTGTTTTGTGAGCATTCGAAGGTTGTAGTAGATGAAAACCAACTTCTCCAACCTCTCATGCTCCAACTTGTTTCTCTTTTTGCTATGGATGTGCTCAAAAACTGACCAATTGCGCTCACAAGAAGAAGCACTACAGGATTGACTCAGAACTCTGATGGCGAATTCTTGTAATTGCGGTGCCTCAGAGCCACAATCTATCCACCAATGAGCTGTAAAAAAATAACAACAAAGAATATCAGTTTGCAATGCCAAACATATAAAAGAGAACTAGTAAAATTACAAGCTAAGTTCTAACAATTTGCACTTACAAGGCATTTTCTTGTCCTTGAGACGTTGGCTTGAGCTGAATCCAAACATGCCAGATGCTTCCTTGTACATATCTCGTTGTAGGTTGATTTTGTCTTGAATATCTACATCTGGGAACATCTTCTCAATGCATATCATGACACCTCTCATCACCTCGAGATCTCTTTGAATGTTAGACCCCTCATTATAGAATAAGCTCGGATTGAGATATGCTCCTGCTGCATGCAATGGTGAATGTAGTTGTCTGTCCCACCTAGAATCAATAATTTGCCATATAGGGAGATATTTAGATTCATCTCCCTTATAGAAAGTCTTGATGGCCTCTTTGGCCCTATCCATGCCCTCATAAATATATCCCATTGGAGGTTTCTCTCCATCCATCAATCTCAAGACTTTCACAAGGGGCTTAGTGAAGCTGACAATCTCAGTGACTTTGTCCCACAAACTATCACCAAAGACAGATGCTTTCACAGACAATGCTTCTGGTTTTGTGTTATCTTTCCAAAATACCCATTGTTGACTACAAAACATTCTTCGCAAAGCTTGGTACTCATACAAAAGGCTTTGGAGGGAAAGAAAGTTTGTAGCAAACCGTGTGACAGCTGGGCAACTAAGCTCACCCTGTGTGAATTCCCTCATAAGGTTCAACACCCAAGCATGATTATAAATATACTTGGTAATTTGCTTGCATTCTTGCACAACATCCTGCACCCACTCCAACTTCCCAATATCCTCTAGTATCAAGTCTATGCAATGGGCAGCGCATGGAGTCCAAAAAATCGTGGGATATTTGGCACAAAGCAACCTTCCAACTGCTACATAATTTGTTGCATTGTCCGTGATTACTTGGACAACATTTGCAACCCCAACTTCCTCCACCACATCAGCCAACAATGTAAAAATCAAATGTGCATCTTTTACATTTGCAGATGCATCAATGGATTTTAGGAACATGGTTCCTTTAGGACAAGCTACAACAAAATTTATTATTGTTCTACCCCTCTGATCTGTCCACCCATCAAACATAATTGTACAACCTGTAATTTTCCATGAGCTTTTAATGCTCTCCAATTGTTCCTTGACACACTCCAACTCCTCATCTAGCTCTTTCCCCCTAAGTGCATTATAAGATGGGGCTTTGTATCCAGGGCCAACACTTGCAATGGCATCCACCATGGGTTGATAAAAATATGACTTTGCATAGTTGAATGAAAGATTGTTATGGTACCAAAACCTCCTCACTGCCATATCTGCCTCCTTCCTCTTCTTTTCATTAAAACTATCCAAGGTTGGTTGAGATCCTGGAGTTGTACGAGGAGTGAAGAAAGAAGAGGTTATACTCCTGTTTGCTGCAACACTTGAAGAGGAGTTACCAATACCCGGACTTTCAATCTGTGTTTCACTCTGAGATGAAGATCTACCTATCCCAACAATCTCATCCTTCCTTCTTGCCCTCTTAGAAGTTTCTTCTTTAATGGCTTCCAAAGCAGCTGCCATTTCAGTAGTGACTTCATCAAGGCAATTTTGACAACATCCCACACCATTCCCAGGAATTCTAGCTAGGTGGTATTTTAGCCTATTTATTCCTGCATGCATTGTGGCATTGCAATAATTGCACTTCACATGGTGGTCATTACCGGCAATGATTCGTTGACCATGTGCCCATGCCGGATCACGAGACTTTCTATACCCCTTTGGTGGCATGGTGACGAAATCTGGAAGAAAAAAATTAAATTTTTAAAATCTAATTCATATTTTTTTAATTTTTTTTGGTTTTTTGGTTATTAATTTTTTTTTAATTTACAATTTTTTTTGGCCCTGTGGTTGAGTTTCTCAGCCACATAGGGCCACTGTGTGGCTGAGAAACTCAGCCACAGGGCCTGCAGGCTCAGGAGGCAAACCTAGGCCCTGTGGCTGAGTTTCTCAGCCACACAACAACCCTGTGTGGCTGAGAAACTCAGCCACAGGGCTTGCGCGCTGAGGAGGCAACCCGCAGGCCCTTGTGGTTGAGTTTCTCAGCCACACAGGGCCGTTGTGTGGCTGAGAAACTCAGCTACAAGGCCAAAAAAAATTGCAAATTGCAAGTGAACAAAAAAAAAAAAATTTGAATTGATTAGATAAAATTTTAAAAAAATTACATGCAAGCAACTAGTTGCAAAGCAATGAAACAAAGATCATGAAGCCTACTTGGATAGTGTGCTGAAACTTTGCCTGTGCTGTGACTCTGCCTATGCTGAAACTCTGCCTGTGCTGTGAATCTGCCTGTGTTGAAACTCCGCCTGTGCTGTGACTCTGCCTGTGCTGAAACTCCGCATGTGTTGTGACTCTGCCTTGCTATTACTATGTGCTGCTACTCCACCAGTGCTCACTTCGCTAGTGCTGCTACTCTGAAAGGGAGAGAGATGCTTATAAAACATTTCCTTCCCTCCAAATTCACTTTTCCTCCACCTCATTTCCAAAAAAAATAGAAAAATAAAAAAAATATTGAGAAAAATCCAAAAAAATGCTTTTTGTTGTGGGACGGGTCTTATAGGGGTCCGATACGGGTGCTATGAGAAACCCACGGGTTTTATGCGAGTTTGCGCGGGTAAGGGTAGAGAGCACGGGTTCTATGCGAGTGACCCGGCTCGCTTATAACCCGCGAAGACCCGCAGATACCCGCGGGTCTTATACGAGTGGTGCTTCACTGATTAAAAACTAAAAAAAAAAAAAATCAATGAAAAATGCTTGTAGGTCCCAGGCCCAAAACAACAAACAAAAACACATTGTGTGGACTTACGCACGTCATATGGATGCTGAAATGCATTTCAAAAACATGAAGCGAGTTTAGCCACATTTTGAGTTTTCCATACCAAAACACGACTGGTACGCAAGGGGGGTCACATTTCTTGCAACCTAGCTTGAAAGTGACCTAGAAAATTGAAGAAACTCTACTCTTGAGCAAATGCCAAACAACTCCTTTTTAAATGTCGCATTTAAATGACAAGCTATGAATCACGATGATGCGTCTTCAAGGGTTCAAGATACATCCTCTGCATACCAAGGATGAGAAAGTGGTGTGGGAACATTCCTTGCTGTCCCCCACTTGGAAGGGATGCAAAAGGAAAATTTTGTATTTTTCCTCCTATTTATTTGTGGATCCTGCCCATAAAATTCTAAACAATCTGTCCACTTGAAGACCCTGAAAGCATCATTTTAAGAAAATCTGCAAGTTTAGGCTTCCAAGGTAAGCAGAAAATCATCATAAATGATATATCTAAGACCATATACTAGAAATTATGACCACATGTTGTATCAGTCTATTGAATCATGCTAATATATTGCTGTATGATTAAAATTGCAATCTGAAAAATCATGAGAAAAACAATGAATTTTAAATTGTTTATGGCTCTCTCTCTCTCAACACACACACACATACACACAATGATCAACCCACTATTCATGAAACTCATTAGAGGGATCATGGAAAGAAAAATCAGCAAGAAGAAGGAAACGATAAAAGAACAAAGATGAAGCTGGAATCAGACCAAAACAATCCACTATAGATCATTGTCAGGCACCTAACAGAGAAGACATAGGAAACCAAACATGAGGAACTATGTGTTGGAAAAGTAACTAGGTTTGGTCTTCATATTTATCTTTGTACTTGTAACAAAAGCAACAAGAAGAAAAAAAAAAAAAATATATATATATATATAGATATTATTATTACTATTATTATTAATATATTTTTAGTTAAGAATGTTCTTCGTGCTTCTAGTTTTTGTGAAGTCAAAGTATTAAATTTGAGCCAAATTCCATTTGGACTCTTTGTAAGAAAAAAAAATTGTTAAAAAGAATCAAAAAGACCTCCATAAGACCAAGTCAGCCCTCCAGATGGTCAGGTTGTCCTGCTCAACATATGTGACCCTTCACAGTGACGAACTATATCTTGACGTGAATCCTCCACCAAAAGGCAGGTATTTCTGTTGAAGTTCTGTGGAAAAAGTTCAGAGGCTTATGAAGCGAGTTTTTCTGTGGCATAAGATATAAAAAAGAAGTGATTTTTTCTGTGACCTAGAATCTGGAATAGATGTGAATTATTCTGTGACACATAAACTGAAAAGATGTGAGTTTCTGAAGTCTTGAATTCTATAAAACTATACGAGCTACTGAGACTATCTTTGTGATGTTTTGCAAGCTGATGAAGGACAATAATGAGTATAATATGCGAGCTGATGAAGATGAGTGTGATATGTGAAGGAGGACTATAAAGTCTGTAAAATTCAATTGTGACAAATCAGTTTGAGGATAAAAACTTGACAGATAATGGAGGGCTGACTTGGGGATCTTATGGAGGTATTTGTCTTGGTCTTGGTCTTTGACATCTCAGTTGATCTGATTCTATAAGAAGAGGATTGTTCGGGTTTTCCCCAATTGTGGGGTTTTGCTCTGGCGTGGAGCCTACACCCTGTGTTTGTTGTTTCTATATGATCTTCATGTATGTTTTGGTAATTGTTTGATGAAGAAAAACATAATAAGACTGATAAGAAGCCATTCACAAGAAACTATCAAGAAAGAGAAATCCACCAAGCAACTTGATTTCTCAACATGGTATCAAAGCTAAGGTGATGGAAAGGCGTTTTTGAAGATCACTCCTGTTGGCATAGACAGTTTGTTGTTCCTTTTGTGATGATTTCTGAAGAAATAATACACGTTTTGTGATCCAAGCTCTCCTTTTTGAGGTTCTGAAGCAGTCCAAATTACTTCTACTATCCGAGTCATACTAATGATACAAAGTTCTGTGGTTTGGTATAATCCAAAGTCTGTGATTTGATGTGAGATTCTTTACCATGACTCGATCTGAAAACTCCTCCTAAGTGATGCGAAATGATATGAATGTTCATTCATGACATAACTAAGATACGAGTTCCCGACAAGTGTATGGCAGTTCTCCTCTGAATTCTCTGAAGTATGATATAAGTTACAAACAGTGATCCAAGTTACAGCCCAGTGATCTGAATTATAACAAATGACAATCTACAGTGATATGATGTGATGCTAAGGCTAGACAGTAATGAGAAGTGAGACAAAGGCAATACAGAAATACGAGTTTCCTTCTGAGAGATCCAAAGATGCCTATCCAAAGTTACCTATGACCATGATCTGAAGTTATCAAAATGCCTATCCAAAGTTACCTATGACCATGATCTGAAGTTATCAAAATGCCTATCCAAGACAATTTTAACAAATGATTCAAGCTGCTACAGTATTCCAGTGATCCGAAAATTACCCTGAAGTAGGTGTAGTCTGTATTTTCTTTCTAAGAAGATCATCGTGACAATTCCAGAAAAATTGCAGACCCTCAAGGAGTTGATTCAGCTAGGAGAAGAAGATGTATTTAGTTTCTTTGTCTCAAGTTCTGAATGGCTGAGTTTGTAGGTCTGCTGGTGGAAGTTCTGGGCAGAATTTATTGTGGTAATCTCTGTAACTGCGGGTTGGATTTCTCTGTAAGTGAGGATGTTCGAGACCCCTGGTGGTGGTGAAAATAAGACCAGGTAAAGACCGAGTATCCCTAAGGCACAGCGCAGTAGATTGCAGGTGGTTATCACGTGTTTTGGTCACTGTGTGTTCACTAGTTCTTAGCTGGCCACACGACTGAGGTAGCCACAGGTCCAAGCTGATGTTGGACAAGGATCACAATCACAATAATGCCCAGATCAATGGAATTTCAGAAGGAAGAAGCAATGTTCAGAAAGAGGTAAGTCTTGTTGTTATAATGGAGGGTTGTCAATAAGGGCTATCGACAGTACTCTGCCCTAAGTTCTGTCTTGTTTGAGCAACAAAAGATAGTTAGAGGGCAAATGCTGTGATGCCCTAGTTGAGGGTTTCCTCTGTGCAAAGTCAGCCAGAGAAGATCTATCCCTAAGTAGCCCAGATCTGTGCATGAACAAGACAACAGTGACCCTTAGAAGATGACATTCTATGTAATAAACATCTGTGATTAGTGCCACATGTTCAGGAATTGTGCACTGTGATTAGAGGTGCCAAGAGGGTAGATGTGTATGGGTTACCTTGAAGAGAAAAAAGGTCTGATTTTGGATATTAAGAGAAGCAGCCTATGTACAGTGGTTGGAGGACTGTTAGTGGCTGTTTGGGAAGCCCTAAGTGTTGTAGACAAGTGGCAGACTTGTCACAACAAGTAGGACGTATGTTGATGCCCTAAGGATTGACTTTTGAAAGCAGCCAAAGAGCAGTCAAGTGGGCTGGTTATCGTTCCCTAGATCAGTCAAGCATTAACTGTAGTTGGGCAGATCTGGAAGCCCTGAGAAGCAATCTTTCAGTGAAATTGGAAGGATGTTTAGAGGGCTGACTGCGTAAGCCCTAGGTGCAACATTCTGGAACAGCCAGATTGTTGACAAGATGGACAGATCTGAAAGCTGATTTGTCAGAGTTGGGGCAGTTTTGGTAACACTAGGAGCAGTCTTCTGAAATGACCAGAAGAATGACAAGTGGGCAGATCTGGAGGATGGGATGCAGTGCAAGATGCATTAACTAACAAAGTGCAAGATCATGAAAGAAGGAATCATGATATGTTAGGAGGGAAATTTGGAGCCCTAGTTCAGAAGTTGCAGATGAGCAAACTCAGTGATAAGTGGGCTGGTGAGGAAGCTACAACAGATCTCCACAAAATAACAGGTAGCTGATGTAAGGGAGGTATGAGTACTTCTGATACAAGTCGAGGCTTATTGATGTACTCTCCCTGTTTGAGAGGAAATGACAATGGATTTCTCCTCAGGTTGAGAGGGAGTAAGTTTGGACATACGGTTTTCCTTGTGTCATATACTATGACGAATTAGAATTGACATCCCAAGTCAAGTGCATGGACATGTATAAGGAGAATGATGGATTGGATAAGCATCTTGGACAGACATTCTTGAGTCATGTACTGTGACAGATTAGGATGGACATCCCAAGTCAAGTACATGGACTTGGAAAAAGAATGGTCTAGTGGATAAACATTTCCTTGAGGGAAATGGTCATGTTATCCACCACCTGTGGGTAGTGTATATAGGAGAATTTTTTTCTCCTAAATGGTCCTCAGTCGGCAGCCAGTAGCCCCTTGCAGCCACCAGATAGCTCAATGTCCCATTTTCTTCGCTACCTTAGCCAGCCATGTGGTCCCTCGACCACTTGTCATGAATGTATGTTTGAAGGTGGGCCTCCCTGTTATCACTCTCCCCAACTTCCTAAGGCTGACAGTAGGATAGAAGAAAGGTAACCACAGACCAAACTTTAGGTCAGGTAGCTAGCCCTACCCAAACCAGAGAGGGCTCTCTCCTTGTCACTTTAAACAGTGAAATGAATGGTTGAGTATCATAAGATTTTAGGCTAGATATGTAAGCTTAATTAAGTAAAATTTGTTTGATATTTTGAATGCTAGATAGGAAAGTCAGTGAATGGACTATAAATGAGGTTTTTAGGTCTGAACTGCGAGGTGAACCTGCAGAGAGTGTGTGAGGCAAGATAGGTATTTTGGCAACATATTAATCAGTCATTGAGTATAGGATGAAGATGGAGTAGAGTTTGAATGAGCACTGAGGTGAATTCATTCAATTAAGAAGCAAATAAACATAATATGGCGAATCTTGTCTAAAACAGAGCATGCATAAACATGAATTCTTCTCTCAAACTTACAAGATAGACATATATGAAGAAGTAGACATGGTATTAAGCATAAGATAATAAGAAAACATGAGAAACGCAGATGTTCCAAAGCATACCACAAGTATCTCAACACAATTCCTGCAAATTTGTCTCTGATTTCATTCCACAAGCTAGTTACAAGAGCTCCACTGCAAAATATGAGACTATCCAACCCAACAAAAGACGAAAGAGAGTCTACTTATAGAAAATATAGACTATGACACCTCATCAGGTCAAAATCTCATCCAAAATGGATCATAAATGCAAAAGATGTGTCATTTCCTATTTTCTAGGGAGGCTAGAAACTATTCTCTGAATTTTAGCTATAAACTAGGAGTGTTTGTCCCTTACATTGATTACAAATTCCATCATGATAGGAAGCCAAAAACAACCCAATAACTCTAATGACAACTCATAGCCTCGAATTTGTGACCATTTCTGAGCTTGACAAGTGTTCTGAGGGAATCCAATGCTGATTTGTGACAATTCTGACTGAAGATTTTAAAAACAATTTGCAGAAGCGTAACAGAACTTTGGAGGCACTTTTGAGGCACTTTGAGAAGTCCAAATCCACTTTTGAAAAAACGGTCAACTAGCCTTGTGTGTCTAGTTTCCAGAACATCTTGAATTTTGCAAAATGGACCATGGGAAGGTCTTCAAAAATCCATTCTCCCAGGGTCACTCAAAAAGCGTAATAGAGGGTCTAAAAGGAGGCAGAAACATGAAAAATAGGTGGTTTTTGAGCTTTTTCTCCCAAATTGCAACTTGTCATGCCATGAGTGTTCCTGATCTATGATGTACTGATCAAGATACATCCATCCATATAAAGAAATCACCATTTGGATGCCTCCAAAACAAAAAGTCATAAGAGTCTGTTACCCTTCTGCAATGAGAAATTTCCAGGATTCTGCAAAAAAATCATGTCAAATACCAAAATTGCTCAAAAGCTTTCAAAATTGGTTCTTTGACACCTGTAAGAGATAGGGTACACAACTAATGAAGCTTCAGACAATAAATCCAAGTTGTCCTTCTCCTTGAGCTTCATTTGTGCCTCTTTAAGCCTCTTTTCCACTTGTTTCAACCTTATTTGAGAAATGGTATCCCTGGTGCAATAATGGTTTGTCATGTGCCTTTGCAACTTGTTATCCCTTTTAGCCTTCTTCAATAGCTTCTCCAGATGCTCATTAACTTTTGATAGCCAAAGCTCTTTATCCTCATTGATCTCCATGGCAATGAGCTCATCAAATGTCAACGCTTCAGATCGATGAATTGGTTGTCTCTCTCGCTCCAGTGCCCTTTTGAGGCCTCTTGTTCTTGGTTTTTTTGTGTGTGTTTCAACCTCCATCTCCTGCATTTGGTCAACAACAACAATTTTCTTGCCTTTACCTCTGTTTGCCTCCATGTCTGATTTGTACTGGCTTTGTAGGAGTTGATTAATTTTCAATTGAAAATTTTCATGTTGAAGGAAAGTAATTTGGGATTGGGCAATGGAGAAGGCCTCTTTCAACTCTGCAATTTCTTTATCTTTCTCTTTGATGGTGCCTTCAGCTGATCTGACCTCCTCATGCTCTAATACCTCAGGCTCCAATGGCACTGACTCATCATGTTGATGCAAGAGAGGCTGCTCCTCTATCTGACATTGCTCATCATGGGTGCCAAGTGTAAGAAAACTCCTGGTAAACTTAGGCACAAAAACTTGTCTCTTCCCTCTCTCATATGTGTGAGCAAATCCCACAACCCTAGGGACATCTGAAAGTTGAATAGGCATGCTAGAAGAGCCAATCTCCATTGGCTGTGGTGATGATGTAATAGGCAAGATAGAAAGCATTGCTGACAATCTCTCCAAGAAGTCTTCCCAGGTCATGTTTATGGAGGACAAGTGATGCAACACAATGAGCTTGATTAGGCCATGATGAAAGATACTAGTATGATAATCTTCCCTTCTGCTCTTAACCTTCTCAACCATCTTAATCAAGCTCCTGTATAAATAATGAGGCAAATCAAGTGTTTTGACTGAGGTAAAAAGCATCAAAAGCCTAATGTGATACCTATATAGCCTGGAGAATCTTCCTTCGCATGTAAAGTACTTCATTGTAAACATCATCAGAGAAGCATACTTGTTTCTAAGATGTCTGAAAGGAAAAAGAAATTATGGATCATCTCTAGCATGAGGCTTGAGGAACTACTTGTAGTTTTCAATGTCTAGGTCCATACCCTTGAACCACTGCTCTCCATGAGAGAGGATACCTGTAGCTGAAGCAATTAGGTCATATGATAGCTTGATATCCATACCTGCAAGAGTGACCTTTCCCATATTGTAGCTGGTTGCAAAAAGGCTGGACAACTGAAGATGATACCCCCCTTCCATAAGCCTTTCACAAAATGTTAAACACTGAGTTCTTTGAAAGCACCTTCTGGCCAATGGTGAAGCATTAATCTCATGCATGGTGAATGGGTCAAGCCTGAGATGGCGCCTCCTTTGAAGCTCTTCTTGTACTTTCCCTGGTGTTTGTCATTGGAATGATGAAAACCCTAGGGTGTCAATGAAATGAGTGAATGAATGAGAATCTGGAAAAAAAGAGTGTAGGAAGGTGTGATTTTGGTGGATGAAATGAAGGGCGTTGAAGCTGAGAAAAATTCTAGGAAAATTTGAGTAGGTAGTGTTGTATGTTAGCTTCAAGTGGAAGGTGGAATGAGAGAAAATGGATGGGTGGAAGGTGTCAAAATGTCTAAAACACTGGAAATTCCCAATTTTGACTGTGAGAATAGCTTGTGCAATAGTAGGGTAAGTTAGTGAGATAAAATGCGGGTGATAGGGTTGAGTAAAAATTTTGATAAAAATTCAGTGGGGAGTATGGCACCTTAGCTCCACTGGGCAACTGGAATGAGGGAAAATGAAGGGGTATAGGGTAGTCAAAACCCTAAAACACAGTCATTTCCCTATGTTTTCACTGTCTTCATTGTGTTGAAAAGTTTAAAGTGAGGGTTTGATAGTGTAAAACATGTTATGAATGGTGATGTGATAGGAATGTAGATGGGGCAAGGGGTGTATGAATGTAGTTTAGATGATGGGTTAAGGTTTTAGGTTGAATAGTTTAAGGTTTGTCATAAAAATAAAAATAAATTATGTATGGACAGTGAATCACATGGTGAAAACATTAAAAGACATAAAAAGATTTAAATCTTCAATATCTAACTCACAACAGTAGCATGGAAGGTTGCTTACCTTGTATGGAGGCTACAGCAAAGGATGGATGACGAGCTTTGAAAGTTTTTTGGAGGGTTTCAAGCTTGAAAATGCCAAAAATTGTCAACTACAGGAACGTAACAACGTGGTTTTATCCATCTCCCAGAAGCGTAACAACTGGGTTGTATACACAACAAAAACATAACACGAGATTTTTTAGGGTTGTAAGAGAGTTTTGAGAGTATGGAGGGTAAGTGAAGTAGAGAAATGTTGCTCTCACACATATGAATGAATAAAATGAAGTTTCCTTTGCCTTTTATAAGCTGAAGATGACCCTTTTACCCTTTCCCATGACATTTGCCATGACTTTTAACCCTTTTACACTTGAAAAGTGACATGCTGCTCCTTTAAGTGAGATGAAGAGGACAGAACCAACCTTTTTATTCTTTGACATTTTAGGTGACTTTGTAGATCCTTGATGAGACATCAAGACACAATTTGCTTCTTTTTCATGGGGACAATGAGACTGCTTCTCTTTAAAACTTCGAAATCTTTTCACGCCTTTGAACTTTCACATTGGATAATGACTCTTTCAAAAGAGATAAGGAATCTTTGAAGCTTAAAAAGACTCTCTTTGCATTTGATTGGGACAGTAGGTCAAAATGACCTCCCTTGGAGCTCTGACAGTCAATGATGACTTTTTGGTCTTTTAAATGAGACAGTGAGGTAGAATTCTTCAATTTTTCATGAAACAGTGAGACAGAGATGAGATGTTTTGAACTTTTTAGAACTTGAGCCTATAAAACAAGAGAGGTAGCGTTTATTTCACTTTCATAAACAAGCTAGCTCCTTCATTAGGGTTTTATGAATGGAATGGAGGGTCGCTGCCTTGTGTTCAGTGAAAATTTGAAATTTTTTCCAAAGGCGGGGTTGAACTTAGACTTGACCTATATGAGATGGAATGACCTAACCCTGGACCTCTTTAGTGATGATGATGGAGATGGTGACCTTGCAACTAATGATGGCGATGAATGAAATGAAGGAGCAACAAACATGATTTAGACCTCTTCAGTGACCAAGATTATTTTCTAAGATTGGTTCGAAAAAGTAAAAAAAAAATTGACCTATGGCTTTATGGAAAACAACTGAAAGAGTCATTTGATCACTGACATACTTGGGCTAACACTCCTGATGTAATATTCCCAATTAGCAATAGCTAATTGGAAATATTAATTTTGATCAATTTTGCCTTATTATAGTCAGAGCATGAATAAAGTGAGTAAAATATTAATTAACTCACTTAGGATAAAACACTTTCCTAAAGTCCACATCGAAATTAAGGGAGTGGGGCCTAGTGGCCAAGTGGACAGCGCAGGAGAGGGACGCAGACAACATGGGCAGCGTGGGGCCTACCTCACGCAGATGAGAGGGACAGTGTGGGCCAAGGAGCACGTGGAGTTGGTGGGGCCTAGGGAGAGAGAGGCCCAGCGTTATAAAAGGGAGGAGAGCCCCATCATTTGGTCATTCATGTTTATGCATATTGAGCTAGTCATTTCGACTTGGAGCACGATGGCTGTTTAGCTTGTCTGCAGTACTGTTCAGTACATCGGGTGTCCCCGTTCGGAGATCCCACCCTCAGCCCCGGGAGACTTCGAGTGCTTGCTCAGGTGAGGTATTTCCATCAACATTTTGCAGGAGGATCGAGGTTAGCATTCGTGGAGGAGCAAAGCATTCAGAGACTGCGCAGTCTTGAGAGGGAGGATGCAATCCATCTTGGGGAAGCTTCGGATTGGCATCATTTTGGAGGTTTCAGGCCAGAAGATTGAGCAAGGGGCCAGCCCTTGCCTATTGGAGGCATTTGGCAGAGTAGGAGGCCATATTTTGGAGGATTGCATTCAGCATCAGCGTGGCCCTTGGGAGGATAGTGTAGATCCTCAAAGGAGGCATTTTCGGGGGTCGACCATTTCGGAAACGCTCTCTAGGCTTTTCTGGGTATTGTGAGTAGAGGCCGATTCCAGAGTTTCAGCTTTTTTTTAGTAGGGGAGCAGCCCCAAATACTCATTTTGTTCCAGCAGTAGCAGCAGCACGGCAGTATTCCAACAACTAGGACGCAGAGCAGAGAGTAGCCATTTCCATTGATATTCTGAGAGTATTCCTACACTTGCCTGGTGCAAGTCGAGGTGCCATCACTCTGATCACCTCTTGTACTCATTTCTATTTCTCAGTATAATAAAATGGCTTAGCATTCTCTCTATTTCATGTGTATCTGCTTCATGTACTGTTTCTAGCATTTTATATCTTGTTGTATGCTTTGTATTACTGTCTATTTCCCTTTCGGGATATTACAATGGTATCAGAGCTCATAGACCTGGCTCAGCCTGTGGGGCGTGTTGTCTATGACACCAGGAGAGAAGCCGTATATTTGCTACAGAGGTAGAAAGTACCATGACAGAGAGCATAGGTTGCAAATCACCTACGGAGAGGGGGACTGCATTCCAGTGGTGGACGCAGAACAGGAGGAACCGATGGCAGATGATAGTGATGCGAAGAAGTTTGGGGAAATGCTCCTCAAGTCAGTGCAAGATCTGTCGAGGCAAATTGAGGAGATGGGACAGAGATTCACTGCTGTAGAGGCTAGACAGCGTGAAACCCCAAGGGGTTTCCAGATTGGTGAGGGATCAGGCACACCCCACCATTTGCAGGAGTATGATGCCACTCAGCACATGGCATCACATGCACCCACACGTTCCACCATGCCCACTTTTCTGGCTGCAGACACAGGGGCAGGAGCACAGCAGGAACCGGAGCTCGACCACATGGGTGATTACTTTGCTGAGTATCAGGCATATGGGCAGGAGTTCAGGGATGCCCTTTCATTTCGAGATTTTGTCCAGCTTCAGTGGGACAGCAGACCCCGCGACCATCATAGGGGACACCGGCATTATCACGAGGGAGACACTCAGTGTACGATGAGCAGGTTCCATTTGCCTATGTTTGATGGCTCATCAAACAGTTCGACAAAGGCTTGGGTGGAGAAGCTGGATATATACTTCCAGCTCAACCAGATGGCAGAGACGGAGGCCATCAAGGTGGCAGCGCTGCATCTAGATGGCAAGGCCCAGGATTGGTGGTTCCATGGGATGATTACACTCCGGCATTCGACAGTGACCACATATGCCGAGTTCACCTAGAGGTTGATAGAGAGGTTTGATCGTAGGGATCCGGAGGAGCACTCTGTTGAGCTAACGAGGCTCAAACAGACCGGGAGCCCAGATACATATATCTCAGATTTCCTGAGACTTTTGGTGATGGTGCCAGATCTATCTGCGGCATGGATGATTTACATGTTCATTGAGGGGCTAGCAGAGCCGCTTCAGGGATTGATCAGATCCACTAGACCAGCCACACTCCATGACGCAGTTGGCAGGACCCGAGACTTGCAGGATGCCTTACCCAGGACCAGGATACCTTACCCCCAGAGACAGGCTTTCCAACCTAAGGGGAAGGATGTGAGGATTCCTCCTCCCAGGGGGAATCAGGGCAGAGGACATTTGGATGATGATGCCAGGAGGGAGTTGAAGAAGAAGAGGTTGTGTTTCACCTGTCAGGAGCCGTGGGCACCAGGACACAGATGTGCTACTGGCAAAGCACATTTTATCGAGGTCTTCTCCGAGAGCAGCGGGGAAGAGGATGAGTATGATGACGTGGAGGCAGGGGGGCAGCCATGCAGCGCAGGATCAGTTGCCACCTCCACCACCAGGAGCAGGAGGTGCAGCCTTTGCACCTACCTGAGGGACCCTTGCAGCATTGCGAGGAGTTCCCAAGTATCTGACGCTGCGTATCCGAGGGACAGTACGGAGGCAGCGAGTATCAGTACTGGTGGACAGTGGGGCAACCCACAACTTCATCGATGCACAGATGGTAGAGCGTAGAGGCGTGCAGACAGAGAGCTTCGATGGGTTTTCAGTGTTGGTCCCAGGAGATCAGACTATGCAGTGTGCCAGATATGTTCCAGAGCTGGCAGTGACGATGGGCACCTACACAGTGACTGACCACTTTTTCGTGGTTAACATACCGGATACCAATGTGGTATTGGGTGTAGAGTGGCTGATCACTCTAGGGAAGGTCACCACAGATTGGGAGGCCTTGGAGATGGAGTGGGATGATAAGAAGACCGGGAAGCATGAGAAGATACAAGGCATGCACACTTACCCACCCCAGACTGTTTCAGCTCACCGGATGGAGGCAGACTTCCGGAAGGGAGACAGAGTAGGCGGTAGAGCTGCGTGCATCAGAGGTAGGAACTACCGGGCAGACAGTTCATCCAGAGATACAGACCATCCTTGACAGGTATGCCATGGTGTTTGGGGAGATACCACCGAGACAGCCACCGGATCGGGGATTTGAGCATACTATTGAGCTAGAGCAGGGCATTCAGGCCGTCATTACCACATCCTATAGGCACCCCAAGGCCTATCGGGACGAGATCGAGCGGGCTATCCACGAGCTGTTAGCCCTTGGACACATTCGGCCTAGCACCAGTCCTTTCACTTCTTCGGTAGTGTTGGTGAAGAAGAAGGACGGCACATTGAGGATGTGCATTGATTACAGGGCCCTGAACAAGAAGACCATGAAGAACAGGTACCCTCTTCCTCCGATTGACGAGCTGATGGATGAGTTGGGAGGGGCACAATTCTTCTCAAAGATTGATTTGAGATGCGGGTACCATCAGATTCACATGAGGGAACAGGACATTCCCAAGGCCGCTTTCAGGTGCCACTATGGCCATTTTGAGTTCTTGGTGATGCCCTTCGAGCTAACCAACGCACCAGCCACCTTCCAGTCGTGTATGAACCACATTTTCTGCAGTCCCCTGAGGAAGTTTGTGTTGATCTTCTTTGATGATATATTGATATATAGCAGGACATGGGAGGAGCATCTCCAGCACATAGAGGCAGTGTTGCGTATTTTGGAGGAGCAACAGTTTTATGCTAAGATCTCCAAGTGCGAGTTTGGGTTGACGGAGATGCTATACTTGGGACACATCATAGGGGCAGACGAAGTGAGGGTCCACGAGGAGAAGATTAGGGCCATCAGGGATTAGCCAGAGCCGAGAAACGTGATGGAACTTCGGGGGTTTGTGGGTATTTGCACCTACAACAGGAAGTTCGTCAAGAGTTTCTCTCAGCTTGTTGCAACCCTTACAGATCTGACGAAGTAGGGGGCATTCAGATGGACAGGTACAGCGCAACGAGCCTTTGACAGGCTCAAGGAGGTGATGAGCAGCTGCCCAATGCTTGCATTGCCAGACTTCACGCAGCCATTCGTTCTGGAGTGTGATGCATCAGGAGAGGGGATCGGCACAGTATTGATGCAGGGAGGCCACCCTATAGCTTTTGAGAGCCGGAAGCTCCTTCCACATGAGCGGTTGTATGTCATATATGACAAGGAGATGCTGGCCATCATGCATGCATTGGCCAAATTCCGGCAGTACCTGGTAGGTAACAAGTTCAGGGTGAGGACTGACCACAATAGCCTCAGGTTCTTCTTAGAGCAGAAGCAGCTACAGGAGAGGCAGCAGAAGTGGTTCAACAAGATCCAAGCCTACGACTTTGACATCGAGTATGTAAAAGGGAAGAACAACGTGGTGGCTGATGCACTTTCACGTAGACCAGCCACGTTGTTTCTGATGAGTTTGAACATGGATTGGAGGGCTCGACTATTGGTGGAGTACTCCAAGGACAGGTTTGCTTGTGAGGTTCTGGATGGACAGGTGACAGATGATAGATACAAGGTGATGGATGAGATCATCTACTACAGGGACAGGATCTTCTTGACTGAGGGCTCTCAGCTCAAGAAGAAGTTATTGCAAGCTTCTCACGATTCCCCATTGTCTAGCCACAAGGGGTTTACCAAAACCTACAGGCCATCAGGGAGAGGTTCTCATGGAAGGGCCTTAAGGAGGACGTACTCCAGCATGTCAGGGAGTGCGAGGTTTGTCAGCGCAACAAGGGGGAGATGAACCATCCAGCAAGTTTGTCGCAGCCTCTTCCCATTCCATAGGGGAAATGGGAGAGTATTTCAATGGACTTCATCACAGGGTTGCCCGTGGTGCAGGGCAAGGACTGTATATTCGTCGTCATTGATCGACTGACGAAATATGCACATTTTTTTGCCATATCCGCACATTATACAGCAGCACAGGTGGCGGAGCTGTTCTTCAGGGATATCTTCAGGTTACATAGTCTTCCCAAGACCATTGTCAGTGACAGGGACAGCCGCTTCATGGGCGGATTTTGGCAGGAGCTTTTCCGACTAGTGGGAACAGAGTTGACACTGAGCACCAGCTACCACCCATAGACAGATGGGCAGACAGAGATAGTTAACAAGTGGCTAGAGGGCTATTTGCGTAACTATGTCAGTGGGCAGCAGAGAGCATGGCTGAAGTGGCTGCATCTAGGAGAGTACTGCTACAACAACACACATCACATGTCTATCGGTATGTCTCCGTTCTATGCATTATATGGTTATCATGCTTTATCTTTTGTTGATGTGATGTTTGGTGCCAGCAAGGCTCCGAGAGCCAAGGATTGGATCCAAGAGAGTCAGGACATCCTCCAAGCTCTCAAGGATAACATGGCTACAGCACAGAACCAGCAGAAGTTGTATGCCGACAAGGATCGGGTGGAGAGACAGTTTGAGGTAGGGGACTTGGTCTACCTACATTTGCAGCCATACCGATAGTCGATTCTGAAGCAGAAGGGAGCTGAGAAGCTCAAGCCATGTTTTTATGGGCCTTACAGGGTGCTACGCAGGGTTGGGCAAGTTGCTTATGAGTTGGAGCTGCCCCAAGGCAGCAAGATTCATAACATCTTTCATGTATCGTGCCTGAAGAACATTGGGGCAGCAGGTGACAGTGACAGAGGAGCTTCCGCCTACGGATGATGAGGGGCATTTGGTGCTATAGCCGAAGGCCATTATTGATATCAGGGAGAGGCAGTTGCGGAGCAGGACAGTCCGGGAATTCTTAGTGAGGTGGAAGAATTTGTCGGATGAGGATGCCACTTGGGAGAGTGAGAAGATCTTGCAGCATCCATCACTACAGTTGCTTGGGGTCAAGCAACATTTTGCCGGGGGAGACTGTAATATTCCCAATTAGCGATAGCTAATTGGAAATATTAATTTTGATCAATTTTGCCTTGTTATAATCGGAGCATGAATAAAGTGAGTAAAATATTAATTAACTCACTTAGGACAAAACACTTTCCTAAAGTTCCCATCAAAATTAAGGGAGTGGGGCCTAGTGGCCAAGTGGACAGCGCAGGAGAGGGACGCAGACAACGTGGGCAGCGTGGGGCCTACCTCACGCAGATGAGAGGGACAACGTGGGCCAAGGAGCACGTGGAGGTGGTGGGGCCTAGGGAGAGAAAGGCCCAGCGTTATAAAAGGGAGGAGAGCCCCATCATTTGGTCATTCACTTTTATGCATATTGAGCTAGTCATTTCGACTTGGAGCACGCTGGCTGTTTAGCTTGTCTGCAGTATTGTTCAGTACATCGGGTGTCCCCATTCGGAGATCCCACCCTCAGCCCCGGGAGACTTCAAGTGCTTGCTCGGGTGAGGTATTTCCATCAGCATTTTGCAGGAGGATCGAGGTTAGCATTCGTGGAGGAGCAGAGCATTCAGAGACTGCGCAGTCTTGAGAGGGAGGACGCAGTCCATCTTGGGGAAGCTCCGGATTGGCATCATTTTGGAGGTTTCAGGCCAAAAGATTGAGCAAGGGGCCAGCCCTTGCCTATTGGAGGCATTTGGCAGAGTGGGACGCCATATTTTGGAGGATTGCATTCAGCATCAGTGTGGCCCTTGGGAGGATAGCGTAGATCCTCAAGGGAGGCATTTTCGGGGGTCGACCATTTCAGAAACGCTCTCTGGGCTTTTCTGGGTATTGTGAGTAGAGGCCAATTCCAGAGTTTCAACTTTTTCTGAGTAGGGGAGCAGCCCCAAATACTCATTTTGTTCCAGCAGTAGCAGCAACACAACAGTATTCCAGCAGCTAGGACACAGAGCAAAGAGCAGCCATTTCCATTGATATTCTGAGAGTATTCCTACACTTGCCTGGTGCAAGTCGAGGTGCCATCACTCTAATCACCTCTTGTACTCATTTCTATTTCTCAGTATAATAAAATGGCTTAGCATTCTCTCTATTTCATGTGTATCTGCTTCATGTACTGTTTCTAGCATTTTATATCTTGTTGTATGCTTTGTATTACTGTCTATTTCCCTTTCGGGATATTACACCTGACCCCAAAGGTATGGCTTTTCATTGGTATAGTTGAGTAATTTTCCTTACTTGCCATGGGCACTTTTGGGCATGGATTGGTGGGGGATTCGTCAGAAAGAATGGGTTAGGCTTGTATTCTTGTCTGCACTGCCCGATTTCATGGTTACCCTTGTATCCTAGTCTTGTGGGATCTCCTTTACTAGCCATTTGGCTTTGGGGTTGGCACTACATGGGAAATCTCCATTTTAGTTGCATGTTCTTACTTCCCAATACCACCTACATCACTCCTGATCCACTCATTTTAACCCCATTCATCTCTTTTCCTATTCGGGTTCACATGTGTCCACTGGGTCCACATAGGATTAGCCTCCCTTGTCCACACCTTGGGTCAAGCCTGGAACAATGCCCTGGAGGTTGATGCAGCTAAAAAGAAAAGAAAAAGCATAATTTAGCCACTCTCAACAGAAAATATACCACAAAACGCAAAAGATGGTCGGGACATACAAATTTAGCACGTGGGCAAAAGCCTAACATGAGTTCTACCCCTTACCCATGTCCATCACCTTGGTTCCTATGGGCCCTAGATGAGCCCCTTTCATCATTAAGGAGCCCATGATTATCCCAAGCCCTGGTGGGCAATGAACCACCCCACCTTAAGGGGATATTCACTGCGACATATTACACATCATGCCCTCCTCACCTGGAGCCCTGAGCAGTTGTGAAGAAAAATCAATAAAAGGCAAAAGGCATATGAAGAAGGGTGGAAAAACAAGGGTCATGGTAGCTCGTGTACCACGATTTGCTCCCTCCTACACTCATATACCCAAGTGTGGACTTCCCTTATTACAGCTACCCTTGCACCTTGACATGTGGTCTGGATGTTTCCCTTGACCCCCACTCCATTACATTATTATATCATTTTCCACCTACCACTTTAAGGATGCACCATGGACATGTCACCCCCTTTAGAGGTTGAAACCACCTAATAGGTGTTGAAATTTTTGGGTGTTGGGATAGCATCGGATGTGCTCTAGCTCCCAAACTTTGTGGAGGGACTAGAGTACATAAGATCTCCAAGACCCGGAAAGCATTTGAAGAAATTCCATCATGTTTAAGAGATATTTAATTAATTAATTTTTTTAATTAAGGACCCTATGTCTAACTTAGAAAAAATAAAAGATTAGCCATCAATTAGAGATTAGATCACGGTCGTTGATTTCCCTACAAGAAAAGTATAAGAGAAGGGCTTGGGGTCAGTTGGAGAACACACACACTGGCAGAGCACTGAAGCTAAGCAGAGATTCTAGGGCATGGTTTGCTAAGAATTTTAGAAGTGTTTCAGCTGCAGTGAGGGGTAATATTGGCAAGGGGGATGGTCTAGTCCCAAGCCAAGAGTACAACGAAGGCAGAGAAGGAGAAATCGAGAGCAGCGCAGAGGTAGCAACTACGCAGTCTAGCCAAGAGCCCAGCAGGGGCAACGCAGAGGTAGCAGGAGCCAAGGAAGGCTGACGCAAGCCCAGTTAGGGTAGCGCAGGGATAGTGTAACCCCTTCTAGGGTGACACAGGCCCTTCTTGAGCAGCGTAGAGGCTGACGCGGGCTAGGAAGGCTAACGCAGAGGACTTCAAAGAAGTGTTGGGGTTTCTAGAGGCCGAAAAGGGGCTGAGTTCTGTAAATCCGTTTGAGGGTGTGAATCAATCATATTTTTCTATCTCTGGGATAGAGGTATTGTTGTTGTTTTTATTTCTCTGTCGGGTTAACCAGTTTGGTGCCCAGATTTGTTGTATTTAGAATCTGCATAATAATAAAAACCCTCCAAAAGCTAGCAGCACTGGTTTTCCCACATTGGATTTTTCCGGGGACATTTGTCCAGAAAATCCTTGTGTGTCACTTTGTCTATGAGCATGTTATTTAGTACATGATTTGTATGTGTTGGTTGCTAACTGTATTTACTTCGATGTTAATGCTGATTTTTTCAGATTAATAACTTATGTAAGTAGGAGAAGTAAATCAAGATTTAATAGTAGGTTTTTTGTTTAGTAAATTCAGAAATTTTCACTTGGTATCAGAGCGATTGCAGATCAAGTTGGATCTCCAGCAAGACAGTTGAAGAAATCTGTATTGCAGAAAGCAGCAGCAACAGCAGAGAAACCGGAGAGGGCAGTGCAGAGGCAACAAGAGCCACGCAGGGGCTGACGCAGTCCCAGCTGGGTGACGCAGAGACAATGCAAAGTCTTCCAGAGGGACGCAGGAGCAGCCTGTGCTGCACAGAGGCCACCCAGGGTGACGCAGTCCAGAAATTGATTATTGTGGGGAGTGTCGTGAACCGGGAGCTGAGCTACAGATCTTCAGCAGTTGCTGGTGGGGCGAAGATTCTGTCGGTGCAAAATTAAGCCTAAGCTAAGTTGACAAAGAGCTAGAGGAGAACAACTACTAAGCAGATTTCATTGCCAAAGAAATCTGAAGATCGAACGTAGGGTGATCGAAGAGAATTGATTCGTTGTGTTTGGCAAATTTCCAAGGGAGGAAGTCAGTTGTCAGAGTGAGCAGAGGGTGTATTTCTCGCAAAGGACCCTAGATCTGAGTCTCTAGCAGAGAGAGGAGGATCTGTTCAAACAAATTTATGAGTAGATGGCGCCACACAGACTGCGTGATCAGGATAGGTTGGACGGCCTATCCAACTTTGCTATCTGGAAGGCCAGAATCCTGGCAATCCTAAAGGCATACGGCTTGAGGGAGCATGCAAAGAAACCCTTGGCTACACCAACCGATGCGAAACACCTGGCAAAGCATAATGAAGCAACGGCACATGTCAAGCACTTCATCATGGACAGGGTTAAAGATCATGTGGTACCACACATAGCCGAGAAGACGATGGCTTATGAGATGTGGGAAGCTTTAACCACATTGTATCAGGGGAAGTTCATCCAGAGGAAGATGCTTCTGGAGAACCAGCTGAGGTTAACCGTTATTTATGATGTCCAAGGGAGAGGAAATCGATCCTTTCCTATTCAAACTGCAGTCGATCCGGGATCAGCTGACTGGCATTAGGGTCAAGGTGGACGATGATGTCATGGTGAGGACTGCTCTAAATGCAGTCATAGAGGACTGGGAAACATTTGTCCAAAGTCTTTTGGGCAGAGTTCCTAACTGGTACAATATGTGGGCTAACCTCCGACAAGAGGAGATCCGTCGGATGACCAAGAGGCAGTACAGCACCGCTTCGAGCAAGATGAAGAAAGAGGAAGAGGAAGATGTAGCCCTGGCATCAAAGAAGCAGCAAGGGAAAAAGAAGTGTGATCTGTCAAAGATCAAATGTTTCCAATGCGGCGAACATGGACACTTTGTCAGCGATTGTCCTCAAAAGAAGAAGGACAAGGAAGCTTCTAGTTCCAAGGCTGTTGTAGCAAACGATGGCTCCGATGATGACGTAGCCATCAGCGCTCATAAACCATGGAAGTGGGGCGATATTGATCTGTAGAGCAGCTATAGAGTGATGGTGGGATCCTTGAGTAGCCCAACTCTTGGATCACATACGAGCTACGAGAACCTTAAGACAGTAGCGGGACAAGTGGAGCAGTGGGTGCAGAGGAGCACGGATGAATTTTGATGTATGGATTGGGTTCTTCTTATCTTGGAGCTTCTTATATTGCAAATGTGATGTTGGTTGGATATTTTCTCTTACATGTAAGTGGAATTTTAACGCAATTTTCTTTCATTTTGTTGCACACATTGATTATGAGATTTTCACTATTTTAGGGCTGATTGTTGCGTGCATTTACGGCATCAATGTGGAATTATGTTTCTATTTAACTTATCTCTATGTATGGGCCATGTTTGATGAATGAATTGTCCTAGAGATCAAGTTATCTCAATAAGCCTCTTCCATTTGCAACAAAGTATAAATGCTTTTGAGGTCACTTTTCTTCTCTAGCCCTTAACATTGGATGAAGTCGACTTTGAGAGCCTCCTTGAACAAGAAACGAAGTCCATCTTCATAATTATCCTTGACTCCATATCCCCAAGAGGTATTTGGCACCGATCCATCAAAAGGTGGTCATTTAAACCATATTCTTTCACCTCTTTCTCCCTCTCCGAGGTCTAGCCACATTGGGCCACCTAGGGCATCAATTTCCCGACAAACTAGACCTAGAAAAGTTCTAACCTCCTAGGCCCTACTACGCTGGTGTGTCCTTAAGGTATCCTCCGAATTTGAAGCGATTCCGACGATGGGATTGCGAGATATCCCAGTCCCTAGGTCTGATCTCAAACTTTTCCCTGGTGATCCCAAGGCTAGTACCTCATAGGATCAATTTGATATTTTTATGTGAAAATTCTTGTTTTATCCTTTCACTTTGCCTTGGTCTGGTTACGAATATCATTGGTTGCTAAACTCCATCCCCTTAACCTGGGATGGGTCCACTTGGCCCCGTGTGGTCCCATTTCTTATCAAAGACAATTCATCAAGGGCACCTTGGGAATCCAAGTTCTATTAAGGATTTTAAGGGTTGGGAAACTCCTTTTCAAGTCATATTCCTTTAACCTAAACCTCAAACCCTCACCTCATTTTCCTAGAAAATATTGTACCTTGCTTAAAGAGTAAGCAAGCTCCATTCTTAATCCTATCCTAGGGAAAGGGTCTTTAAGGTCACTGCACATCTATTTGTTGATCCATCCTTTATAAGTGACTTCCCAATTACCGGGTTTTCTCCCATCTGTGAAAGTTCGTAAAGAGCACGGGGTCTTAGCTGTGGTAATAGTGGGCTAAGTCGCCACCATTGCCCTTGACCTAGTAGTTGCCCTTGACCTAGTAGTTTCCCTCTTAGGAGTCCCTTTTATGCCCCCTGCTGGTTTGAGTAGTAACGAATACCAAATGGAGGCCCCCAAACTCTATTTATAATTGTTGGCCCTCTCTCCCTTGGTGGTCCCCACCTTCCACTAATTCGCACCCCTTCCTTCCTCTCTCTCTTCTCACTAGTACGAATTGCCACTTGGGTCGAATTTCTCTCCTTGTGGTCCCCACTCTCCACTAAAGCTGTGATTTCCCTTTTTCCTCCTAAGTCCCAATGCCAAAATTGCCTCCTCTTCCAAAAATTGTCTCTAATGCGGAAAATCAAAATTGGGGATATTACAATATCCTTCATAACCTAATATTCAATAAGAAAATTGACATGATTGCCTGCATAAGCAAGCCTAACACATCATTATCACAATACATCATGAATCATCTCACAAAATGATGATTACAAACGAGGCTATAGCCTCCTCAATACAGAAGTCTAAGCTTTTCACATGAGATGCCAAATGTGGGACCACATACCACAAAATGTCCACATAAGAGCCAAATCACTCAATAAATCAATGTCATATATTGCCCAAGTGGACTCAGTTGGCACCGACGGTCACGAGTCAGTGGGCCAGTCCATCCGCTCATCAATCGACTCAGTGAATTGGTATGCCCCTCAGTCAAGCAGCCAGGCAGCACCAACAAGTTGGGTTTACACACATTCCAATATTTTAACTTCCCCTTTTCAACATGTTACCCCTCATACTGCATAACGGCACATCTGTGATTTTTATCTCAACCCAGTTGCACAGGACAGATATTTTGATGACACTAATTGATCATTTGACAGATACAGTGACTATTTTATGGATGCATACACTTTCCTTGGCATTACCCTGATGGTATTATACACTGACTAGTTGCCTCAACAGTTAGGTGTGTGATGTTCAAAGGGAAGTGGATAGTGCAGAGTAACTTGCCTATGCCCCTAGAGCCTAGCAGGAGCACCACTGATTGACCAGTGACAAACTACTTGCAAAGCACCATTGTGCGAGCTAACATTTTCATTAACTAACCATTATAATGTGTATAAGAAAGACAGCATATGAACTTCACTGCAGGAAATCATGCAAAAAAAGAAGATACAACAAAACTCTAGCAGTAGAAGAAACCTTTATAGTATATACATAGAATATCATTTGGGTGTCTTACCAAGTCAGAAACAGCAGTTTGAAGATTAGGAGACCAGTTCACCATATATGTCCCTGTAAGTCCAGTTCAAGTACAGAAAATTAAGTTTTGTCTCAAGCAAAACATGAACAATTTTATTTTATTAAATAGCATATTGGGCACAAATCCTGAACAATAGATAAGGTAAACTCACTTCTTTTGGATTGTGTTTTAGGCTTTAGCCTACATGCAAATAACCATTGCAGGACATGTTTTTTAGAGTATAGTTGTAAGATGATTGGAGCAGCACATCAGTAAACGTCAAAACAGAAATTAGATTATTCGGTTATGTAGCTGTATATAGTATGTTTCAATGGATATTTCACGCAAACATACATGCTTGCAGTGGCCCAAAGCAAAGCCACGTTATAGCTGATCACAAAAGCATGCCACAACTGAGATTGCTACAAGAAAAATGATTAAAAAAAAAAAATTGCTTGATTAGAATTGTTGTATCTTTTAGATGCATTAGAAGAGAATGAATGAAAGCAATGAATAAAATCCAGTGCATGATATAACCAATTGCTCAGGAGTGAGTAAGAGGAATGTACTTTAAAATGTTCATGCTGAGGATGAGAGCATTTAAAAACCACCATGTAGGTATGAGTCTTGAGATATACCCAGGATTGTACGCACTTTATTGCAATGTAAAATGCACTTGATGGCTGAGGTTACATGTACAGTATGGTGCACAGGAAGAGATTCAACCTCCTTTCCGCTGGTGGTCCTATTACAAACCTCTTTTTGGAACAAAATTAAATTCAAGTTCACAAGGTTCCTAGAAAGAATTATCCAGGAAGAGATGCCTACATACATGTCAGAGAAATTCAGGCTAAATTGTTATTAAGGATCAGAAATCAGAGCTTGACATCAGAATTAGAGTGGTGAGTTTCCTAGAGGTCACTAGGACATGCCTATTCTATTGGATTTTCAGATTGACTCCTTCATGTTTAATGCAACAGAAACACTTGTATATTTGCAGGTAACCAATCATTACTACCGAATAAGAATATGAATTTGATGGCTTTTTACAATGAGGAACCATTGCTATAAATACTAGCCAGGTACCTTTTGTATGAAGAGACGTGTCTTTTGGATAAGACACATCTCATCATTAACTAACTAATATTAAGATTGTAACATTGCCACCCCATTTAAAAATTGCTATTTCCTCAAAGCAAGGGAAATGAGGGTTATTGTTGGCGAAAATTTTCTGTTTCCCATGATGCATCTTCTTCTAGAAGGTTTTTCCATTGGATAAGGTATTCTTTGATGGTTTTGGACCTTAACACTTTTTCCTTAGTTGTAAGAATTTATTCTAGTTCTAAAATAATTATTCCTTTGTCATCGAAGTCAGGAATCTTTGTTTGAACAGGTTGCCCTTGTCCCAACACCTTCTTGAGGAAAGACATATGGAAGACATTATGGATACAACAGTTGTCTGGTAACTTAAACCCAAAGGCTACTTTGCTAATTTTTTTGTTGATTTGAAAAGGCCCATAGAATTTTGGAGCCAATTTGTTTTTTCCTCCTTGTTTTAGTGATGACCAAATCTTTGACTGTTTTTGAAGGCCGAATATTCCTGGAATCTTTGACTATCTGTTGACAGAATTTGGAGCAGGAATCTAGGCGTTAACAGAACTTTGACCGCAGGTCAAAGACTGCAGTTTGACCAAATTCTTTGGGACAGCCACAGGACCAACTTTCGGCCTCTTTGACCTCAGTTGACCAGAAGCAGCAGGGCCAAAATTCAGCTTCCTTGACCAGCTTTCACTTGTGAGAATAACTTTGACTTTCTCCCTCTTTTGACCTGGTTTGACATGGAAATTGTCATGGTCAATGAAATGATATGTTTACTGGTTTTTTATGTACAAATTGATTTGAATCTCTCATAAGGAAAAGGTTGTTGGGTTTTTCCCTAGGAGTAGGGTTTACCCAAGGTAAAATTTGTGTCTCTTGTGCATCTTTATTTTACTGTGATCTCTACTGCTCTATTGTGTTTATGGTTGAAGTTTTTCTGAAGTATAACTGCTTAATGATCTAAATGTGCTAAAGAAGAATGAATTGTATCATTGGAAGTAAATATCTGGCAAAAAACTATGCTCAAATTAATTGCACCTAAAATTCAACATGGAATTAGAGTTATGGTTGAAGAGCCATCTTGAAGGTGTAAGATCAAATGAAGAAGAGATGCCACCAAAGAACTGTGTAATCAGTGCCCTAACAAATGTCTATCCTCGCTGTGAAATGGAACAAAGAGTTTTGTTTAAGGTATGTCCTTGTGCTAATTTTTTAAGAGCCACATTGTTCTTTGCTTTAGATAATTGCATTTCATTATTTCAGATTACATTTACCCAATAAAATTTAGGCATCATTAGCAATTATATAGAAAGAACAATGATATCATAGCAGTAGAATATAAAATATCACAAGAAGAAAAGCATGCACAGAGAGGACACTGAGATTTGGTCAGAGACCAAGGAAAAACCCCACAAGGAGGAAAACCCATCACAAATACTTTTTCTTCTATTAGATTGTCATAGAAAGTTCAACAGAGAGATACAAAGTGCAAATATCATCATAAGGCCGCTCAGGACCTATACTTGACTTGTTCACAACTACGTTTGTGAACAAGTCTTGTCGAGGATACTGTTTTACTTCACTGCCATACTGATATTAGGGCGGCATCACCATCACTGCTTCTGAATGATATTATACATATTATTGTAATTGTGATGTCAACGAATGGGAAGCCAATGCTGCTCTCATACATTTGTGATGCTATACGATATACCATACATATAGTATATATTCATCTAGTGCAAATCCATATAATAGATGTTGATTTTGTAGCATTGGAAAGTGTTCCAAGTCTCATATTTTGGGAAGAGGCTTGGACATTGGTATTCCAGAGAACCCAAAAATCATTTGTGGAAATTCCACAAAGATCATACTTTATTAAAATAATTAATTATTTTAAAGTGATATAATTAAAGCGTATTAATAAAGCAAAGTGTAAATCTTCTAGAAAATGAAGATCAAGTCATATTTTAATCTGAGCCATTGGTTAAAGATATAATCTGGGCCGTTGATTCATCAACGAGAAGACTATAACAGAAGGCTTGAGGGTCATTTAGAAAGCAAGCCAGGGCACATTCTCAATATCCGAAGGAAATCGATTCTGAAGTAAGAGAATTCAATTTCAGAGGGTGAAGTTGTAGAAGCTGGGTTGCAAAGACAGAAGGAGGAGAGAGAAGTCAACAAAGACGAAGAGAAGGCAGGCAGAAGACGAAGAGGAGGCAGCGTTGAGCAGCAGCACTGGCCCTCCACGCAGAGTGACACAATCCAGCGCAGTGACTGCGCAGAGGGGCCATGCAGAGTGATGCAGAGGGAGAAGAAGTGCCTATCGTGTGTCGAGAATTCTTCCAAGGTGTTCGGAAAATTCATCTCAGGTGTATGCTAAAGATCTGCTCGTCATATATTCTGTAAACGATATTTTCACTGCTGAAGATTAATATAAACCCTCATCTGCTGCACCGGTTTTCCCACAATGGGTTTTTCCGGGGACAATTGTCCAAAAATAACTGTGTTCATGTGGTTGTTTCTATTGTGTTATACATGTTCTATTTGTTCTTATGCTTTAGATTAAAGTGCATGTTGCAGCTGTATTTATTTCAAAATTTACTGAAGCATCTGTAAATAACTTATTATAAATAAGTAGGCAAAATAAATCAATCACTGCAGTAGCATTTTCAGATTAAAAATTTCACATTTTATCACAGCCAAAGGCAAAAGACAGAAGAGGAGGTTCTATAATGGAACTAAGATCCGACATAGATGCAGCAGCAGCTCGGAAGGGCTCACGCAGTCCTCCAGAACACATGGAGACACAGAGGGATCATGACATATAAGCTCTAGCATCCAGACTAGAAGAGGATTTCACTTGTGTGTCAAGCACGGCCTCTCCAGGAGTTCGGTAAATTGACAGTGGAGCATCTGCTCACATGACAGGAGTTCGAGAATGTTTTTCGAGCTACCAGGAAGAGCAGATGAACTTTCAGATCACGATGGGAAATAAGGCCAAGTGTACCCCCGTTGGTAGAGGAACCATAATATTTCAGATAGAAGCTGATAACAAGCTTTGGGCCACAAACGTATTGCATGTATTGGGATTGGGGATGAACTTACTCTCGGTGTCTCAAGTCCAAAACAAAGGTTACGATGTATACTTTATTGGAGATAAAGTTTATGTCAAACATCCTAGCTGAGAAAAGAAGGTACAAATTGGAGTAAGGAGCCATAAACTGTATAATCTACAACTTGAGTCTCCAATGGCACTAATCGGCAGTGCGAATGAAAGAGACCTAATTGAATTATGGCACAAAAGAATGGGGCATTTACATCATGGAGCCTTGAAAATCCTGAAGAAGACTGTCATGGCAGCTTCAAAACTCAGCACAAGGAAAGATGATGTCTGCAAGGGGTGCGTACTAGGGAAGTATGGCAAGGCAGCATTTCCAAGAAGCAGCAGTAGGGCCAAGAGTGTATTGGAGTTGATACACTCAGACATTTGTGGATCAATGTCCACGATTGCTCTCAGTGGAGCAAAGTACTTTGCTACCTTTATTGATGACCATTCTCGGAAAACATGGATCTACTTTCTCAAAACCAAAGATGAAGTCTTTGAGCGATTCAAAGAATTCAAGGCTTTGGTAGAAAATTTAACCGGAAAAAGGATCAAGAAGTTGCGGTCAGATAATGGTGGAGAATATACTGATAAAGACTTCACAAGCTTTTGCGCAAAGGAAGGCATCAAGAGAGAGTGGACAGCTCCATACAATCCAGAGCAAAATGGAGTTGCAGAAAGGAAGAACAGGACCATCGTAGAAGTTGCAAGAGCGATGTTGTATGATCAAGACATGCCCAAGTTTCTGTGGATTGAAGCTTGCAATACATCAGTATATGTGCAGAACAGAGTGCCTCATAGAGCATTGGGAAAAGTGACTCCTGAGAGTGTGTTCACAAGCAGCAGCCTAAGGTGAGCCACTTCAGGATATTTGGCAGTATAGCATACTACCACGTACCTGATGAGAAGAGGAAGAAATTCGATCAGACTGCAGAGAAGGGATACCTTGTGAGGTATAGTGAAAATGCGAAGGCATATTGCATCTATATTCTAGATAACAGGAAGGTCGTAGTAAGGCGGGACGTGAAATTCATGGAGAGGGCCTTAAGGAGATCCTGGGAGATGGCTACAGATACGCAGTCTGAGGAGGATCCGCTAGTACAGCCACAACGGCCTAAAGAGGATGGCTCGGGTGCCTCTCTGTGGCACAAGGATTCTGAGGAAAGTTCTTCCAAAGAAGAGAAAGCAGGAGAGCAGGTAGATCCACCCACCACCAATGGAAGAACAAGCAGAGAGCTCCAACAGACTCTTAGAGATGCAGAGGAATTTATTAGAGGCCCTAGATATGGGAAGAGGGTATGTAGGCAACCTGATAGGTACTAGGCACTGGCAGCACAAGTCGAAGAACCCTCTAGCTTTCGGGAGGCAGCTCAACATCAGCTGTGGGTAGATGCCATGGTGGAGGAGTACAGCTCCATCATGACAAACGATGTGTGAAAAGTAGTCCCTAGACCTCAAAACAGATAGGTTGTAGGATCAAGGTGGATCTACAAGATCAAGTCTGCTACAAATGGCAGCATAGAGAAGTTCAAAGCCAGGTTTGTGGCAAAGGGGTATGCACATAAAGAAGGGATCGATTATGGAGAAACTTTCACCCCTGTAGCTCAATACACTTCAATTAGATCCGTCATCTCTCTTGCAGCGCAGATGGGATGGGAGATTCACCGGATGGATGTAAAGACAACATTCTTGAATTCGGTGATAGAAGAGGAAGTGTACATAGAACAACCAGAGAGCTTTGAGACACATGAGCAGAAGACTCATGTTTGCAGGATTAAGAAAGCCTTGTACAGACTAAAGCAAGCCCCTAGAGCATGGTATGGGCGAATTGATAGCTACCTGCAGAAGATAGGATTTGTCAAGAGTGACACAGATCCCAACCTCTACTATCTAAGTGTAGGGGATGAGTTGCTAATACTGGTATTATATGTAGATGATCTATTCTTGACTGGATCATCTAAGCTCATCAAAGACTGCAAGGAGAATCTGGCTACTGAATTCGACATGAAGGATCTGGGGTAGATGCTCTATTTTCTTGGTTTGGAGGTCTAGCAACAAAAGGGAGAAATCTTCCTTGGGCAAGGAAGATAGACTACAGAGATCCTAAAGAGGTTTCAGATGGACTGTAGACTCATGGCTACGCCAATGATTACAAACTGGAAGAAGATCGACATGTCCGAGGTTGATGAGGTTGATCCAACCTTGTATAGGCACCTCATAGGATCATTGATGTACATGGTCAACACTAGACCAAACATTTGTTATGTAGTGAATACCCTCAGTCATTTCATGGTAGAACCAAGGAGGGCTCATTGGGCAGCAGCCAAACATATTCTCAGATATTTGAAGGGGACAGTCGAGTATGGGTTGAAGTACACCAAAGGCAATGAAATCCAGTTGAGTGGGTTCACTGACGCAGATTGGGCTGGAAGCCTAGTAGATCGGAAAAATACCAGTGGGTACTGTTTCAGTCTCGGATCGGGAATGACTTCCTGGTGCAGTAGGAAACAGAAATATGTGGCACTTGTGAAAAATCCTAGATCTGGATTCCTACTACAACAAATCTGAATTACTTCTCCTATTATTTGATAATTATTTCATTACATTGAAATACCGAAGTAATTACTGAAGCAGTCTACACAAATAATGTTGCGGAATAAATCTAAGTGTTGAAACAATCTGAACAAAATACAATGAAAAACAACCACATTGACACAGTTATTTTTGGACTAAGTCCCCAGAAAAACCCAACTCGGGAAAACCGATGCAGCAGATCTGAGAGTTCGTGTTATTAAGCAGCAGAATCTTGAATACAACTAGGGTGCCAACATCCGGCAAACCCTTTAGAGAAATCTAGACAGCAAAAATAACTATGAGATATATCTCACTCAGCAAGTCTCCGGCTGATCAAAAACAACGCTGATGAAGCCCTCACTGCCTCTACGTGATTGCTTATGCTGGATCTGCGTAAGCCTGTGTAGGCAAGCTAGAGGAACTACGTCACCCTTCTCTGCAGCTGATCTAGCTGATCCGAAGTTGAATCTTGGCCCTCCTGGCTCAAAACCCCAGCCTCTATCTTTCTCCAGACTGACTCCAAGAGACACTACGCTGGCTCTGTGTGATTCTCTGCAGTAAATGCGTCACCCCTGCCAGAAACTGCGTTGTCTCTCTCCTACGTTGATGCTGCCTCTCTCTGAAATGTATTCTTGGCCCTCCTGACCAATCTCTGCTTCTGCCCCTCTCTGGATCTGATCACTGAATCAAATCACTTAGCAAACACAGCCCTAGTGATTTGTTCTTGATCAACAAGCTGTGTCTCCTCACACAAATTCAAAAATGCTCAATGGCTCAAGTGTCAAGTGTATTTTCCATAGGCCCCTCACCCTCCTTATAATCCTTCATTGACTCTTCAACGGTCAAGATTAAAACATAATCAAGGGCTAAGAATAACTTGGAGGTGATCCATGACTTTATCTTGAAGATTCACACTTGATTTAATTAATACCCTTTAATTAATCAGTTTCCCTAAGTTTAAACTTAGGAAAACATTAAAAAACGATTAATTAATTTAATTAAATCATCTCTAAGTGGAATTTTCCAAAACCATTTCTGGGTTTATGGAATACATGTGTCTTAGCCTATATACAAAATTACAAGGCTAGAGCACATCTGATGCTACCATAAATCAACACTCCCTCTTACCGAGGAAAGTGCTCTAGCAAGACAACTCAATGTTTTGCTGATCTGACTTTTGTAACATCTTTGCTGTGTTGTTGATGTTGCTCACCAACACTGAACAAAAATGTTGCAACTGTACTACTGCTGACTCTACTTGTTGCTGCCAACTACCACTGTACTGCAACTCCCTCTAAATTCTGCAACCATGCTGCTACACTTCGTGAGCACCACTCTGCATTGTGTTGCCTCTCTGTGCACTGCGCTGCTGCTACTGCTCATCTCTATTGCTGCTGCACTGTTGCTACTGTTGCTAATTGCAACAGAAAAACATCCAAAATTTGGACAAGAAAATCTGCAACTGAAAATAGGATTGATTGTTGCTAGTTTCTGCACTAGCTTTCTGAAAATATGGCGTTGTTGCTGCTCTGCACTGCACTACATTGTGTTGCACCAGTGTGCATTGCGCTGCTGCTACTGCCTCTTCTCTACGCTGATCAGGCTCTAGTACTTCTAGCCATTGCATCATCTCATCATCTTCTGCTGGAATTGTCCATCTTGCTACTGTCTTTAGGTTGTCATAGCTCACATGTGATCCAAGAGTTCGGAAATACTCAAGGATCCCGCCTCCTTGTAGATTCTAGATCTACAAATCCAAATCAACCCACTTTTCTCCTTTTGGAATATGAGCTAACATAGCACAATCTTTCTCTGCCTCAATCTTGGCAGCCCCTGCATGTGGGTCTTCCTTCTCCTCTTTATCATTTTTCTTAAGAGGGCATTGTGTGGCATAATGCCCCATTTCCCCACACCAAAAGCACTTGATCTTAGATAGATCTTTCTTCTTCTGCTTCGGTTGCCCTTTTGATGCAATGGCAGTGTTGTCTTCTTCCCCCTTCTTGACCTTTGAACTACTACTGCCATCCACCAAGTGGATTTTCAGGAGATCTCCCCTCACCTCCTCTTGCTGTAATGCTGCCCACATTGCTTCCCATCCTGGAAGCTTTTCTCTGCCCAATATACTTTGGACAAAGACTTGATAATCCTCTGAAACAGAGTTTAGTGTGAGCCTTACTAGCTCTGAGTCTTTAAGAGCAGATCCTACTGCAGACAGTTGATCTCGGTTTTCCTGAATCCGAGACAAGGAGTCAAAACGCTCTCCCTTCTTCATACTGATATTCTGCATCTTCTCTTCAAGGTACACCTTCCGATACTCGGAAAATCCTTGGTACAGCTTTTCTAGCCCTACCCACATTTCTCTAGCAGTGGTTTTGGCTGCTATATGCGGTACGATATGATCCTTCACTCCATCTAGGATTAAACGCTTGGCTCTAGCCATATTCTTCTTGAACTGCCTCAGGTGTGTTGCATCGAGAGGTTCTGCAACTGCGTTGTCTATGAGGGCTTTCAGATCGTGTTCATCAAGGAGAAATTCTATCCTTGATTTCTAGATAACGTAGTTGGAGGCACCCTCCAATCTATCTTGGTTACGCAATCCGTTGCTGGCCATCTCCTCAACTGTCGATACCTTGCTCTAACCCTCTGCTCAGCTTGACTTATGCACTCCTTGTGGAGTAAGTCACTTCTTCTGTTGCTGCATGGGAAAAAACTGAGTTTCTTTGAGTAAAAAACCCTCTGAGGTCAAGAAATCCCCAACTGTGTTTTTTCATAATTTTCTGACGCTTATGCACCAGCTTTTACTGTTGTGCAGTAACTGCGTCCTTCAACTACACTGCCTCTTCTGCAACTGAAAAAGCTTACCCCTCTGGCAACTCTCTCAGAGGGAGCCTTTTCTGCACTGAAATGCCCTCCTGGCCTGGACAACGTAATTTTCTGGGAGGGTCTGTTGCTGCTTACGCAGATCCCAGACTCTACAGCGCTGATTTGCTAGTTCTCTTTGTTTCTCCTGCACTTCAGCTTAAATAAGCTCTGATACCATGTGAAAAATCCTAGAACTGGATTCCTACTGCAACAAATCTAAATTACTTCTATTATTTGATAATTATTTCATTACATTGAAATACCGAAGTAATTACTGAAGCAGTTTATACAAATAATGCTGCGGAATAAATCTAAGTGCTGAAACAATCTGAACAAAATACAATGAAAAACAACCAATTGACACAGTTATTTTTGGACTAAGTCCCCAGAAAAACCCAACTCGAAAAAACCGGCGCAGCAGATCTGAGGGTTTGTATTATTAAGAAGCAGAATCTTGAATACAACTAGGGTGCCATCATCCGACAAACCCTTTAGAGAAATCTAGACAGCAAAAATAACTATGAGATATACCTCACTCAGCAAGTCTCCGACTGATCAAAAACAGCACTGATGAAGCCCTCACTACCTCTGCGTGATTGCTTATGCTGGATCTACGTAAGCCTACGTAGGCAAGCTAGAGGAACTACGTCACCCTTCTCTACGCTGGCTCTACATGATTCTCTGTAGTAACTGCGTCACCCCTGCCAGAAACTGCGTTGTCTCTCTCCTACGTTGATGTTGCCTCTCTCTGAAATGTATTCTTGGCCCTCCTGACCAATCTCTGCTTCTGCCCCTCTCTGGATCTGATCACTGAATCAAATCACTTAGCAAACCCAGCCCTAGTGATTTGTTCTTGGTCAACAAGCTGTGTCTCCTCACACAAATTCAAAAATGCTCAATGGCTCAAGTTTCAAGTGTATTTTCTATAGGCCCCTCACCCTCCTTTTTATAATCCTTCATTGACTCTTCAACGGCCAAGATTAAAACATAATCAAGGGCTAATATTAACTTGGAGGTGATCCATGTCTTTATCTAGAAGATTCACACTTGATTTAATTAATACCCTTTAATTAATCAGTTTCCCTAAGTTTAAACTTAGGAAAACATTAAAAAACGATTAATTAATTTAATTAAATCATCTCTAAGTGGAATTTTCCAAAACCATTTTTGGGTTTTTTGGAATACATGTGTCTTATCCTATATACAAAATTACAAGGCTAAAGCACATCCAATGCTACCATAAATCAACAGCACTGAGCTCAGCCGAGTCTGAATATATGGCAGCAAGCACAGCTTCGTGTGAGGCCATATGGCTTCGTAAGCTGCTCTTGAACTTACTCGAGAAGAGGATGGAACCGACCAGAATGTTGTGTGATAATCAGAGTTGAATCAAGCTCTCTGAGAATCATGTGTTTCATGACCAGTCGAAGCACATTGACATTAGGTGGCACTTCGTCATAGACTATGTTCATCGAGTAGTTGTACAGTTGAAGTACATTCCTACAGGAGAACAGGTGGCAAATATCCTCACAAAAGCTCTGGGTAAGATTAAGTTTACTTACTTCAGGGAAAATATGGGGATGGTCGAGAACCCATTCCAGTAGAGGAATGGGTGGTTTTCGGATTCAGAGGGAGTTGCAATACGGATGAGGCAATGGCAGAGGTGGTGTCACAGGCAACAGTACAGAAGGCAGCAGCGCAGCAGGTGCTTCAAGTCAAAGCAGGTACTGTTGGTACCTTGCTTGAACACTTTCCTCGCTAAGACAAAATGTTGATTTTGTAGCATTGGAAAGTGTTCCAAGTCTCATATTTTAGGCAGAGGCTTGGACATCAGTATTTCAGAGAACCCATAAATTGTTTGTAGAAATTCCACTCAGATCATGCTTTATTTAAATAATTAATTATTTTAAAGTAATCCCTAAGTCTAAACTTTGGGAAATTAAATAATCAAAGGGTATTAACAAAGTAGAGTGTGAATCTTCTAGAAAATGAAGATCGAGTCATTTTTTAATTTGAGTCATTGATCAAAGATATAATCTGGGTCGTTGATTCATCAACGAGAAGACTATAAGAGAAGGCTTGAGGGTCATTTGGAAAGCAAGTCGGGGCACATTCTCAGTACTTGAAGAAAATCGATTCTGAAGTAAGAGAATTCAATTTTCCGAGGGTGATGTTGTAGAGGTTGTGTTGCAGAGACAGAAAGAGGTGGGAGAAGTCAACAAAGACGAAGAGAAGGCAGGTAGAAAACGAAGAGGAGGCAACGTTGAGCAGTAACACTGGCCCTCCACGCAGAGTGACACAATCCATCATAGTGACTGCACAGAGGGGCCACGTAGAGTGATGCAGAGGGAGGAGAAGTGCCTATCGCATGTCGGGAATTCTTCCAAGGTGTTCGGAAAATTCATCTAAGGTGCATGCTAAAGATCTGCTCGTCATATATTCTGTAAACGATATTTTCACTGCTGAAGATTAATATAAACCATCATTTGTTGCACCGGTTTTCCCACATTGGGTTTTTCCAGGGACAATTGTCCAAAAATAACTATGTTCATGTGGTTGTTTCTATTGTGTTATACATGTTCTATTTTTTCTTCTGCATTACATTAAAGTGAATGCTGCAGCGATATTTATTTCAAAATTTACTAAAGCATCTGTAAATAACTTATTATAATAAGTAGGCGAAATAAATCAATCACTGCAGTAGCATTTTCAAATTGAAAATTTCACAATAGAGAAGCTGAGACCATAGGGATGCCAGGACAATGTGCTTGTACCACCCATATTATTGTGTGCCAATATCCATACGACTAAGTGCAGAGATAAGGTATACATCGGAGTGTTGAGACCATCATATTACTTTGTTGTAGCGAGATCAAGTACATATACTGGAGATTATACCAAACATTCATCATAATTGAAGATACGAGTCTTGAAGCAAAATACATAAACTTCGATAATGCCATACATACGTATGTCAAGGATATAAACCATATGGATGTCATATATAGTTTAGAGGTGTGAGATTGTCATATGGTCATATCATAGCAAAGTAATAGTGCCAATAGAAGCAGCATCACTGAATCAACAGGAATGTAGTTGTGTGCAGGCAGAACCATACCAGTATTATCACAGAGTTGTACCATGCCAATATCAAGACTAAACCACATGGATATGAAACTCTGCGCCGTTCATTTTGTACAACTGTGATGCCAACTGTAAACAATATATCTGGAATGAACAATTGAGATACCATAGTGCGAATCATAAAGATGTCATAGAGGAAACACAGAGATGCCATATCAAAAAAATGAGATCAATAATAGCAAGAGACTATAACTCTGTGCCAAGCGAAGACCATATTCTTTGTCATGCGAAGGAGACCGTGCTTTGTGCCATGCAAAATCATAATAGAGAAATAAGGCATCTGAGATCCTTAGAACAAATATCCATCTAAGGTGATACAAAACCAAAAAATCTCAGATCAAAATCTCATCTGAATGGTAGAACAATTTCGCACCATGTCTTGAGGATCACCCCAATGGGGTATTTATAATCGTTGTTGAAGATGAAGGGTCACGACCCTTGGAGGAGGCCGACACAAGGCCAACTTTCAAAATGCTTTTTAAATTTGAAATTAAAAGGATTTTCCCTCTGTAATGTCCCTTCCTAATTTATTTTGTCACAAGATTTATTTTCATGTATTGAGAGCCAATTTTGATGATGTCAGGGCCCATTTGATTTTTCATTAGAAGAGTTAGGAGTTAGAAGCTAGTAAATTTATGTTATGTTATTTTATTAGTGGTGAATAGTGACCACGCACACATGAATACGCATACCCTTAATAGTTGGTTCGAAAAGCATGAGTGTGAACAGGGTATGGAGGGAAAAGGGAGGAAAAAGGCCCAACGAAGATTATAAAAGGAAAGAAGCTCACTTGATTTGGCATCATTGGATTGTCGATTTTGATCTCAGTGGCTCGAGCTGCTTAGACGAGTCTGTTTAGCATGAATTTTCCGAGAGGAGAACTCACCCATTCTTCGGGGAATTCGAGTGCCACCCTATATTGGTTTTCCATTATCATCCGAGGGAGCTTCATTGTGTAACCTTCAGCATTTGCATTTAGTTGCCCCAGCAGTGCATATTTCTGGAGGACGCAGTTGTATTCTTGTGTGACTATTGTTGGTTGATTCCGGGGGTTGATTGATGGGAGAATATTTGGCGGAGAAAGGTTCATTAGCTTGTTAAGCTATAGGCAAACCTCAGAGGCTAAGATTGAGAGTGTATCTTAGGAGAAACATGGCAATCATTCTGCCAGCACAGAGGAGAAAAAGTTGGGCACATTTGAGGGAGAGTGTCTCAGCCATTTGGGTCATTGTTTGCCAGGAGAGATAGGGGAAGTGTCGGAGGAGTTATTTGTCACATTCTTGGAGGGTTGTTAAGTATTTCGTTGGTAGTTCTATAGATAGCTTATTCAGCAGCTACTAGGGGAGCGTAGGGCTATTGGAGGTCATTTTTGGTGGGTCATGATCAGGCCAAACCATTTCTGGGTTTTGGTCAAATTGGCTTGAGGAGTCCGGGAGTAATTTTGGAGAATTTTTTGAGCACCGGTAGAGGGGTTTCCAACTATTCCATTGCAACAGCTAGTGCAGATTCACTGGGAGAGCGTAGAGCATCACTGGGCAATTTTTTTGTGCTGTATTGTCTCATCTGGGCTTCGCTCAGCTTTCCAAAAGGCAAGCCCAGGTGCATTTCTCTATAAAGTTGTACTCTTGCCCATTTCATAATAAAATGGCTCAATTGTTTCCGTATTTCATGTTGTTCTAAGTATTTACTACAATGTTCGAAATTTCCATGGTGTAAATTTATGGTTTATGTATTCGCACTGTTTTTCCTAATCTAGAACATTACAGTGGTATCAGACCCTAAATCTTGGCTCAACCATGGGAAGATTTCTTTTATGAGAGAAGGAGATAGATAGTTTATCACTTACAGAAAGCAAAGGTACCGAAGCAAGGAGAGGGAGTTGGAAATTACTCTAGACACTGGGAATCGAGGGAAGGAGGTGTTAGTAGAACACATAGGAGAGCCCAGGGGGAAGGAGGAAATGGTCTTTGACAGTCTTCTGAAGGCCATCAATGATTTGGCCAAGGGGAAGAAAGACATGCTTAATGAGATCAAATGCATAACCGGGAATGAAGCACCCAGAATTTTCTATTTGGAGAGACTTTTGGTGCATCTCAACAGTATGATCATCCTGTACCTACCACGCAGCCACCATCTTCTAGTAGGCCAGCTAGAGCCACGCTACCCTCTTTCATACCTATAGTACTGGTAGAACAAGTGGGGCTTGATGAAAAGGAATTTTTCAGAATTTGGCAGTCCATGGGAGATGAATTCAGATCAGCACTACCCTTCAGAGATTATTACCAGGTCAAGCAGAATGAGAGAGGAAGGGGCCATGGAGGTCAAGGCACGCAGAGTTATGATGTAATATTCCCAATTAGCAACAGCTAATTGGAAATATTAATTTTGATTAATTTTGCCTTATATAGTTAAAATATAAATAAAGTGAGTAAAAGGAGAATGTGACCAACTTAACAAACTCCCTAAAGTCACCTAGGAGACATAACGTTGTGGTCAAGGTGGGCCAAGGGGGCCAAGTGACAACGTAGGGTGGTGACACACTTAGACAGCGTGGGCCAGCCAGCGCAGTTGAGTTGGCAGCATGGGCCAAAGAGAGGCAACGTAAGCATGGTGGGGCCAAGGAGAGAGTGAGGCTCACCCAAGATAAAAAGAGGGGAGGCTACCTCATTTCTCTCATGATTGATGATTATGCATTTTGGAGATTGTCTCTAGACATTGAGCACGCTTGCTGTTTAGCTAGTCTGCACGTACTGTTCAGTACACCGGGTGTCTCCGTGCGGAGATCCCACCCTCAGCCCCGAGAGACTTCGAGTGCTTGCTCGGGTGAGGTATTCTACCATCATTTTTGCAGGAGGATTTGTGGTTGCCTTCGTTGTGGAGCAGAGCATCTAGGGACTACGCAATCTTGAGAGGGAGGACGCAGTTCATTTTGGGAGAGCTCAGAATTGGTGCCTTCTTGAAGGATTTGGGCCGGAGAAGTGAGCAAGGGGCCAGCCCTTGCCTATTGGAGATATTTGGGAGAGATCAGAGCTTCATTCATTGAGGAGCATTCCTTGGAGGGATAGCGCAGTCTTGCAGAGGGAGGACGCAGTCCTAGTTGGGGGAGAGTTCCGGATTGAGGTGTTTTGGGGTGGATTCAGACCGGAGGATTAGGGAAGGGATCAACCCTTACCTATTGGAGACATTTTACAGAGGGAGAGGCCCTATTTTGCAGTGTTGCCTTCAGGGTCAGCGTTTTCCCTTGAGGGATAGCGTAGTGCCTCAAAGGAGGTATTTTCCGAGGTCAACCATTCTCGAAAAGCTCTCTGGGTTTTTCTGGGTTTTGGGAGAGGAGGCCATTCCCAGATTTTAGGCATTTTCCGAGTTGCGGAACAGCCCCAAAGACTTATTCCATTCCAGCAGTTGCAGTAGCATGGCAGCATTTTCCAGCAGCTTGGAGATTACGCAGTTGATAGAGGGAGCAGCCATTCCATACATTGTTCTGAGAGTATTTCTACACTTGCCCTGAGCAAGTCGAGGTGCGATCATTCTGATCACCTTTGTACTTTCCTTATTTCTCAGTATCAATAAAATGGCTCAGCGTTCTCCATATTGTGTATTTTGTCTCGTGATTTATCTTTAGTTGTTGTGTACCTTGTTGTGTGCTTTATATTACTATTTATTTCCCTCTGGGATATTACAGTGGTATCAGAGCCTCATTCGTGGCTCAGTCGTGGGGATATTTTTCTATGAACAAAGAGGGTAGGCAAAATCTTACCCACCAAACGCAGTACAGGTGGAAAATATGGGGGTCTCACAACAGTGTGACCAGCATTTACCAGCCTTCAGTAGGCCAACTAGGATCACGATGCCTACATTCTTACCTCCAGCACCGAGTGATCAAGGGAGGCGGCATGATCATATACCCTTTGAAGATTATTTCCGCGAATGGCAGTCCATGGGGGAAAACTTCAGAGCGGCTTTGCCCTTCAGAGATTATTGTCAGCTCACGCAGGATGAAGGAGGAAGGAACAGTGGGGTTTCTAGCATGCAGAGTTCAGAGTTGCAGTGTACCACTGGGAGGTCACCTTTTCCCACGTATGATGGATCCACTGATTGCACAGTTTGGGATCGGGTGGAAAAGCTGGATACCTCTTTCCAACTTGACCGAATAAAGGAGGGGGAAGCCATCAAAATGGCCACCTCGCACATGGAGGATGAGGGCACACAGGATCATGGGGAGCATGTGGATACACCCAGTATGACACAGGGGTCACCTATGTTGGAGACTCCTTTGACCATATCAGTGGACATCTTAGTAGAGAGAGTAGAGCTTACCCCAGTAGTGCCATCCATTGAGGTGATGACCGGGGTGGTGTCTGAGTCTTCAGGGGTGGCAGCGCGCGACAGATGGGTGAGGTGCCAGGAGATGTATCCACCTTTGATGAGGCACTAGGAGCTACAGAGGTATTGGACGATGGTCACACACAACGGTGTCATCAGATTCGAGCCAACCTTCTAGTTTTGAAGGGGAAGGCCACATCAGTACGAGAGGCTATCTTGTTACAAAACAAGGAACTAGAGGGCATGAGAGTGGTCTGTGCCGAGTCAGCGGCCAAGTTGGCCCACATTGGGGAACAGCTGGATTCCCTAATGGTACAGCTAAAGGGCACATTGGAGTGTCAGAGCAGCCCCCTTCAGGCATGCATAGACGGGGCTAGCAGCATTGTTGGGTCACCTCTTTCCATTGGAGAGAGAGAGGCGGAGCCACCTAGTCAGATCTCATACGTTGACTTGGTTAGTAGGATGAGACGATCGGAGTTGCACAGGGTGCAGCATCCACATGTTGAGGTTGGATGGTGAGAGATTTTGAGTTGGTACCTGGTGGAGTGGGTTATGGAGATAGTGGTGGACCCGAGTGTAGTTCAGCAGGAGTTTCCAGGTGCTAGGAATACAGGAACCCCAGACTAGCATTGGGATCTAGGCGGGACTACCTGTCGTTTCCCAGACAGGTCGATTGACTATGCCTTGGAGGGTACAATTGGCCTAGCAGCTGAGCATGCGCGTTCGCTAGGGGAGTTTCGGTTAGCTCCAGTGGCCAACCAGTGTATGGGCAGACTCCCTTGGTTGTCTAGGTATGACACTTGTACACGGGGTCACAGGGTGATCAACATACCTTGGCAGGAGCTTCTCGGAGGAGGTGGCATTGGCAGACCACCAGATGGTGCCTTGTATGGAGCCAAGGATTCTTCACCTTTGTGTGGGGCACAGAGGTCACAGTGGAGCCGAGCAGTGGTGGTATCACTACTGACACATAGGGAGATTCACTTCTCGAACCCCACAGGGAGGGTTTGGAGTGATGATCCATTCGTCGGCGGGTATAGCGACGCGACAGTGGAGGTGATGATACCGATTGGGGGTGGTCCGACATGTAGAGACACAACTCTAGGTCATCACATCCAAGGATGTGTGGGAGCCTCTAGCATTGAGCAGTGGACTACCGGTGGACAGGGAGTTGCATGGTGGTGTATCGTAGTGTGTGGGACTGCATTGTGGAGTAGGAGTGTCCTACATCACATTGAGAACACGCGAGTGACCGATGCCTTGACACAGACAAGGCACAGGATGGTACTGGGTGGTACAGCAGCAGTCGGAGGTATCCAGCAGTGTACAGGGGTGTGCCTCAGTGTGCAGTGGCATGTCGAGGAGTACATGGATGATCGGTGGTATGTGGAGGCATACGGTGCTGCACAGCAGGGTCTTAGAGTATTGCCTCCAGGGAGACTCACGGACAGGGACACTGGGCCTACCTTTGGGGGTAGTTCACCCAGGATCGATGGGGAGACAGATGAGCGACACTTGACAGTATCTGTGGGGACTCACGCACATGACCCTCTTCTACATCACTCACGGGCACAATCAATTTTGTTGTTGTCCTTTGGCACTTTGGGCATGAGCAGCGGGATACGCGAGGCTCACCCAAGATATTTGGATGACACTCAGCACACTAGGGGAGAGACTTCTCAGCAGTGGCACTGGGTCGGATGAGATTTTCTCTCATAGATCTCCCGCCACTAGGTCTCAGGAGAGGGGGATACAGTCTGCACATGACAAGGAGTATCTCATGATCAGAGTAGCACAGCATCAGCATGGTGGTACCTCTTTGAGATTAGCAGGGGACTTGAGCATTACAGCTCTACACAGCTCGATAACTTCTATGGGTGAGCTGTATACTACCTGGGGAGATTATCTATATCTTCCATCAGGCTTTAGCGAGTCACTGATGAAGTGGGGGACTTCATTAGCATGGCGGGATGGTGGGTGGAGCAGGTGGAGCTTCATGTTGGACAGGATGGCTTGGGATCCCGGCATTGAGAGATCCCTCCATATCAGGGTGATACAAAGGACAGGGAAGATTCAGTGGCGCATCTGGGACCCCGGCACATTTTACAGTGATGGTGGGGAGCATCAGCTAGAGAGGAGGCCTGTTCAGGCATTGCTTGAGGACAAGCAATATTTGGCGGGGAGGACTGTGATATTCCCAATTTGCAGCAGCTAATTGGAAATATTAATTTTGATTAATTTTGCCTTATATAGTTAAAATATAAATAAAGTTGGTAAAAGGAGAATGTGACCCACTTAACACACTCCCTAAAGTCACCTAGGAGACATAACGTTGTGGTCAAGGTGGGCCAAGGGGGCCAAGTGACAACGTAGGGGGGTGACACACTTAGACAGCGTGGGCCAGCCAACGCAGTTGAGTTGGTAGCGTGGGCCAAAGAGAGGCAACGTAAGCATGGTGGGGCCAAGGAGAGAGGGAGGCCCACCCAAGATAAAAAGAGGAGAGGCTACCTCATTTCTCTCATGATTGATGATTATGCATTTTGGAGATTGTCTCTAGACATTGAGCACGCTTGTTGTTTAGCTATTCTGCACGTACTGTTCAATACACCGGGTGTCTCCGTGCGGAGATCCCACCCTCAGCCCCAGGAGACTTCGAGTGCTTGCCGGGTGAGGTATTCTACCATCATTTTTGCAGGAGGATTTGTGGTTGCCTTCGTTGTGGAGCAGAGCATCTAGGGACTACGCAGTCTTGAGAGGGAGGACGCAATTCATTTTGGGAGAGCTCCAGATTGGTGCCTTCTTGGAGGATTCGAGCCGGAGAGTGAGCAAGGGGCCAGCCCTTGCCTATTAGAGATATTTGGGAGAGATCAGAGCTTTAGTCATTGAGGAGCATTCCTTGGAGGGACAGCGTAGTCTTGCAGAGGGAGGACGCAGTCCTAGTTGGGGGAGAGTTCCGGATTGAGGTATTTTGGGGTGGATTTAGACCGGAGGATTAGGGAAGGGATCAGCCCTTACCTATTGGAGACATTTTGCAGAGGGAGAGGCCCTATTTTGCAGTGTTGCCTTCAGGGTCAGTGTTTTCCCTTGAGGGATAGCGTAGTGCCTCAAAGGAGGTATTTTTCGAGGTCAGCCATTCTCGAAAAGCTCTCTGGGTTTTTCTGGGTTTTGGGAGAGGAGGCCATTCCCAAATTTTAGGCATTTTCCGAGTTGGGGAACAGCCCCAAAGACTCATTCCATTCCAGCAGTTGCAGCAGCATGGCAGCATTTTCCAGCAGCTTGGAGATTACGCAGTTGATAGAGGGAGCAGCCATTCCATACATTGTTCTGAGAGTATTTCTACACTTGCCCTGAGCAAGTCGAGGTGCGATCATTCTGATCACCTTTGTACTTTCCTTATTTCTCAGTATCAATAAAATGGCTCAACGTTCTCCATATTGTGTATTTTGTCTCGTGATTTATCTTTAGTTGTTGTGTACCTTGTTGTGTGTTTTATATTACTGTTTATTTCCCTCTGGGATATCACATATGAGTTGCAGCAACCATTAGGAGGATGCTTTTCCCCACATATGATGGCACTGCCAAGTGTATAGCTCGTGCTTGGGTGGAGAAGCTAGATACATATTTCCATCTCAACAGGATGATCGAGACAAAGGCCATTAAAATGGCCACTTTGCATCTAGAGGGAGAGGCACACGATTGGTGGTTTCATGGCTTGTCCACTCTGGGGCATGCTAACGTGACTACCTATGATGACTTCACACGGAGAGTAGTGGAGCGCTTTAACCAAGGGGATCCATAGGCTCACTTCAAGGAGTTGTCCAGCTCAGGCAGACAGGACACCCTGAGCATTATATTTCGGAGTTCCTGTAAGTTTCATTTATGCTGTCGAATTTGTCACATGCTCGGAGGGTTTACATTTTTGTAGAAGGTTTGACGGAGCCATTGCATGGACTAGTGAAGTCACGCAAACCTTCCACTTTATTGGAGGTTGTGTCTTGCACAAGGGATTTGCAAGGGGGCATTCCCAAGACACGGGCACCTTTTCCATCACGGACTCCCTACCCTCAGAAAGGGGTTGACACTAGACCTACACCAGCGCAGAGAGCAGCTCCAGGGAGAGGACATTTGGATGATGAGACTAGGAGAGACCTCAGGAGGAGGAAACTATGTTTTACATGTCGGGAGTCGTGGGCACCAAGCCATCGATGGACAGCAGGCAAAGCCCACTATATCGAGGTTTTCTCAGATAGTGATCAGGAGGATGAGATTGAGTTGGAGTTTGAGGGAGGAGATGTCGAGGGGGCATCGGAGAGAGCTCCACCACCACCACCTCCAACAGGAGGACCATCTTTTACACCGTTCGGGGAGTCTTTGCATCTTTGTGCAAGGTTCCCAAATTTCTGACCATGAGGATCAGGGGCATTGTGTCCAATCTTGGTAGACAGTGGGGCAACCCACAATTTTATCGATGCTTAGTTGGTACATAGGAGAGGCATCACCACTGTGGAGTTTTATGGCTTTTCAGTACTAGTTCTGGGGGACAGGACTATGCAGTGCAACTGATATGTTCCCACTTTGATAGTGGCCATGGGGAACTATATGATGACAATCACTTCTTTGTAGTGGATGTACCAGACACCAATGTGGTGTTGGGTATCCAATGGTCGTATTCCCTTGGCAAAGTTACCACCGATTGGAAGCCGCTCGTGATGGAGTTTATTGGGTCAAATGGTAAACTAGTAGTTCTTTAGGGTATGCATTCATATCACCCACAGACAGTTTCAGCTCATCGGATGGAGGCTAACTTGAGACACAGGGATATACCGTGGGCAGTAGAGTTGAGGGTTTCAGAGGCTGGGGGACAGACCAAGCCTCCACCACCAGACATACAGGATGTGTTGGATAGATATGCAAGAATTTTTGGATATATACCACCAGGACGGCCACTAGATAGAGGATTTGAGCATACCATAGAGATGGAGCCCGGTGTGCAAGTTGTCATTACTACTTCCTATAGGCATCCTAAAGCCTATAAGGATGAGATTGAGTGGGCCATTAGAGAGCAGTTGGCATTGGGCCATATCAAACCGATTTCCAGTCCCTTCGCTTCTTCAATTGTGTTGGTGAACAAGAAGGACAGGACTCTGCGCATTTGTATTGACTATGGAGCGCTCAACAGGAAGACATTGAATAACCAGTATCCCATACCGCGCATTGAGGAGTCGATGGATGAGCTTAGAGGAGCCAAGTTCTTCTCTAAGATTGATTTACAATCAAGATATCATCAAATCCAGCCGACGGATCAGGACATCCTGAAGACAGCTTTTAGATGTCACTATGGGCATTTTGAGTTCCTAGTCATGCCTTTTGGATTGACCAACACCTCGGCCACGTTCCAGTCATGCATGAACCATGTGTTCAGGGGGCAGTTGAGGAGGTTTGTATTGGTTTTCTTTTATGACATCTTGATATACAACATGACATGGGAGGACCACCTGCACTACTTAGAGACAGTGTTGTGTATTCTGGAGGAGCAACAGTTCAACGCCAGATTTTCCAAGTGTGAATTTGGGCTGACAGAGATGTTGTACTTGGGACTGTGAAAAATCCTAAATCTAGATTCCTACAGCAACAAATCTGAATTACTTCTCCTATTACTTTTCATAATTATTTCATTACAGTGAAATATCGAAGTAATTACTGAAGCAGTCTACAAAAATAATGTTGCGGAATAAATACAAGTGTTGAAACAAACTGAACAAAATACAATGAAAAACATCCACATTTGACACAGTTATTTTTGGACTAAGTCCCCAAAAAAACCCAACTCGAGAAAACCGGTGTAGCAGATCTGAGGGTTTTGTATTATTAAGCAACTGAATCTTGAGTACAACTAGGGTGCAAATATCCGGCTCACCCTTTAGAGAAAATCTAGGCAACAGAAGAAATGTGAGGTATACCTCACTCTGCAAGTCCTCGGCTGATCTAAACAGCGCTGGTGAAGCCCCTCTCTGCCTCTGCGTAATGCCTACGCTGGAACTGCGTAAGCCTGCATGGGCAAGCTCTGGAACTGCGTCACCTCTCCTCTGCAAATGATCAAGCTAATCAGAAACTGGATTTTGGCCCTCTTGGCTTAGAAACCCCAGCTTCCAGCTATCTTCGAACTGATCACAAAAGGCACTGTGTCACTTCCGCGTGATTCCCTTCAAGAACTGCGTCACCCCTCCAGGTGATTGCGCTGCCTCTCTCTGAAATGTACTCCTGGTCCTCCTGACTAGTTACTGCATCTGCCCCTCTCTAAAACTGATCACTGAATCAAATCACTTAGCAAACCCAACCCTAGTGATTCGATCTTGATCAAAAAGCCGTGTCTCTCTCACAAGCTCGAAAATGCCAAATGCTCAATGTGCTCAATGTGTTTTCCATAGGCCCCTCACCCTCATTATACTCTTTCGTTGACCCTTCAACGACCAAGATTAAAACATAATCAAGGGCTAAGATTAACTTGGAGGTGATCCATGACTTTAACTAGAAGATTCACACTTAGTTTAATTAATACCCTTTAATTAATCAGTTTCCCCAAGTTTAGACTTAGGAAAACATTAAAAAACGATTAATTAATTTAATTAAACCATCTCTATGTGGAATTTTCCAAAACCATTTCTGGGTATTATGGAATACATGTGTCTTAGCCTATATACAAAATTACAAGGCTAGAGCACATCCGATGCTACCATAAATCAACACTCCCTCTTAGCGAGGAAAGTGCTCTAGCAAGACAACTCAACGTGTTTCTCTGACCTCTGGAACATCTGTTGTTGTGTTGTTGATGTTGCTCACCAACACTGCACAAAAAAATGTTGCATATGTACTGCTGCTGCCAACTGCTACTATACTGCAACTCCCTTTGAATTCTGCAACTATGCTGCTGCACTGCGTGAGCACTGCTCTGCACTGTGTGAACACTAGTCTACACTGCGCTGCACCACTGTGCATTGTGTTGTTGCTGCTTCACTGTTACTAATTGCAACAAAAAAACATCCGAAATTGGATTAGTAAAACTACATCTGAAAAATAAGACTGACTGTTGCTAACTTCTGCACTAGCTCTCTGAAAATACTGCATTGTTGCTGCTCTGCACTACATGACGACTGCACTGCACTGCGCTGCTGCTGCTCAACTACTGATGCTGCTGCTCCCTCTCTGCGCTGATCAGGCTCTAGTACTGCTAGCCACTGCATTGTCTTCTCATCTTCTACTGCCACCATCCATCCTGCTATTGTCTTTAGGCTATCGTAGCTCACATGTGATCCAAGAGTCCGAAAATACTCAAGGATCTTGCCATCTGTAGATTCTGGATCTACAACTCCAAGTCAGCCCACTTCTCTCCTTTCGGAATATGAGCTAACATAGCACAATCTGCTTCCGCCTCAGTCTTGGCAGCTCTGGCTTGAGGATCTTGCTTCTCCTCCTTATCCTTTTTCTTAAGAGGACATTGTGTGGGATAATGTCCCATTTCCCCACACTTGAAGCACTTGATCTTGGATAGGTCTTTCTTCTTGTGCCTCTATTGCCCCTTTGATGCAAGGGTTGTGTTTTCTTCCTCCTCCTTCTTGACTTTCGAACCGTTGCTGCCATCCTCAATACGGATTTTGAGGAGGTCTCTCCTCAGGTCTTCTTGCTGCAAGGTTGCCCACATCACTTCCCATCCTAGAAGCTTTTCTCTACCTAGAATGCTATGGACAAAGACCTGATAGTCTTCTGAAACAGAGTTCAGAGTGAGCCTTACAAGCTCTGAGTCTCTAGGTGTTGATCCCACTGCTGACAGCTAGTCTCGATTATCCTGAATTTGAGACAGGAAGGAGTCAAAACGCTCTCCCTTCTTCATCCTAGTATTACACATCTTCTCCTCTAGATACATCTTCCGCTGCAACAAATCTAAATTACTTCTCCTATTATTGTTCATAATTATTTCATTATAGTGAAATATCGAAGTAATTACTGAAGCAGTCTACACAAATAATGTTGCGGAATAAATCTAAGTGCTGAAACAAACTAAACAAAATACAATGAAAAACATCCACATTTGACACAGTTATTTTTAGGCCAAGTCCCCGGAAAAACCCAACTCGGAAAACCCGGTGCAGCAGATCTGAGGGTTTTGTATTATTAAGCAGTTGAATCTTGAGTACAACTAGCATGCCAATATCTGGCTCACCCTTCAGAGAAAATCTAGGCAACAGAAGGAATGTGAAGTATACCTCACTCTGCAAGTCCCCGGCTAATCTAAACAGCGCTGGTGAAGCCCCTCTTTGCCTTTGCATGATGCCTACGCTGGAACTGCGTAAGCCTGCGTGGGCAAGCTCTGGAACTGCGTCACCTCTCCTCTGCAAATGATCAAGCTAATCAGAAACTGGATTTTGGCCCTCTTGGCTCAAAAACCCCAGCTTCCAACTATCTCCGGACTGATCACAAAAGGCACTGCGTCACTTCTGCATGATTCCCTTCAGGAACTATGTCACCCCTCCAGGTGACTGCACTGCCTCTCTCTATGTCACTGTTGCCTCTCTCTGAAATGTACTCCTCGTCCTCTTGACCAGTTACTGCATCTACCCCTCTCTGAAACTTATCACTGAATCAAATCACTTAACAAACCCAGCCCTAGTGATTCGATCTTGATCAAAAAGTTGTCTCTCTCACAAGCTCGAAAATGCCAAATGCTCAATGTGCTCAATGTGTTTTCCATAGGCCCCTCACCCTCCTTATATTCTTCCGCTGACCCTTCAACGGCCAAGATTAAAACATAATCAAGGGCTAAGATTAACTTGGAGGTGATCCATGACTTTATCTAGAAGATTCACACTTAGTTTAATTAATACCCTTTAATTAATCAGTTTCCCTAAGTTTAGACTTAGGAAAATATTAAAAAACAATTAATTAATTTAATTAAACCATCTCTAAGGGGAATTTTCCAAAACCATTTTTGGGTATTATGGAATACATGTGTCTTAGCCTATATACAAAATTACAAGGCTAGAGCACATCCATGCTACCATAAATCAACAGGGACACATTACTGGCGCAAATGGGGTCAAGGTGCATGAGGAGAAGATCAAGGCCATTCGAGATTGGCCGAGGCCTAGAGATGTGACAGCATTGAGGAGATTTTTGGGCATTTACACTTACTACAAGAAGTTCGTCAAAGGCTTCTCACAGTTGGCAGCACCCCTCAGAGATTTGACCAAGAAGGGGGCTTTTGCATGGACAAATGGAGCTCAAGCAGCCTTTGATCGCCTCAAGGAGGTGATGAGTAGTTGCATGGTTTTGGCGCTTCCAGATTTCACACAGTCTTTCACTTTGGAGTGTGATGCATTGGGTAAGGGGATCGGAGTCGTTTTGTCCCAAGAGGGGCACCCCATTGCTTTCGAGAGCAAGAAGCTCTTACCCCATGAGAGGTCATATTCCATATACGACAAGGATATGTTGGCCATTATGTATGCATTGGCCAAATTCAGACAGTATTTGGTGGGGAACTGATTCAGGGTGAAGACAAATCATAACAGTCTTCACCACTTCATGGGGCAACAGGGCCTCAATGACAGACAGCAAAGATGGGTCAGCAAGGTGCAGGCCTACGATTTTGATATTGAGTATGTACGGGGAAAACACAATGTGGTAGTCGATGCACTATCTAGGAGACCTGCAAGATTTTCACTCATGAGCATTTTCCATGATTGGAAGGCACAGTTATTAGTGGAGTACTCCAAGGATCATCGTGCATGTGAGATCCTGGAGGGCATTCATGCATATGAGCGTTATCGAGTGATGGCAGAGGCTGTCTATTATAAGGGGTGCATATTTCTGGTTCCAGGTTCATAGTTGAGAGAGTGGGTACTTCATGCAGCTCACGATTCTCCATTGTCGGGGCATTAGGGGTTCAGGAAGACATATATGGCTGTGAGAGAGCTCTTCGCCTAGAAGGGCCTAAAGGGAGATGTGTTGAGATATGTACAAGAGTGTGAGGCTTGTCAACGGAATAAGGGAGAGTTGACGCATCCAGCAGGATTATTGCAACCTCTGCCCATTCCAGAGAAAAAATGGGAGAGCATTTCTATGGATTTTATCACAGGACTTCTCGCAGTGCAGGGGAAGGATTGAATTTATGTAGTGGTCGACAAGCTAGCCAAATATGCACATTTCTTTGCTATTCTAACTCGATACTCATCATCTCAGGTAGCAGAGTTGTTCTTTAGGGAGGTTTTCCGCCTGCATGGACTCCCTAAGACCATAGTCAGTGATAGAGACAACAAATTCATGGGGGGATTCTGGCAAGAATTTACATCATAAGATTTGTTACCCATCACTTGTGGGTAGTATTCATAAGAGAAAAAAATTCTCCCAAATGGTCCTTAGTCGACAGCCAACAACCACTTGCAGCCACCAGATAGCTCGATGTGCCACTATCTCCACCACCTGAGCTAGCCATGTGGTCCCTCACCCATTTGTTATGATCATATGTTTGAAGGTGGGCCTCCCGACCCCAAAGGTATGAATTTTCATTGGTGTAGTTGAGTAATTTTGTTTACTTTTCATGGACACTTTTGGGCATGGATTGGTGGCGGGATTCGGCGGAAAGAGTGGGCTAGGTCTGTACTCTTGTTTCCTCTGCCTAATTTGGTTGTTAGCCTTGTATCTTAGTCTTATAGGATCTCCTTTATTAGCTATTAGCTCTAGGGCTAGCACTACAAGGGAAATCTCGATTTTGGTTGTGTGGTCCTGCTTCCCAACACTGTATACATCGCTCCCCTCTGCTCATTCCAACCCCATATATCACTTTTCCAATCTGGGTCCACATTTGTCCACTGGGTCCACTAAGGGTTAGCCCCCCCCTCTCCTTGTCCACACTTTGGGTCGAGCCTGGAACAATGCCCCAAGGGTTGATGTGGCTAAAAAGAAAGGAAAAAACATAATTTGGCCACTCTCAACAGGAAATGTACCACAAAATGCAAAATATGGTCAGGACATACAAATTTAGCACGTGGGAAAAAGTCAAACATGAGCTATACCCCCTATCTATGGCCAAACATGAGCTCTACCTGGTTGCTATGAGCCCTAGATGAGCCCCTTCCACATTAAGGAACCCATGGTTGTCCCAACCCCTGGTAGGCAATGAGCTGCCCCACCTTAAAGGAGGAGTCTACTGTTATATCCTACACATCATGCTCTCATCCCCCTGGAGCCCCGGGCAGTTATGAAGAAAAACCAATAAAAGGAAAAAGTCATATGAAGAAGGGTGGAAAAACAAAGGTCGGGCTAACTCACGTACTACGATTTCTCCCTCCTACATTCGTATACCCAACTGTGGGCTTCCCCTATTGTAGCTACCCTTGTACCATGGCATGTGGCTTGGAGTCTTACCTTGGTCCTCACTCCATCCCATCATTGAATCACATGCCACCTACCACTTGATGGATGTACCATGGACATGTCACTAAAGGCTGAAACTACCTAATAGGTGTTGGAAAATCAGAAAGGCAGAAAGATTTTCTTATGTCGATAATTACTTGTGATATTCTTATATTCTTATTAACTTTCTTGTGTTCTTCTTTTATCAAGCAATTACCAAAACCATAATACAAAGATCAAAGACACCTGATGTAGGTGGACAGCCAAGGCAAAACCCCTATCAAGGGGAAAACCCAGTCAAACCTCTTCCTTCAGTAGTTTCACAACACAAGACGAGATAATCCAAGGCTCTTTAACCTAGACACGGACTTCCTCCAATCACCAAGTCATCCCTCCCTTCTTCTTCAGCAACTTCGACCTTACAGCAGCAGTACTTTGACCTAGTAGCAGCAGCAGAACTTCGACCTAGTAGCAGCACTTTGACATCCTGCAACTGAACTTCGACTTGCAGCAAATCTCATATTTTCGACCTCCTGTAATTGCCCAGCAACTTCTCACGTGTGAGAGATATATGACCCAAAAACTTCGATTTTTATCTTCTCTGCAATCCTTCTCCTTTTTCCTGCAATTTCGCAATTTTTTGCTTCTCTTGCTTGTATATCGAACTTGTGTGTGTGATTCTCCAAATGAATCAAACTGCACTTCTATATATACCCTTTTTTGTGGATTGAATTTCCCTAATGTAGGTTTACTTCATCAAGCAAGGGTTGACTTGGTGTGGAGATGACAAATGACTTATTTTACTTAATTATAATTCTTTTTACATAATTCAAAAGCCCAAGAAGGGTCTCATAAAATAGACAATGACTCTAATGACTCTGGATAAAACCTAGAAGTCCACAATGGGTACTTTGACCTAGAACATGATGACCCAAGCATAAAACCCATGCTAATAAGTCATTTTAATAATAATAAAAATTTATTTTTCTTTCTTTTGATAAATACATTTTATTATGACTCAGATACAATTATGAAGACTGAACAATTATGAATACTGAACCTAGTTACATTCTTCAACAATAGGGTCGTTGGTTAACCCCCTTATTGAGCTTGGAGACACCTGTACATGCCAAAGCCCACTATGGAAAGGCATGCCACCATGAAGTGTCCATTTGATTCCATGATTTGTAAACTCTTTTACTTGATTATTCTAATGATTTGTTGTATTGGAGGGCAAGGGGACGCATTGGACCTTATGCAGGATTGCATGTGGGTCTTCATTTAGGGTTTGGTCTCCCTATACGGGGTCGAAGCCCTCCAAAGGGTCACATTGGCACTTGTAGGGTGAGCGTTGAGAGCCATGGGTCTCCACCATAGCAAAGCTTACTTTATGGATCCCTAGCCCCATTCAATGATTGCTTGTGTTCCACCTTTTTGGATGAGGATGATGCACCTGGATCACCATGCCCAATCGGCTTCACACTTGTAACACACACTTGGAAGAGGTTCCAAGGTCCAAATGAGGATGTGTCTCACCACAGGAGACAAATGGAGGGCTTATGTCATCATCTTAGCCCTTACAGATGGTTTACAGGCATTACTGATCCACTTGAAGACCCATGAGGATGTCACTGTGCCCCCACACCAACTTGGGGCCACCACATGTGACTTGCTTGGACATCAAGGGGCCAACCCCTCATCCACTATGTTTGGAGTCTATCCTCTCTCCTTGGCACACTTTGTACTCCACTAGGCCTTCTCAATGGCCCAACGACTCGTTATGTTTACTATTTTTCCCTCTTGGGAGGCTTCTTTTGTATTATTGAGCTATCTTGGGGGCTTGTCACCAAGAAATGTTATTATTGCACATTATTTTATTATTTGGGGCTTAAATAGGCCTAATTAGGCAAATCAAACTCTTTGGAGAGGATATAAATTGATGAGAGGCTCATTCATTCCTCTCATCTGTTGATTTTTGTAGCATCAGAAAGTGATCTAAGTCTCAAATTTGGTGTAGAGGCTTAGACACTTGTATTCCAAATAACCTAGAAAACGTTTGTGGAAATTCCACTCTATTCATGTGTTAATTAAAATAATTAATTATTTTAATGGAGACCCTAAGTCTAAACTTTGGGAAATTAAATAATTAAAGGGTATTAATAAAACAGAGTGTGAATCTTCTATAGAACGAAGATCAAGTCATGTTTTAATCTTAACCATCAATTAGACATCTAATCTGGGTCGTTGATATGTCAACGAGAAGACTATAAAGGAAGGCTTGAGGGTCATTTGGAAAATACACCAAGACACTGAATTGATCTAAGATCGAAATTTTTGGGGCATGGTTTGCTGAGAACTTCAAACTAGAGATATAAGCAGTGAGGGGCAGAGATAGCATCCGGAGAGAAAGATTTTCTCAGTTTGGTGGAGCATCAGTCAGAGAAAGGTAGAGGTGATCTAGCCTAGCCAGCGTTGAAGGAAAAGGGTGAAGCAACAAAACTTGTACGTTTGTTGACTTAATAGCAAAAATACGCAAGAGGTATTTAAATAATAATATTCTATTAAAAATGTATATGATAAGATAAGATGATTGAAAGTTACAATGAGGCCCTTCTTATATACCTATGCAGGTGACCTTTCATGATTAGGCATGTCTTTTAGACATGCCTTTTCAGTTAACTAATGACTACTTAACATAATCCTATTTGATTATTTAGTAATTACATTTATTTGTATTTACTCTATTTTATACAAATTTTATTTGTTACATTGCCTCTTCCTTGAGAAGCTTTGTCCTCAAAGCTATATTGTTGGCAATTGTCTTCATCTTTAATTGCTAATCAGTTGCTTCACTTAGCTCAAGTCATTTTTTTGCTCAGCATGTAAATTCGTTCCGAACACTATTTTAGAGCTAGGGCTTTTTTTTTATAGAGTATATATATATATATATATATATATATATAATATTATTATATAATTATATTATTAATATTAATATATAATTATATTAATAATATTATTATATAATTATCCCCCGGATGCGGGTGCTAATGTGGTTAAGGAGCGTGAGAGGACAGGAGCAGTCAGACGGGAGGCCACATGCCTCCCCTCACGGCTGCATTGAATCCACTAGTCCGACCGAGATCGCTGCGCCAAGGTTCATCTGTCCGCAGTTTATACTCTCCCGCTTGTGTTTAATGGAGTTTGGTATGAAGGCGATTTTCATTATCGTTGAGGCGGTTCGAGGCAGCCTCGACTGCAGTTCCCACATCTCGCAAAAGATTTGCAAGCCTGGTTATTCAATGCGGCGTTTGGAGAGTTGCAGGTTGAGTTTTTTAAATGCCATGGAGCCGCTCAACCCCCAGCCGTTGAATTAGAAATGCAACTCTGCTCTGGACAGTGCCAGAGAGCGCACCACCACTGGTAAACGGAGCCAACAGACCTGTTGTTTGCAGCCCGATGATAGCATACACATTTCTGTAGCTGGCCCCTGTTTGTCCGCGACAGTATTTCTGGGCATTCCTCCTGCAACGTGCTCTCAGGCGCTTCAGAGCTCCAGTCCTCTTACAGCTGCAAAAATGCCTAGGCTAAGGCAAAGGATGAGGTGCAGGAGGGGGTCTTCTCGCTCTGCTAGAAGGCATTCTCCTTCCCTTTCTTCCTCCCCGACTGACACCTCTGCTCATTCTGATAGCCTCCCCCACCTCCTCCGTGGGAGCTTGCTCCGTTCCGGCCGCAGGTTAGATTCACCGTCTGGGGATGCGCTGCCTGCTCAGTCGCACACGGCCCTCTTCTTGTTTGACTGTGCTCTCAACAAACCTCGCGTTACTGTGGCCATCTCCGTGGTCTTCTTGGAGGAGCCTATTCCGGAGAACCCGCCTAATGATCCAGCTCCAGTCGACGGCACACAAATGAACACGATGCAGCAGAACGCGAGGGGTCCGCCTGAGGTTTCCAGGGTGTCTCTGCAGGAGGATACTGTACGCGTTCAGGCCTCTGTCACTGAAGCTCCTACCGCTGCCCACCACACTGATGAATTCTCCCATGATCAAAGCAATCCAGAAGGCTTCGGCTGCAAGATTGAGGAGGTTCCTTCGGATGAGTAACCCGACCCTCCTTTCTTGTTTCTTTTGTTTTTTCTCAGCCCTCTGTGAGGGCATGTTTTGCTATGCCAATGCTTATCTCAATTCTGGTCCAATTTTTGTAAAAGACCAGTTTTAGTCCTTACAGTGGTCTAGTCTTGTAATGGTCCAGCGTTATAGCTATGCTTATAGTCTCAAGTTTATGTCTTTATAGCTCGATCCCCTACGTGGGATTTTTTCTGTCCTGGGTTCTTCAAGATGGCGCCCCTTGCAGGGCTGCCAAAATCTAGTCACTGTTAGCTTAAATTGCCTCTCTGTAGGCATAGATATGGCCTAGGCCAGTTGTACATTATTTTTCCACTGTTAATAGATTACTCTAACTTAGCAAAAAAAATATTATATAATTATATTAATAATATTAAGTCACTTATATATATATGCATAGTAATACTATATGTAAACATAGTTATTAAGGTCGACTACTTTAACGCAGCACGGAAATGAATCGATATCCCACACAGTCTAAAAACATAGCTGTCATCACACCCTATGATCGGCCAAATCAACGAAGAGAGGTCGAATAATCGAAACGACCGGTCGTGGTAACTCCCTCGCGAGTCCGAAGTTTGTTCATCGAAGAGTCACGACGTTCTGTTGATTGATAGTCCGACTTTCAACGACCACGGCGTCTCAACACGTCGCCTACCTGTTCTCGTACATTTTGTTTTGAGACCCGTTCGCGGAATTTACACAACAATTCGAGGCAAATCGAGGAGGTGTGTGAAAACGCGGTATTATTTAACACGAATTGCGAGGTGCGATGAGCGGTACTTTTACGGTATCAAGAACATGTTCCATCATTCTCACACCTGACTCTTATGCTTAACAAGAAGATAAATTATATCTTGCCTATTTTGAAACTCTGACCATGTCATGATGCGTAACACTTGAAGATCCATCCATGCGAAGATACATATACTTCCTATAATTCATATAATCCTCAAGAATATCAAGCATTTTAGTCATTTGTGCAAACAGGAGAACCCGGTGGTTTTGAGCAAAAAGACGCTTCAACAAAGTATCTAGTGTCTGAAGTTTTCCAGAATCCGCTAGCAGTTATGCAACATCAACATGTTGCAAAGGAGGTGATGAACCAAATATCCTATTAGTAAGATCCAGGATTGGCTTTTGATTAAACAATTCTGAATCTATTTCTTGAAGTAGATGTTGAGGATTCTGTGGTATGGCCGGACCATTGAACTAAGATGTGCGAGCAAATCCTACTAATAGCTTTTTAATCCATGGATGGTGAAGTTCTTCTATTCTCTAATATGCAAAACCCCTATCTGGACATACAACATCAACTGGCGGAGCAAGAACTGGTGGAATGAAAGAATAAATAGCTTTTAGCAACGCAACATTATTGAGAAATCGGTCATGATGGGAGACAACCAATTCCTCGTAGCGCGCATTTTCAGGCCCTGTCGCATGCTTTGTGTTCAATAAACTTAATTTTGAACGCGTTGGCAACATCAACATTCTAGTAACAGCTCTGACTTTCCCCTCCCCAATCCGATCATACTGAAATGTATCTTCCTCACTTTCCAGAAAATCTTCAATGATTTCATTTAATATTTTTGATCTTGTGCTATGCAAGAAAACAACAATTGTTCCACATATGAACCTTTAGAGACAAAAGCCACCTCCCCTGCGGACAGGCCAATCATGCGGGAAAATCCAAATGCACCACTTTTAACAGGTAAAACAGATCCAAGAGAATCTGCTTGTGGTGGAAAAACGGATGTATGAACATACTGTGTAGAAAACACATTCAACAAGTTGTCCAACCATTTCTGCCGAAACCCTTGAGCTGATCCACTGCAGGACATAGGCAGACTTAGAGTACCCTCTCTATAAATCAACTTGGGAACCTTGTATGAGATAGGGCTTCGACTTCCAGCATAGTGTATTTCTTCCAGTTCACCAAAAGGAGGCAGTAAAGGAGAGTTTGGAATTTGTGCAAAATGTAAGAATGTGCGGCCTTCATTTCTTTCAAATAGATCTGGATGATTGCATACCTTCCTCAGCTACATAACAATGTTGAAGAGATTACAAACATTGTTCTTGCTAGGACGACCTTGAATGCTATCAAATAGTTCAGCCACGGAGATCTTATTCTTGATGGCCCGATAAAATGCTCGTTGACGAAAGCTTGAAGTGCAGCTCACAGTAACTTCCTTTTTGTTTGTCATTTCTATAATCACATCTTTCTTTTCTCGACGCAACATGAAAGGCTTTAAAATCACATGCAATCTATTGAGCTAGTGTTCGTTCAATGCACCTCCATGCTCTGCGTGTTTCTCTATTCCTTTCGAGAACCATTCATCGAATTGCTCATGGCTATCAAATAATGTTGGCATGATAAAATGAATCAATGCCCAAAGTTCTCTCATGTTATTTTGAATTGAAGTTCCAGTAAGCAAGAGACGATTTCGGCAGTTGAAACTGAGGAGTTTTTTCCATCGTAAACTGTGTGCACTTTTAATGGCTTGAGCTTCATCTACAACTGTGTGCACTTTTAATGGCTTGAGCTTCATCTACAATCATATACTGCCACTTAAGTCGTTTGAGGTGCTTTTCATCAGTTACTGCTAGTTGGTAACTTGTAATGAGTATGTGCCAACTTCCTTGCCTTCGATAAAGTTGCTTAGAGTTTATCGTTTTCCGAAGTATAATACATTCTTGATATTTACCCCAATAAGGGATAACATTCAAATCAGGGCAGAAATTGCTAATTTCATCAACCCAATTATTCAACACAGAAGCAGGTGCAACCACCAAAAATGGTCCCCATATATTATTTACCTCAGCTAAATGAGCAAAAAATGCAATAGCTTGGATTGTCTTGCCCAAACCCATCTCATCAGCTAGGATGCTATTCAGTCCATGTTCATAACCATTGACAAGCCATTGAAGGCCCTTCAATTGGAATTCTTTTAAAATTCCTTTGAACATCTTTGGTGTTTGCACAGAGGACGTTTGAGGCATTGATGAAGGATTAAGCAAGTCCATGTCAAGAGAGCCTTCAGCTATACCCTCCTGTGACAACTCATTAGTACCCATATTTTGAAACTTCAAACATTCACTATCAAATGCAGTTATTATTTCTTTCTACTCGGAGGCAGCATTCTGTGCAACTCTCAAGGCTTTCTCTTTCAAGGCAGCCTCTTCTATATCCTTATCATTTGTTAATGTCACATTGTATGACTCTTGTGCTACATCTTCCTCATCAATAGAAGCTCCAACAATAGTTTGAGAACTTGTCTTGTTTTGTATAAAATGACTATAGAGCTCTGTCTGCGTGAGTAAAAAGTTCAGCCTCTGTTGTTGTCTTTTTGTTGGGCAACAGGTGCGTTGAGGATCAGGTAATTCAATATATCTATTGTTTGATCTTTTCCATCCGTGGTTGAGCAGGTCCTCATCCACATCATCTTTACTTGGATCCTCCTCAAGACCAACTTCATCTTCATCTTTATCAAGGATTTTTTCATAAAAAATTTTAAGATGGGTTGTAACTTCTGTACATGAATTTTCTAATTGCTGAAGCTTTTCTTGAATTTTTTTTGCTTTTTCGTATTCTTCAGGATCTTCACGTAATGGCACATTGTATGGTAAACAATGTTCATAGGCTTGTACACTACGTTCATAGGCTTGTAAGACTATATTGTGTGGCATGGCTTCGATGGCTTCAATATGGCTCCGATATGGCTCTGATAGCTTCGATATGGCTCTGATACCATTGAAGCAACAAAACTTGTACGTTTGTTGACTTAATAGTAAAAATACGCAAGAGGTATTTAAATAATAATGTTTTATTAAAAATGGATATGATAAGATAAGATGATTGAAAGTTACAATGAGGCCCTGCTTATATACCTATGCAAGTGACCTTTCCTGACTAGGCATGTCTTTTAGACATGCCTTTTCAGTTAACTAATGACTACTTAACATAATCCTATTTGATTATTTAGTAATTACATTTATTTGTATTTACTCTATTTTAGACAAATTTTATTTGTTACAAAGGGCTAACGCAGTGACTGCGTAAGCTCACACAGAAGCAACGCAGAGGCAGAAGGAAGGGTTTTCGGAATTTGCTGGTGGATCAGTTTCAGAGGCCAGGATCCAGAAAGTGGCATCGAGAGGTTGTTCCTCGGCATCCACAGAGGCAAAATGACTTGGAGGAGGGTTAACACTGAGCCTGGAAAGGGGTGACGCAGTTGCTGGAAGTTCCAGCCCTGGATCTGCGCAGAGGCAGCAAAGAGCCTATCCAGAGCAGCGTTTTCTTCATTTGGATCAGTCGGAAACTCAGTGAATGGGTGAGACATTTCTCACAAATTCTTCTGCTAGTATTTCTCTCTGTAACTGAATTACCCAAGGGTATTCAGAGATGTATTCAGACATTGCTACTGCTTAATAATAAAACCCTAAGATCTGTTGCACCAGTTTTCCCGCATTGGGTTTTTTTGGGGACATTAGTCAAAAAATAACTGTGTCATATGTGTGAATGATCTCCTTGTCTAGTTTCCTTGTTTCTGAATCAATTTTAGTGTAGGTTGCTTCAGTAGTTGCTTCAATAATTCATATCTGAATTAATTATGTAATGTAATTTACTTAATAGGTGTACACTGAATTGTTGCAATAGGATTCTTTAGATCTGTTTGGATCTTCGAATTTTCACATCATCATCACTTGGATTGGATTAGTATCTCTTGAGAGATTTTCACACTTGTTGCTTGGATGAAATTTTTGGAGTTTTCTTGATGCACTATGATGTTTGGATTTTCGCTATTGTATTTGAAGCTTCTTTCTAATGCGAAGTTGATGAATGGATATACTCTCTCTCTCATGTAAGTGAAATTTTAATGCTATTCTTGTTATCTTACTTGTCTAATGCATGTTATTGTTATCATTATTTTTGTATGGGTTAAAGTATTGCGAAATTCTTCTGGAGATCTTGAATAAGTGATTTAATGCATGCATTGCTCTTTGAGGGATTGGGTGAATGTTCCCAGAGGCACCTCTTAGGTTGAAAGACCTCGAAACTTTATCTCCTTTACCTAGGTGTCGTTACATAATTAAACGGTCATACTAGCATCATTTACAACATAACTTGCAGAATTTGGGTTTACAATGATATAACAATTGGCGGGCTGATGATTCTGATCTTTGAAAAAAAATTGTACACTGCTTCTTTGGACTTGTGACAAAATGGGTACAACAATTCCCAAACCAGATTCTTGCAAGTCCATTAATAAGTCCTTTGGTGCTAGTTGTGGCTCCCTTCCTTTTCCACTCAAGAAGACTTGTTCACACTTGTGTTTAAGCCTCTCCATTCGCTTGCAATATATAGTTGTCCTTAGGTTACTTAAGAAGCTCTTTGCCCTTCAATTGACCTCCAACACAACATATTAACATTAAATTAGAATATTAAATTCACCTCCTTGGGTTCCAAGCCCACTCCTTTGGGTCCAAAACCCCAAACTCGAGTGCAAATCCCATACATCATCTTTGTGGGTGATTTTCTCTCACAAGCCTAGAACCAATGGCATGTGAAAGTACCTCCCAATGCTACCCAATTTTGACTAGTACAACAGAAGATGGGAATTGATGTCGGAATTGATGGCTACCCTTAAGAGCCATATGCAAAAGGGATCAAACCAGGCCCATCAAAAGGAGGAAATTTCATAGTGGGAAAAGAGGCAGAGATACTTTATTTCATTTGCTCACTTGAACCACTTCTGCTGATTCAAGAGATTACTGCACATATTTTAACCATAGTTGGAGTTAAATGTGCTTAGAGGCAATAGGAAGCAGGGTCATATCACCAACTGAAGTGGAAAGGCAGCTCCATGGACCACCAACTGCAGAAGAGTGAATTTTCCCATGGATGATTACTTCCTTTTCAAATTTTCTCTGTCAGCAGAAGAAGCATCTAGAATCACGTAGAGACTAGCTCTAGTTATCTGTGTTAGTAGTTTTAAAATTATTTTGGAAATCAGGAGGTTATCAGAGGTGTTTTTGTCCTATAGTCTAGCCTGTGATGCTATTAATAATAGAACTAGATGAAAAAATTATGCTAGAACTGAATTACTCAGGTGCAATCTCAGAACATATCAAAACCTGAGTTTATTTATCCAAAAAATGAAGACATGTACAGCATTAAAAGCCATGCTTCCTCTGTCCAATCTAAGTGGGATCCCAGAACTAAACTAGAAATTCTCACTGATTATCTGCTCAAAAAACTTGTATTATATCCAGTAATTAAATGAAATCTTCTTTTATTTAACAAATTGAAAAATTGAAAAGTTATGTGACAGGTTTTATGATGCATGTTAAGAAAAATAAGGAGGGTTATCAAGACAAATAAAAATGTCTTTATCTCATACATAAATTAATCCCAATACCTCGGTAGATAAGGCCTTTCTCATGTAACCGAATAAAAGCTTCCACAACAGCTTCTGCAACCAAAAACATTGAAAAGATCTTAGAAAAATAAAAATAAGAAGTAGCCAAAATCATGAGTTCTTTATTGAATCCATTCAGTTTGAAAGGATTCCACAAATGTGCAAATTAATGCACAGAATACAATATGCCATTGAAAAAAATTTGGCAGCTTTTGCAATTCTGCTTTTGTTGTTCACAGTATAATTGTCTCATGTTTGCATTTCAGCAACAAGAATTGCATTTATCTTGTTTTAATTGCATTTCAGCAACAAGAATTGGTGCAACTTTGGCATGTAGCCAGAAACTGGAAGTAGAAACTATCTTTGAAACTTGCTTATCCTTCACACAGTTTATGTTCTTATTGAAAGCCAACTTGAATTATGACTGAACATAATCTCCACAAAGAGTTAAAGCCCACTGAGCAAGAATTTAAAGGCACAAGTATTGACTTACGACTCAACTGTTGATCAAGAGTGAAATGTTCTCTACTCCAGTCACACGATGCACCCAGCCTCTTGAGCTGATTTGTTATGGTCCTTCCATACCTGGAAACAGCAACTTGAAGATTATGAGAAAACTTCAAATTCATTCCCATTTCACAAAGCATTTAAGTGAATCAGTCAGCAATTAAGATAAGAGTCATTATTCGCCATTTATACATTCAAAAGAGAATCAATTGTTAGTTTTTGGGTTACTCCAAAAGTGTTTACACCATGCTTGTGAGTGCCTCATGTGATGTGAGGTGCACACTATATGGATGACCCTTGGATGTGTCCACCGCACACTTAGCTTCAAATTATGTTGCTTTCACTGCCACATGGAAAGGCCCTTTGCCCCAAAACTGGGTGCACTACTATAACTAGAGTTTTGTGAGGGTGTTTTGACTGCTTCAAAAGACAAGTGGTTCATCTAGGCATAGAGAATCAAATGGACCCCTTCTTTGCTTCAAAACCTGTAGCATGATGCCTTGGGAGACGCGAATGCACTGGGAACTATGAGACTATCAGGATGCAAAGCCAAGGCCAAAGGAGAGTGCAAAATACACAAGACACATGGCACATGTGGTGTAGCGGGGTGCACCGGGATCAAAAGGGATAATGTCAGTGAAAAGTACATATGGTGATCACCCTTACAAGGCTTTAATGATGCAAGTGATCCCTTAAACCATGATTCCTAGCAATGCATATTCCATGATACTCGCACACCATCCTAGGATATAAAAATATCCATCAAGGCAGAGAGTTACCACCAACGAAGGGAAAGTCAGCAATGCCATAGAGGCAGACATATCATGAAACAAACAATACCAAGAATAGCTATGGCCGTCCACACCAATGGGGATCTAAGAGTCACTTTCACAAACAACACACACCCATAGTGCTTTACAGGGCTATAAGGCACATTCTTTGGGCTTATATGGTGTGGCCAAAAAGTGAAGTACCCCTGCTGAAAGAGAGGTAACAAGGCCTATGTGGAAACTTACTAGGAAACCTAGCCAATGGTGTGGATAACTCCATATTCCTTGCATGCTTAATAGCATCCCGCAAGGCTGGGAGATCAAAATCTTTGACCCAACCCTTGAGAGGTTCTAACAAGCCCTCCATGAACCAAGAAATCAATTTCTTCTCAGTCACATCAGAAACCATGATTGATAACCGGTGAAACTCTGAAATATATCCATCGTGTCCCAACCTATATCAACTGAGCCAACTTTCTAGAGTGTGCCTCTGAATCCTTGCAGTCAAACCGCTCTATCAATGTAGTGCAGAATTGATCATAAGAGATTATTGCACCATTTCCTTGTGTCACTTAACCGTGATACCACCATTCATGTGCAGCTCCTTCAAGGTGAAGGGTAGCAAATGTGATGACCTTAATTTCCCTCATCTGATTTAGGGCATGATAAGTATCCAATTTCTAAATCCAAGCCTTGGTTGTAAACTTGGTTGATCCATCAAAACTTGGTAAAGATAGACGTCCCAACCTCTTCTGCAGCCCATAATTCTGCTTCCCTTGGTTCCATTGGTTTTGCTTTGGCTTTGTGCACTTTGTGACCTCCAAATAGTCCTTAAAAGAGATGGCTGATTGAAAATCTGCCCCTAAATCTTGATACTTAGCTAATATTTTAGCGTCCTCATTGTCCTCCATAGGTTCCTCTTGTATAAAAGTAGGCATGAAAGGCCTAGATTGTGTTGAGCCCAAACATTTGTTGGAAGAATGTTCAATTTTTTCTTCAACCTTGCTAGTTTCCACTCTCCCCGTATGCACCAAATTTCTTCCATTTTCTGTGTTTTGAGCCATTTGGCTCAAATAAAGGTTGTTCATTTGTAGTTGTTTTAACATTTCTACAAACATTTGTTTTTCCTCCTCACTTGATGGTGGTGGTTGATTATTTCCAGCCATTTATTTCTTCGCGTGATTCCAGGTTATGACCACCCTCTTCACACATGCAGTTAACCCAAACAAGCTTCCAAGTCTTGCAGCTCTGATACCACTGTAATATCCCTGAATAGAGATACTAGAAAAATAACAATATTTCCAAAATGAGGGCATAGCAGAATATGAAATTTATTTGCATATAAAAATCAAAAATTAGAAATATGAAGATTACTTGTTGAAATAAACACAAATCTTAAATTGTCCTCTACATTTTATCTCCAAATAGACCTCCAAGCCTGATGAATAATTGCAACCCAATAAAGATGATGTGCTAAGGTCTCACAAACCTAAGCTCTTCTACCAAAACACACCCTTCTGACTAGGGGAGCCCAGATGTCTCTCCAAAACCATGGATACTCAATGTTACCAAACCTTAAGCCCAAAATTGTAGCAGGAGAGAATAGAAAACTCACAACATACAGCTCACAGCTACCAAAGCGACCTCCTTTTACCAACTATGGAAGACGAATTATCCATGTAAGATTATGTCTTCAACCCATGTGCATTAGTGAGACTCAAGTTGATGTGCAAGTGTGCCTTGTTGACTTGAGGACGACCCAAAGTAAAGTGTTCAAGTGTTGGAGTTAAGAGAAGGTTTCAATAAAATGGGCATTTCTAACTCACCAGTCTTCTTGGAGTTCTCTTCCATATATTTCAATTAACTAATGGTGTACTAAGACGAGATGGCCATGCGCAGGACTAAGGGAGTACGCTTGAGTTCAACTGAAGTAGAAGTGGAGAGAAGAAGCATGTTCTCAGTCTAGTGGAGATACTCTAAATCAAACTTGTGTCAAACTACTATGAAGTGGGAGAGAAAAAGGCATGCACCTAGTTAACTCCCCATGTATGCATGTGTTGTAGTTAACTCCATGAAAAGTGCCAACTCATTCCTAAATAAGTGCATGAGTCCTAGGGGTCTTTAGTTCACTCATGCATGTGCTCCAAATAACTCCCAGTCATGCTCAATCTACTACTCAACATGCATGCGCCCAAACCCAATGTAGCTCTATGTCCTTTTCCTCTTGGGTAAGCCAAGGAAAGGACAACCAATTTGCTATTAGTTTTCATGGTTTGAGTTGGGGACATTATAGTCCACTACCTTGAAACCCTACTGCAGTAAATCTGATTTACTTCTTCTACTTGTTTGATTTACATAACAAGTTATTTTTCTGAATTATTCAGTAAAACATCAAAGTAAATACACTGCGGCCTACACAACTAAATAGATCAGAAAATGAAGAATAAACACATTTAGAAAAAGGAAACACAAGATTTTTCGGACAAATGTCCCTGGAAAAACTTGATGCGGGAATGCAGCAGTTCTGAGGGTTTTTATTATTAATCCGCGGTTCTGAGTACATCTAGGGTGCCATAATTCAGCTCACCCAACAGAGAAAACCTCAACAATCTGAGATAAATGTGAGTTTTACCTTACTTTGCAAGTCTCGGTTGATCCAGATCAGTCACTGGTGAAACCCCAGCTAGCTCTACGCAATCTCTATGCTGCCACTGCATAAGCTTGTGTGGCCCTGGTTGAAGGACTGCGTCACCCTTCCTTTGCGCTAATCAGCCTCTCAGAAATCGAGTTTCAGCCATGCCGACTTAGAAACCCCGATTCCCAACTACTTTTGGACTGTCTCTCGAAGGCTCTGCACTGCCCCTGTGTGAGCCCTGCATGGACCTGTGTCACCCTCATTAGGGTCTGCATCACATTCTCTGGTGGTTGCGCTGCCTCCTCAATGTCTCTGTTGCCCTAGCTCTCCTTTGTACTCGTGGTCCTCTGACCAATCACTGCATCTGCCCCTTACTGCTTCTCTGACTCACTCAGATTTGATCTTCGTCCAAGCACTGCTCCGTCAGTAGAATTCGATCTCTTAGATTCCGTGTGTATTCTCCAACTGACCCCAAGCCTTTAATACTTTTCTCGTTGAGAAATTGTTGAGATTTAGTGTATTTAGGGTAGCATACGATTTGTACTCTTGACTTACACACAGTCTATGTAATATTCCTAGTGTACTGTGGAATATTTGATTTGTATAGTTTTTACGCCTATAGTTAATTACTAAATAAAAGTGAGAAAAAGGGGGCTAACTCACTTAAATAAAATAAAGTGTTTCCCTAGTAGATGCAACGTTATAACTTAAGGGGGAGCCTTGGGGGTCCACACCACGTATGAGAGGAGGCTCACGTAGCCTCTAGAAGCGTCTGCGCAGGCCCATGAGGAGCACGTGGGAGAGAGAGGGACCACGTAGGGTTTTGAGGAGGGCCAGCGTTATAAAAGGAGGGAGAGCTATCTCATTTGGGGCATTATTGATATTGTTGATGATATTGAGCTAGACTTCTGTCTACTTGAGCACGCTGGCTGTTTAGTCGGTCTGCAGCACTGTTTAGTGCGACTGAGTGTCTCCGGTCGGAGATCTCACCCTTGGCCCCGGGGGACTTCGAGTGCCTGCTCGGGCAAGGTTTTTCTTCAGTCTTTAGCAGGAGATTTGCAAGTGTTTTGTTGGGAGTTTTGCTGAGGAGCTGAGCTTCATTGGGTGACTGCGCAGTCCTTGGAGGGAGGACGCAGTTTGAGTTGGAGCTGTTCAGTGGTAGAGATTTCTGCAGGAGATTCAGGCCTATTCCGGTGTGGAGGTTCAGCGTTTATCATTTGGTGAGTTTCCTGAGGAGTTGTGGCCCCATTTCGTCTATTTCAATTGGTGTCTGCACTGGTCCTGGAGGGACAGCGTTTTTCTAGGAGGAGTGTTTGCGAGGGGGTGATTTTCGGAGGTGGTCGGTTTTGTGTGGTTTACGGGTTTTTGTCCCGGGGTGGTGGGGTCCCGGTGGTACGCCGATTTTCAGCTCATTCCGGCAAGGGGATCGGCCCCTAGCTTCAGTTCATTCCAGCAGCAGCAGTTTACGGCAGTTTCTTCCAGCAGCTGGGATGCAGTTTCTTGTAGCAGCCATTTCCTGTTTTTCTGAGAGGGTTCTTCACTTGCCTTGAGCAAGGATAGGTGCATTTATTCTGATTATCCATTGTATCTCATTATATTCTCGGATTAATAAAATGGCTTAGCATTTCCGGCATTTTTATGTGTATTTGCTTTATGTTCTATTTTCGGCATTTCCTATATTGTCGTATGCTTGTATTCTTTGTCTTATTTCCCTTTTTGGGATATTACAATCTACAAGACCTAAGTAATGGTTGAAGAATTCTTGGTTTAGGAGATATTAAATTAATTAATTATTTTAAAGTATTTCCTAAGTTAAAACTTAAGAAAATAAAATAATTAAAGTGAGTTTAATTAAACATGTGATGAAATTGTCTCAAGTCACACGCATCAAGCTTTCTTTTAATCTTAGCCACTAATTAAAGATTTAATCTTGGTTGTTGATTTGTCAACGAGAAAAGTATAAAGGAAAGGCTTGGGGTCATTTGTAAAACACACAGAGGCAGAGCACTGAAGCTAAGCTGAGATTCTAGGGCGGGGTTGCTAAGAATTCTCAGAAGTGTTTCAGTTGCAGAGAGGGGAATTTAGACGAAGGGGATGATGATCCCGGAGTTTAGAATACACAAGAAGCAAGAAGAGATCGGCAAAGACGACGTAGAGGAAGGCAGCAGCGGCAAGAGCGGAGTGTTTTTTTCGGGAAGCCCTTTAGGGGTTACGCGAGAGACCCGCAAGGCAGCGTAGTGACTGCGTCACCCAGTCTGGGGTAACGCAGTCCCTTCCATTGACAGCGTTGAGCATTTGGAGGCCATCCAAGGCTGACGCAGAGCCCAACAGGGGCTTCAGAGGCTGACACAGTGTCTTTCAGAGGCAGATCTGGGGTTTCTAGGCCAAATCTGGCTGAGTTCTGTAAATCTCGTTTGAGGGTGTGGATCAGTGATTGTTTGTGGTCTTAGATCAGCTAGGTGCTGCAGATCTAGAGTTTTCTCTGTAGGGTTTCCCATATCTGGAACCCAGAGTTGTGTATTCAGAAATATTCTTAATAATAGAGCCCTCCAGCAGCCAGAGACCGGTTTTCCCACCTTGGGTTTTAAGAGACCCCAGTTTGTCCAAAAATAACTATGTCACTTTGGCCATATTGTGCATGTGCTTATTCTAGATACGAATTGGTAGAGATCTGTTATGTGTTTTGCTTTGATGTTAACTTGAATTTATTCGGTTGATAACTTGTATAAGTAGGAGAAGCTTAACCGGATTAACAGAAATAGTTTTTGCATAAGAATTAAGATTCAGAAATTTATACATGGTATCAGAGCAATTGCAGATCTAGAAGGGTCACCAGCTGAAGCATCTGAAGGATCTAGCTACAGAAAGTAGCTGGAAAGGCAGCAGAAAAACAGATCTGAAGGGACAACGCAATTTTCAGGAGGAGATTCACGCAGAGGGAAGGGTGACAGTGTCCAGCGTTGTGTCCTAGCAAGCCCACGCAATTACTGTGCAGAGGCAGCTCAGAAACAGCGTTGGTTAGGTCTGAAGCCAGCCAGTGTGATTCAAATCTGAATTTGTCAGATCCAGAAAAAGTCTGCAGAAATTCAGAAGAGCTGGTGGGGTTAAACTTCCGAAGCTTTCAGATTTTTAACCTTAGCACAAGTGACAAAGTTTGGGAAGATATCAGCTTCTCAAAGAGTTTCTTGCCAAAGGAAACTTGCAATTTGGTCAGACGATCAAAGAAGAAGCTGAATCATAGTTAATTTGGTAGATTTCCAAGGAGGGAAATCAAGTGTCAGAGGGAGCAGAGGGTGCCTAGTTCGAAAAGGACCCTAGATCCAGATCTCTAGCATAGAGAAGAGGAGCTCCGACACATTCTGAGCAAATGGCTCCTCATGGACTGTGTGATCAGGATAGGCTAGAGGGCCTCTCAAACTTTTTGGTATGGAAAGCTAGGATCCTGATTGTCCTTGAGGCATATGGTCTAAGAGACCATGCAGAGTAGACCCTAGCCACACCAACAGATATGGATCTCCTACGGAAGCATAGAGAAGTCGCTGGGCATGCCAAGCGGCTGATAATGGACAGTATCAAGGACCATATTGTACCACACATGGCTGAGAAGAAGACAACTAATGAGATGTGGAAGGCCTTGACTTCCCTATATGAGGGAAAATCAGTCCAAAGAAAGATGTTGTTGGAGGCCCAAATGAGGTCATTCATGATGACCAAGGGAGAAGACATCGAGCACTTCCTCTTCAGATTGCAGTCAATCAGGGATCAGCTAACTGCAACAGGTGCAACCGTAGATGATGCAGTGATAGTCAGGACTGCCCTCAATGCAGTCACGGATGAGTGGGAAACCTTTGTCCAAAGTATCTTGGGCAGAGCGGACCTCCCAGATTGGGACAGCTTGTGGTCAATCCTGCGGCAAGAAGAACTACGAAGGTTCACCAAGAAGCAGCACAGCCCTGCGTTGAGCAAGGTTAAGAAGGAAGAGGAGGAAGATGCAGCCTTGGCATCGAAGAAGCAACCGAAGAAGAAGAAGGATCTTTCTAAGATCAAGTGCTTCCAGTGTGGCGAAATGGGACATTTTTCCAGCCATTGTCCAGAAAAGAAGAAGGACAAGGAAGCATCTTCTTCCAAAGCAGCAGTGGCAGATGATGGGTCCAGAGATGATGTAGCCATGAGTGCTCATGAACCACGGAGGTGGGATGACATGGACATGTAGAGGAACTACATGGAAGTAAGGCGGGATCATTGAGCAGCTCATCTCTTGGATCACAAGCGAGCTACGGCAGCCTTAAGATAGTAGCGGGACAAGTGGAGTAGTGGGTGCATAGATCACAAATGAGGCAGAAGCAGAGGCAGATCTAGAGGCTGGGAGGAGCAGCGCAGAGCATAGTAGCAACAGCATAGAAGCAGTAGCAGCGCAGAGGCTAATGTGACTTCAGCAGCGCAAAGCAATGTTGCTTACACAGCGCAGAGAGCTTCAGAGGGACAGTGCAGTGCAGCAGTAGTGTGATAGATTTCAGCACAAGGAGCTGATGTTACTTCAGTAGTGCAGAGGGAGTCTGATTACGTAGGCAAAGTTGTAGTTGTGCATCGTTCTTTAAATGCCAGCACAGATTTGTAGCCTATGGAGCTTCAGTGATGAGGATGCAGCCCATTTGACTTGTTTGTCAAAGATTGGGCAGGAGATTCAGTTGTTTCTCTCAACAACTGAAGTTGCAGTGCAGTAGATCAGCAATGGCAGTGCTATGAGCAGCACGTATGCAGCATATTGAGAGGAAGTTGCAGTACAGTAGTTGCAGTGGCAGTGGCAGAGTCATGGGCAGCAGTACAGAATGGTAGCAGCAGTGCAGAGTTGAGTGGTAGGAGGCCAAGCATCAGCAGCACAGAACCAATGCCCAAAATCATGTAATGCATAAGTGTGATGTATTGCTAGAGCACACCCTTGATGCTACGAGGGAGTGTTGAGATTTTTTGTATTTGGGGTAGCATCATTTGTGCTATAGGTCCCAAATTTTGAGGAAGGACTAGAGTTCACCTAATCTACAAGACCCGGAAATGGATTTGGAAAATTTCATCTGGTTTAGGAGATATTAAATTAATTAATTATTTTAATGTATTTCCTAAGTTAAAACTTAGGAAAATAAAATAATTAAAGTAAATTGAATTAAACATGTGATGAAATTGTCTTAAGTCACACGGATCAAGCTTTCTTTTAATCTTAGCCACTGATTAAAGATTTAATCTTGGCCATTGATTTGTCAACGAGAAAAGTATAAAGGAAAGGCTTGGGGTCATTTGTAACACACACATAGGCAGAGCACTGAAGCTAAGCTGAGATTCTACGGCGGGGTTGCTAAGAATTCTCAAAAGTGTTTCAGTTGCAGAGAGGGGAATTTAGACCAAGGGGATGATCTGATCTGATCCCGGGGTCTAGAATACACAAGAAGCAGAGAAGAGATCGGAAAAGACAACGCAGAGGAAGGCAGCAGCATCAGCAGCAGCGGCAGCAAACGGCAGCAGCAGCAGCAACAAACGGCAGCAGCAGCAGCAGCGAGGACAACGTGATTTTCAGGAAGCCCTTCAGGGGTTACGCAGAGACCCTTAAGGGCAACGTAGTGACTGCTTCACCCAGTCCGGGGTAACGAAGTCCCTTCCAGTGACAGCACTGAGCATTTGGAGGCCATCCAAGGCTGACGCAGAGACTAGTAGGGGCTTCAGAGGCTGACGCAGTGTCTTTCAGAGGCAAAACTAGGGTTTCTAGGCCTAGATCTGGCTGAGTTCTATAAATCCCGTTTGAGGGTGTGGATCAGTCAGTGTTTGTTGTCTTAGATCAGCTAGGTGCTGCAGATCTAGAGTTTTCTCTGTAGGGTTTTCCAGATCTGGAACCCAGAGTTGTGTATTCAGAAATATTGTTAATAATAGAGCCTTCCAGCATCCAGATACTGGTTTTCCCACATTGGGTTTTTCCGGGGACAGTTTGTCCTAAAATAACTGTGTCACTTTGTCTATGTGTGCATGTGCTTATTCTAGATCTGAATTGGTAGAGATCTGTTATGTGTTTTGCTTTGATGTTAACTTGAATTTATTCAGTTGATAACTTGTATAAGTAGGAGAAGCTTAACCGGGTTCACAGTAATAATTTCTGCATAAGATTTAAGATTCAGAAATTTCTACAGAAATCAATGGTCGTGATCTAATCTCTAATCAACGGCTAAGATTAGAAATAGCTTGATCCACGTCACTAACATTCTCACCACATGTGTAAATTAATTCACTTAATTTTTCAATTTCCCTAAATTAGACTTGGGGTCCCCATTAAAAAATATAATTATTTGAATAAATTTTACACTGGGTAGAATTTCTCCAAACGATTTCCGGGTCTTGGAGATCTCATGTGTTATAGCCCCTCCACAAAGTTTCAGAGCTAGAGCACATCCGATGCTACCCAAAATCTCAATAGGAGAGATGTGATCTATGGAGTATTTTGTCTATTGAAGCTATATTTTTGTCTTCGGAGAAGTTATCTTGGATCAATGAAGGATTGTTCATGCATTTTATCTTGTAAATGTGCCTACTGCCTTATTATTGATAAATTACTGATTTTATGTTTAATGTGTGGAAAGTATTGATGATCTAGGGTTTTTCTATTGCACTATTGTTATTGAAGATAAATTGTATAGAAAGTAGATCTCATCATTGCATGCATTACTCATGTATAATATGTGAATGACAATCCCCTAGGTGAATCTTTACATTAGCTCTTCCAAGTGAATATTGATCCCTCACAAAGGTAATAGTTAGGGTTTTGTTGCTAGAGCATCAAAATATCCTTGCTCCTTTGCAAGGATTAGTCAATCTCAAACATCCATATACTCCATCCACCCAAGGACTAGGCATTGGCCTTGTCTAATAGGCGATCAACCTTTACATTATCCACAAATTAAATTCTGCCCCCTTTCTCTCTCCTATTTCAACACTCTTAACGATAAGTGGTCCAATTAGGGCTTGGAGCGAAATTGACTAGAAGGGGGATTTTTGGCATTGGAAGGATTCAACATCAAGGGTAGAAGTGGTTGCCTCAAAATCATTCCTCTTGGTGACTCTCCATTTTTCTTCATAATTTCTCTTGCACTAGTTATTTTGCCCAAGGAGAAACCCTAGTTTGGTTAAGCTTCAACTTGAGGGCTTCTTGAAGGTTTCATGTGCCTTTGTTTGGTTGATATCCATTGTTGGAAACCTTTTCTTAGCACCTTGAGCTTAGGCCATTCCATTTTATACACTAATAATCAAACCCTAGGTCTAGTGTGCCCTAGATTTGGCCTCTCTAAGGGATATGAATTGCCTTGTCTTCATTGTTTGAGCCTAGTATTTACGTTGAGCTATCCCTTGGAAGCCTAGTGTGTCACCTTATGTCCCAGCCTAGAATATCTCTAGTAAGTGACCGATATACCGGGACTCCTCCCATTGGTGAAAATCCATAATGAGCAGGGCGTAGTGGCTGTGGTGACAGTGGGCCACTAACTTATTGTTGTCACTTGGTCGAGTGCTTGCCTTGTAGGGTACCCCTCTACAAGACCTGTTAGATTTTGTGGCAACATGTCCTATTCTTGAAATTCTACATCAATCATGAGAAAGACAAGGGGGATGTCCTTCTAGAGGTTGCTCTATGATTTTGGAGTTGCATCTAGCATTGGGCAGTAAAACGGGGAAATTTTGGGAAATTTTCATGCTTCAAGGAAAATTACCAGCATATATTCTGTCTATAGACTGAATGATGCCACTGAAAAGCCTGTTTCTGTGTCAGAATAGGTGGCATTGTCACCCAATCCTGACTGCAAAATATTTTTCTTGGAATGACTCCAAATTGGGGAAATAGGAATGTTCCCAGTAGTCCCGAGAAAAGGAGAAATTTCACACATGCTACATTCAAGCATTTATGCTAAACATGTAAAAAATTCATTTAATTAAAGAGATCTAACAAGAGCAAGCAATATAATTATCAATCTTATATTGAAGGAATACATACTTCCTTTTCCATTCCCAAACCTTGCCTATGAAATCATCTCTGCTCAAATCTTCCCTTCTTATGCCTTCAGAAGCCAACATTTTTTCCACAACCAGCTGCAACAACCATTACCGGTAGTTCCAAAATTAATTATTATTTTTATTGGTCCTTCCAAATATAAAGACAATACATTCTCCTACTCAAGCACAAAATTTTCAAGTAGGGAAGGCAAAGGAAGTACCCACAATATACATAGCAATCCAGAAAATAGTTTCTCCTATAATGGTGAATAGAGTTGGAATAGTGAATGAATGTGACAAATAGAGACAATAACAATAGGCTTGATGTGAAATTGAAAGTGCACTTGATATATTTTGGGTTTCTTACCCGAGTAAAGACAAATGCATTGCACAATATAATCTCATGCTGCAGATTACATCAATGTTCTTATTAGCATTCAATAATAGAACATAATAAACTGATATATGGAAACTAAAATGACAATACGTAAAGGTGTTCATTGCTAACTTATTTATATGAACTATTTGCATGCAATAGACCACGAGGAAGCTTCAGGATCCATATTTTTTAAACACTCCCATCAAATAAAATGGTTTCCAGTTAAACTTTATAGTCATCCATAATTTTCCTTCAAAAAGAACTTCAACTTATTGATAAAGTTTTGATTTTTGGAACATTCAGACTCAACTCATGCCATCTATGTGCATTCAACTATCCAAACAATGTACCACTTGGTTATTCAAAGTTTCAATCTTGCAAGAATGACGTGGATGGATATATTGCAATGAAATCTCTCAACAGGGATATGTAAATATGTCCACTGAAACTGGGATTTGCTACTAAAAGATTCTTGCAAGTCTGTAAACTGAGTTCTGTTTGAATAGAGGAACAATGGAAAGAGCTGTAATGGCAATTTCCCGGTTAGAGATAAAAACCTCCATCCACTGTGGGATTTATCTACCCAACCACATCAACATAGTGTTATCCTGGTTCAACATTATATGTATGTCAGGACTCAGGAGTATATTGTTTTCACCAGCCTAACATTGCAATTAGTTAAAGTAAATTAATAAGCCCTTGATATAGTCTAGCATGCATTATACTACATAGCAACAAGGTTATAGGTTATCTAGTATCATATGACATAATGAGATAACAAATTTAGTACAAAAGGCAATTAAAAAAAAAACTAGGTCTAGTGAAAATCATAAGTGGTTCATAAAGGTTGCATGCTACAGGCCAATAAGCATGGCCATACCTAGAAAAATGCCAAAAGATAAAGTATCCTGGAAATTAAGGCGTGAACATTTCCACAGTCAGATACATAATGTTGTTGAGAACTTCTGGAAACCTGTGTAATATGATTGAAGAACCTGACATTTTGGGTGAACACTTAACCCATATTCAGGAGGAAGAAGCTTAGCGTAAGATAGGAAGAGTGCAGACCTTGAATGTATAAATAGGGAAGATTCTAGCCGTTAAAGATTCTGACGAAGTTGATAAAATTAAAAATAAGTCGTTAGAGAGGAATAAATTGACTAGGTCACAAAATAAATATATTTAAGAATTATTTTAATATAAAATAATTAAAATATAAATTGAACTAGCCGTTAGAGAAGGGATGAAGCATTGATGATATTATTTAAGTCAGAGAGATGGACAAGTTGAATTTAATTTTAATTGTTATTTAAATTAATTTAAATTTAATAAGTTCATTATTTAAGAAATAGAATTATGAATTGGATTAAAATTTTATTATAGATTCAGGAATGAAAAGATTAAAAGGTAAATCATCCTAGAAATTGTCATCTTAAAAGTGCATGCCATCATCTATTGACTAGTGAATCCATTTGAACAAAGAGAAAAATGATAATATTTCAAGCAACTGTACATTGAGGTAAGGACCAGAACGAACTTAATAAGATTAGCCAAAAAAGACACTTTGTAAGTAGAGTTAGCAAACATGCATAGCTTGGAAAATGAAACACCTATAAAGGGTTGAAACTTGAAACAAAACCTTCATGTGATAAATGTGTCAAATGCATGATCAAATGAAGTTGAGGATAATCAGGATATGCTTTTGAAGTATGCAAGCTTATTTGGGGAAAGCATGCATCTTATATTACAGGTAAAAAAAGCATTACATCAGCAAAGCCATCAGTTAAATAGAAAATATTGCAATTGTCCCCTCTACTAACATAGGATAACAGAGAAAGTGTGTCCGCCTTAGCTATGCAACTGCTGTCTGGAAAGCTATCGTATATTACAGTAAAAAGAATGATTACATCAGCAAACTGCCAGACCATCAGTTGCCTTATACAATACTGCAATTAACTCTCCCTCCCAAATTTCGTGAGCAGAGCCAATGCATTCACCTTAGCACCAGTCTAGACAGAGTCTACATATTTTCTATACACGTATATTGTGTTTGTTATCTGTTCTGCTGGATCAACTTTAAATGCGGTCAACTGTCCAAGGCAAGCATTAGAATAGTCATCATTGCAAGTTGCTACACACCTCTTCCAAAGGAAAGTGAACCCTTCTAACAGGTTCCCTTTTATGTTGCTTGACGGAAATCACTTCTAACTTGATAGGTTCCCTGTTATGTTGTTTGATCATTCATAGTCTCCTAGAATTGCCAGTTTCCAGTTGAAAGGAACAACTAAGAGGTGTGTAATTCGAGAGACCCATCCCCAATAAGTTCAAGAAACTATACAGCTCCAAAACACATTTTACAGTTTCTTCCTTTGGTGTTTCTCTCAGTGTGCAACTTTTGAAGAACCATGCATAAAGTATCCTGGTATAATTAATTCATCTTCCGGAGTACAAGAACACCTCCCCGTCCTTCCTTTGGAGGACTTAGTAAATAACTAAATACTAAACCATGTCATAGAAGGAATTAATAAGTAAAATATAAATGATATTAAGAAAATCACGAAATTACCCATACATTATTTAGATCACATAGACAGTAGACCTCTTAACTGATGAAGATAAAAAGAATCTACTCGATCATTCGCATCAGATAATTTGTCTACCACAACTGGAAATAATAATCAAAACATGATTTCTTTGTTGGATTCGACTTGCTTACTTGTGTTGCAATGCCAGCATGGTCAGTGCCAGGGAGCCACAATGTTGGCCTACCCTTCATCCGCCAATATCTAGTCATAATATCCTGGTAGAAAAATCGCAGTACAATTATAAGACAATGAAATCCAAAACACTACCTAGCAAAAACAATTTGCAACAAAAGATACCCAAAAAACTGAACAAGTCCAAAATGACAGCCAACCTACTTCGTTGTAGGAGGTTAGAATATGAAAGGATCTAATGTTCATATTTTGCTTGCCAACATTGTACTGTTTTAATGGCATCGGTATAATTTTCTCTAACATTTATTTTCTTAACTCCTCAAGACCGAAACCACTTTTTAACACCAAATGGTGCATTACTTCCAAACTCTCCTTTAAAGCATAGTAGCAGAATTCTGACAAAACACAAATTTGTCCAGCAATTCAAATTTCTTCAACGTTCTGATTTGATTTGTAAGACAACCTCACCCCACCGTAAAAAGACAAAAACTCAAGGTTTGCACTTGAGAGTTGATTAAGCTAGGTTATAATATTTAATCTTAAAGCTTATGAACTCTATATATTATGCAAGTATCATTTTAGAGAAGACACAAATAGACAATGCTGGAGAGTCGAAACTTTCTAATATTTTAAATAATATGCATGCTTTTTTCATATTAATGAGAAGTACACTTCCATATTTTTTGCATAATCTCTTTTCTTTTTTTTACCCCATTTGTACAGAACAAGGTTGTTGGTAGCAGGTAGTGGGAAGCACAATTTTCAAATACTTCCAGGAGCAGAGCATTCCAGAAGTGTTTTTTATATAGAACATTTTAATATATTTTGATGTAAATATATTCAAGAAAAAACATGCAGAATGTTGAATTAGTTGCAGAAAACATCAAAATATCAATTTAACTACTAGATTAACAATGATCATTAAAGCATCCACCATTTAGTACACATATAACATAAATCATCTAGCAGTTATAAACTTATAACATTGTCCTCAAATGATCAATCATCAACCTTTGAGTTTCGACATATAACAATTGTCATCAACGGACTGTAATAGCTGAGAAATGTTGAGATTTTGAGTGTTGAGGTAGCATCGGGTGTGCTCTAGCCCTGAAATTTTGTGGAGTGGCTAAGACACACAAGACCTCCAAAACCCAGAAAGCGTTTGGAGAAATTTTGTCTAATGTGTGAAATATTAAAATAATTAATTTTTTTAATGAGGACCCTTAGGGAATTAGAAAAATTTAAGTGAATTAATTAAACACATGTGATGAAATGTTCTAAGTGATGCGGATCAAGCAGTTTTTTAATCTTAGCCGTCGATAATAGATTAAATCACGGTCGTTGATGTGTCAACGAAAAATTATAAGAGAAAGGCTTGGAGGTCAGTTGGAGACACACACACGGAGGCAGAGCTGAAAGACTAAGCTGGAATTCTGGGCGGGTTTGCTAAGAATTTCCAAAAGAGATTCTGTTGCAGCGAGGGGTAGTATTGCCTAAGGGGATGATCTGATCCCAGAGCCAAGAGTCAACAAGAGGTAGAGGAGCAGTGCAGAGGAAGCTGAGACTACACAGCAACTACATAGCAAAGAGGGTTTCAGCCGCTACGCAGGGCCAGGAGGGGTAGCGCTGGAGCTTCAGGAGGCCACCAGGGTTACCCAGAGGCAATCCAGGGAAACGTAAGGACTGCGTCACCCAGTCTTGGGTTACGCAGTCTCCTTTTGAGCAGCACAGGGGCACGCAGAGGCTACCAAGGCTAATGCAGGCAACTTCAAAGCAACGCTAAGGTTTCTAGAGGCAGAACAGGGTTGAGTTCTGTAAATCCCGTTTGAGGGTGTGAATCAGTCTAGTCTTCAGTCTCTAGAACAACAGATATTGCTGCAGATCTATTTTTTCCCTGTCGGGTTAACCAAAAAGGTGCCCAGATTTGTTGTATTCAAATTCTACTTAATAATAATAAACCCTCATATTTGTTGCACCGATTTTCCCACATTGGGTTTTTCCGGGGACATTTGTCCGAAAAATCTATGTGTCACTTTGTTGAATGAGCGTAATATTCAGTAAATTATATGTATGTGTGTAGGTTGCTAGTTGTGTTTACTTCGGTATTTTCTAAATATTTTCTGAAAATAACTTGTATAATTTAATCACAAGTAGGAGAAGTAACTCAAGATACTGCAGTAGGATTTCTATATTATTGTATTCAAAAATTTTCATAGGAAAATGCTTCCCCGACACTCTGGGACTCCTTCCCGGCCTCTGGAACTGAAGACGCTTTTCCCTCTCAGGAAATCGAACTTGCCTCTAGAAGCTACCGTGCAGTCCCTGCGTCAACTTCTCTGTGGCTCTTCTGCCTCTCTGCAAATGCACTCACTAGATCTGGAATACTTCCTCCAGCCTCATTGTCTCTGCCCCTCACACATTGCTTCGATCTTTGGCTCTCTATGGCACTGACTACTACTACTCTGGAAATCGATCTTCCAAGAAATCGAATTTCTGGTGCTCTCGGATGTGTTCTCCATCACCACATCGATCTCCTCTTATAATCATTTGTTGGAGCAGCAACGACCAAGATTAAAACATAATCGATGGTTAGGTTCATTTCTGGATCGATCCATGTGAGTTTCTAGATGATTCTCGCCATGAATTAATTAATATTGATTAATTAACCTATTTTCCTAAGTTTAGACTTAGGAAACATTAAAGAATTGGTTAATAATCTAATTAAGACACTTCTAGGTGGAATTTCCAGAAACAATTTTTGGGTTCTGGAAATCTCATGTATTCTAGCCTCTCCACAAGGTTTCGTGGCTAGAGCACATTTGATGCTACAAAAACTAACACTGCGACATCTCCACGAACTTGGTCTGGGAAAGGTTTAAATCGTATAAATTTTGTTGGAGAATCTAGTAGGGTAGTTATTTAAAATAATTCTCCTTAACCTTGATAAAAGCTTGTGAACTTATATTAGCTTCTATTATTCCTTGTAAATTATTTTCATCAAATGATTATCAAGAGCATAAACCATAAAGATAATGGACACAAATATAGGCTCCAAGCTAGGGAAAAACCCCTACAAGGAGAAAACCCAAAAAGAACTTCTTCTCTTCTTATAGAATCAATTCAAATGAGACATCCAAGACCCAAACTTCTAGACCAAGACCTCCTCCAAGCACTAAGTCAGCCCTCCAAGGAATCCTTCCTTAAGTAAGTTACAGTCTTCAAAGTCAACAAGAGTCAACCCTTCTTCAATCTGCTCTCAATCACAGTTTCGGAATTTACTTCAAACCTGCAACCTCAGCCTTCCATTCTCAGCCCTGCAACAACTGCAAAAACCCTAGATCTTTCACTCGTGTGGAAAAAAAATAGGTAGAAATCGGTTCTCTTTCCTTTGCTTGGTCTTTTCTCCTTGTATTCTAGCTCTTTTGCTCTTCTTGTTGTTGAAATATGTAACTAGTTTCGGTCTTCATAATGACATCTGTAACATGATTTTTTGTATTTGATGTAAAGAGAAAAATAAATTTATTATTGTTATTCTTGAGGCATGGGTTTCATGCTCAAGGGATATTTATTTTTAGGTCAAGCACCCATTGAGTGCTTCTAGGGCTTGTCATTGAGTCTACTAGTCAATTGTGTCATTGTCATGTATGGAAGACCCTCTTGGGCATGTTACATATTGTAAAGGAAAATTTTGTTGAGTCAAAGACCCTCCAAAACCTTGTCAATGTGCAAGCAACAAGTCGGCCTTATCAAAGTAACAGTCGGCCTAGGGACAGTGACAAGTTTGCCTACAAATGTGACAAGAAGCCTATATAAAGGACTCAGCGTCATATGCAAAGGACATCCATCTAGCTCACAATAAGTTCGATAAGAAGACAAAAAGAAGCCTCATCACCAAGCGAAGAAGGAAGAAGCATAAAGAGAAGAAAATCAAATAATTTTGGATTGTTTTTGGGTCATCACTCTCACATGTGCGAAGCAGAGCTAGGGCATTCTAAAGTTGCGACAAATCAAAATTGCAATCATCGACAAGAGCCGAGTTTTGGGACAAAAGAGATCTCCCTGGAAAGCAGAATTCTCAAGAAGAAGAAAATCGATTCAAGCAAAGAAAGGAGAAGGCCAAACTGCCCACACGTGTGAAAATTACAGAAGTTGCATGTAGGCTGAGTATTGTAGAAAGAGAGGCCGAAGTTGTAGTCAGGTCGTGTTGAAGAATGTAACTAGTGTCAGTCTTCATAATTATATTTGTGTCATGATGTATTGTATTTGTGAAAATAAATTTTATTATTAAATAAATTGACTTATTAAAGCATGGGTTTCATGCTTGGGTCAATAGTCAATAGGTCAAAGCACCCATTGAGTGCTCATGGATATGCAATCTTCTTAGTATAGAGAATGGCTTTGTAATCCTGGTATTGTTTTTGTTGTCTGGAGACTTGTTGAATTATGTTGCAATGATGATGTCAGTGATATTAGAGACCTAGTTGGATATTTTATTGCAAGAGTTGGCATTGGGAATCAGTTTACCAGATGAATGTGATAATGGTTATTACTAGTCATAAGGCAGAGATGGTGACATTGTTGTGAGCATCACTCCTGACATGGGAGTTTGTGACGGTGACATTGTTGAGCATCAATCCTGACGTGGGGGTTTGTGAAGAACTTGTAACTGCATTAATTAAGTTTCTGAGGCAATACTTGTTGGATGATTTTGTGCTACATTGCTAATAGTTGAAATGACATCAAAATTCCTTCAGTGATTGTTGTCAACTGACAAGGGCCAAAAAGCTCTCCAGTCCCATGGTGCAAATAAGAGATCATATGTTGGGGTATTGACAAATGGAGTTGATGTCAAGCTTGTAGAGTGCTTATTAAATGAAGCTCATCTAGATGTTGTGAGCAAGCTTGGTTTTGAAAAAAATTGAAGAAAAATTCATCAAGGAATACAATTCTACTGTTGTGTTGCACAAGCACAAGAAAATAGGTGCAAAAGAGAAGTTTGCATCCAATAATGATGAGAATAAAGTTTTCAGGATTGTTTTTCAAACTACACCAAAAGAATCAACTGGGATACCACACATACTGGAGCACAATGTGTTGTGTGGATCAAGAAAGTGCTCGCACAAGGAACCTTTTGTGGAATTATTGAACGGTAGCTTGCATACTTTGTTGAATGTGTTCACTTATCCTAACAGGACTTGCTATCTTGTTGCTTCAACTAATGCAAAGGATTTATGCAATTTGGTTGATGTATACCTAGATGTGGACTTATTTCTAGAATGTGTAAATGAGCTTCAAACACTTCAGCAAGAGGGTTGGCATTAAGAGTTGAATGATCCTGCTCTTAAAGGTGTCATATTCAATGAGAAGAAAGGCATCTATTCACAGCGTAACAATATTTTGGGCCAAATTTATCAGCGGGAATTACTCCCTGATAACACCTATGTCATTAATAGTGGAAGAGATCCACAAGTAATTCCTAAATTAACACTCCAGGAATTTTAGGAATTCCATCCCAAATTTTATCATCCTAGCAATGCAAGGATATGGTTTTATGGAGATGATGATCCAAACACGGGTTTAAATATCATAAGTACCTACGTAGATCAGTTTGAGGCCAGTAATGCTTCTACAAAGTCAGAAATTAAAGCTCAGAAACTATTTTTTGAGCCAAAGAGGATTGCAGAGAAGTATCCTCTTGGTGATGCTAGTGATATTAAGAAGAAACATATGGTTTGTCTTAATTGGTTGCTCTCTGACCAACCACTTGATCTGGAGACTGTTAGTTTTTGTAGCATCGGATGGTGTTCTAGTCTCAAAACTTTGTGGAGAGGCTTGTTGACCACTAGAGTGGCACCTGATGATTATATGAAGACTATATGCCCAAGGATGAACCAAAGGACACTTGTACCATCAAATATAATCAGATATCATCAGTTCAACAGAGTTTTTAAACTCTACTTCTACTTCTTATCATTTTCTCTTGTACCCATATTCCACGCCCTATGGGGAATTGTAATAAGTGATGCTAGTAATGATGAATTTGCGTCAGTATTGAGTCTGTAACAGGCCTAGTTAGCTTGGGACCTTGCCAACAAGTGAGTATTACTCCGGGAGGTTTTTTTTCACTCGGTTAATTATCATCTCCCTATTAGGACTTAATAATTAATTGAGTCTTTTCCTCCAATTTTACCCCAAAGCCGGAGTACAGCTTGATGGTGAGGCCTTGGGTGAGTCCTAGTGTCTAGAGTCAATGTATATTACCATACTAGATCACACAAAAAATTTCGTGGAATTTGGTTAGGTCTAGGTAGTGATTTTTTAATTTTTTAGATTTCTCGCAAGTCGAAAATTGCAATAAAAATTGTAATTGAATTGTCATAAGTGTTGCCTAAAAAAGTTGTATGGGGTATGAGTAATCAAAATTACACCTCTCGCCCTCAAATTTCTACTATGACACACTTTGAAGGGTTAAAAATATGTTTTGAACCCTCAAAACCCATTTTTCCTAAATTTAGTGGGAAATCTGGCAATTAATTAGCCAGAAATTAAATAAATGGAGAAAAATAAATATGCACACATGCAAATTGAGGTGGAAAATTATGGAGTTAAAGTGAAGTCACAAGGTGATGTGGACTTCCAAAATCAAGGAAATGACATGTGCTCAAATAAAATCGAATTTCTAGCATTAGATGAAAGTTGCTTACTTGAAAATTCGAATTTGTGAAGTTAGTGCACATTTGGGAGGATTCGGGAAAATATTTGGTGGAGATTTTTGTGGGAAATTGTCCCCACATGGGTTACCACCCATATACACTTGTCATCCCATCATAAAATTCGAATTTAACAAATAAGGGAAGAAGAATGTAATGACCCAACTCGAGTTATAGGGAACATAGAAATATTAGCATGCATATGATAGCTACATATGCATGTATCACGTGTACTGCACTAATCAATTATGAAAAGTCTCAATGTAGGGTAATGAGTGAATTATTGAAGTATTGAGTAAATAACTAACTCACCAAAATATAATGAATGTATTGTGAGGTAAAAGTTATACCTACCACTATCATAATATAACTAATATATTGTTCAAAGAAAAATAAAAGCATTGACTTAGGCAAATAAAAGATGATATTTTAATAAAATCCAAGGCATTTACTAAATGATGATATTTAATAATAAACCCAAGATATTTTAGTTATCCAAGATATTTATTAAATAATAATATTTTAATATAAATCTAAGATATTTATTAAAAGAAGATATTTTAATAAATATCTTGAAAAGGGATTTGTCTAAGATATTTATTAAAAGAGGATATTTTAATAAATATCTTGAAAGAAAATTTGACTAAGATATTTATTAAAAGAGGATATTTTAATAAATATCTTGAAAAGGGATTTGTGTATAAAAGGAGAAGAGGGGAAAATTCTAAGAGGGGGGGGACTTGGAGGAGGAATCGGTCAGTTAAGTGGAAAAACTAACCCGGATGCTATCAGAGGATTTCTAACTGTGGGAGACAAGAGCAGTGAGTTCTAACAGAGTCATAGAGTGATCTTGATTGTTATTGGAGTTTTGGGCACGGGGGCCAGAAGACTTGTCTTTTGGATTTGGGGACCGGAGAGGTAGACCCCAGATAGGCTGGAAGGAAAATGGCAGTTTGGTAACGGGAGGGGAAGCCATGGCAGGTCAGGAACAACTTCAAACACGGTTCCAAGTAAGTATTAAATAGTGAATTGATATATTTTGCTTCAAAAATTCCACTCTGGATTGTGTAGTATAAATTTTGTTAATGATTGTTAATTCTGAAACTTAGGGTCTTACAAAAAAAATGATGTCCACTTGCCAGAATTCGATTTTTACACTTGGCATTGAAGTTCCACTTATCAAATTCGAATTTGCCTTGTGATCTCCTCCATCTCACCACTTGGCATTTGGTTCTTCATTGGAATTTGCTCCCAACTCTCTATATAATGGAGCCATGGGCTCTCATATTTTATCTTTTGTACTAGCGATTGTGCTTGGGGAAGCTCTGCTCCTGTGCCCACTTGTTCTTTATATAATAAATAAGTCTTTGGGGTTCATTCATGGGTGTTTCTCTCTTGGAGTTTGGTTTAGCTAAATGATGGTATATTTCTCTACTTGTGTTTAATTTTATTTCATTCTCTCATATGCTTTCATAAGAATTGTGAATGTATAGCTATTTTATATTTTCAATTGGTTATTTGATATGCTCTGGGCTAGACAACTCTATCTATTTTCAAATAGATTCTAGAGTTCTCCTACCATTGTTCATTAATATAATCCATATGAGCTAATGTGCATTTGAAGTTTTGTAGAGGTCATCTTTGGATCATCTAGCAAGCGTGAGGGGAAGTCTTCAAGAGACCAACCCACTCTTGGTATTACTTACAAGGAGCTCCTATCGTTTTTTGAATCTTAATAGCTTACCTTTCGAAAGTGTCGATTTTGCAGGGTTCTTTTTCACATAGTTTGTGCTTAAGGCAATTATTTCAATCAAATTTAAATCTTATACCCTTGTGCTTTCATATATTTATCTAGCTAATCAAGAGCTCCTTATAAGCTAGACAAGTGATGGGGTCTTTTCCCATCACTTGATTTAGGTTTTTGTATATGATATTGTAGCATTATCACTCATTTTGCATCCTCTTTTTCACACTAACCTTGGTCTTAGTTTTGCAGCCCTAACATGTTGGTTGTAGGTTCTCTCAAGTTTCAAAGTTCCATTTTGAAGGAGGTCGTGGGCATTAAGAGGGCTTGCTAAAGAAGACTAGGCCTTGTATCACTTTGGGAGATTGTATTTCCTTATTGTATCGCCATCTTCAACTCCCTTGAGGCTCCATACTTGAAGGAATTCTCTTGTGGGTTCAAAAACTAATTTTGCATTTCCATCATTCCATTTTGAAGGAGGTCGTGGGCATTAAGAGGGCTTGCTAAAGAAGACTAGGCCTTGTATCACTTTGGGAGATTGTATTTCCTTATTGTATCGCCATCTTCAACTCCCTTGAGGCTCCATACTTGAAGGAATTCTCTTGTGGGTTCAAAAACTAATTTTGCATTTCCATCAATTCCTTGGATAGCTCTCAAAGAGCCATTAACCTCATTGTAACACACAATAATAAAAGTTCTGATTTTTGTTTTGGGAGCGTGGCTTCCACCCATTGGTATCTCCACTTTGGGAGAGAATGTTGAAATTTGGTTACCGGAGGACAGGTGGTTCCCTAAGGCTTTGATCTTTGGCCTAGGGAAAAGTGTCCAAAAGAATTTAATTTTTCTCCTAAAGTGACTTTATAAAGTTATAAAGTCAAATCTAATTTAAAAGTGACTTTAAGTGAAAAAGTTACTAAAGTCTAATTTTAAAGTGACTTTAATAAAGTCAATGTAAAATTAGAAAAGAAAAGTGACTTTGGAAATAAATGACTAAGTGGGTCTTTATTAAAGTGGGGTGAATTAAAAAATAGAAAGTGAGATTTAAATGAGCATTTAATCTCAGCCCTAGATCTAAATCTGTTTCAGCCATTGGATTTAGGGATTCCCCAAAAGTCACTTAGGGTTAGGTTAAAGGAGGAAAGGTCATTCATTCTTTCATGAGCAGATTGGGAGAAGGAGAGAAAGAAAGCTGGAGATTTTTCTGAGCAGTGAGAAGAAGGAGGGCAGCAATGAAGAGATTTCAGCAAAGGTACAGCAGCATTTATTGGCACACATACCGGGGTAGAAAATCCGTACAGCAAAGGAGAGGCAGTGTTTCCAAGTGAGGCACAGAAATCGAGGAAGAGGGTACAACAGCAAGCACGCACTCCAAGGCACAAAAATCAGGCACGTTTTTTGAGGAAGAGGGTGGCTGTCATTTCCTGCACAAAAATCGAGGAAGAGGACAGCAGCTACAGCTCTGATTTTTGGCACGGATTTCGAGAGAGGGTATTGTACGAAATCTGTACAGTCCATACAGCAAAGTACGATTGTTCCGGCACGCTTCTCGAGGTGGTCGTACAGCATTTAATGTTGTCCTAAGGTGCTGTAAATTTTCTGTTTTCTGTTATTGCTAATTTGGCACAATTTCTGAGGCGGTGTGCAAGCACAGAAATCGAGATAACTCTGTAAATTGGTTGCTGGAATTTTTTCTGAGTTTTTCCTGTTTCACTGTAAAAGGCATTTTCAGAAAATAAAAGAGAAGCTTTCAGACTGGTTTTCCCCAAGAGTTGTAGGGGGTTTTTCCAGGGTCATGTTGACCAAAAATATCAGTGTTTAAATGTGTTGAATGGCTGTTTTAAGCTTGCTGATTTTTATTTCTGCATTTTCCAGCATTCTGTAAATTTCCCAGAATTTGTGTTTTCAGCAAAAAAATTATTTTTCTGTTGTTGAATGTAAGGATATGGGAAAGGGCATTTAACTAAAAGGAGAAATAAGGTGAAACTGAAAACCGGGGTGGGAAACAGGAAATTTCTACATGGTATCAGAGCTTGAGTGCTGAAAGTGTAGTCTGGGACAGCAAGAAGAAAAATACAGTCTGTTGATTTTTCACTCAGAAAATTCCAGCAAACTGATTTTTCTCACACAGAATTTTTTATCTTTACTACAGCAGTGTTATTTTTCAGTTGTTAGGACAGCAAGATGTCATTGGGACTGAGGGTGGAGGATAGGTTGGATGGGCATACCAATTACAGCGTTTGGAAGGAGAGAATGCAGAGTATCTTTGAGGAGGCAGAAGTCTGGGACATCATGGGGCATACCACACAGAACCCTGTTGTTGTGCCGAGTGATGTTGTTCAGTTGGCAGCATATAATAAAAAGAACAACAAGGGTAAGAGACTGATTTTAGACGGAGTCAAAGACCATTGCATTCTTCATGTGAAAGGAAAGAGAAATGTTCATGAAATGTGGACAGCATTGTCCAATCTCTACCAGAGTACCAATGAGAATCGGAAAATGGTCCTGAAGGAAAAGCTGAAGACCATTAAAATGGGTAAGACTGATAGTGCAGCTGGATATCTCACAAAGATTACTAATGTGAGAGATGAGTTGGCAGCAGTTGGAGAGGTCACTCCACCCACTGAGTTGGTGCGGATTGCAGTGAATGGCCTCCCCAGTTCATGGATGAACTTTGCTGATGGGGTTTATGCATGTGAAACCCTTCCCACATGGGAGAGGTTTTGGGATGATTGCATTCAGACAGAGATCAGGAAAGGTCAGCTTGGGGCAGCCAAGCCAGTTGAGCAGGATGAGGATGTAGCACTGTTGGCAGGAGGCTAGAAAGGCAAAGGGAAGAAGCAGGCTTCCACAAGCAATGGTGGAAGCAAAGGCAAAGGTAAAGGTAAACAGGGTAACACACAGAAGGACTATTCCAAGGTGAGGTGTTGGAATTGTCAGAAGATGGGACACTATGCAGTTGTGTGTCCGGAGAAGAAGAAGAAGAAGGGGAAGAACCAGAACATGGCAGCATCAACAGAGGTTGAGGAATTTACAGATCGCTTTGACCGGGAGTTTGGGTTCATTGCGTGTGAGTCCTCTAGTGCAGGATTACCTGCCACAGAGGTTTAGAGGGAGCATGCATTTCCCTCGACTAGCGGAGCATCTTCGGGTATCTGGTATGTGGACAGTGGGGCTTCACGTCATATGACAGGAGTCCGTGAGTACTTCTCGGAGCTTTCAGAGAGTGGCACTGATATAGAGGTAGTACTCGGTGATGACAGAGTTGTTAGAGCAGTCAGTGTGGGAACACTAACATTTCATAGGGAACCCAAACCTCCCTTGAAGGTGTCAGATGTTCTTTATGTGCCAGGGATGAGGAAGAACCTCATATCCATCTCAGCTTTGGAGAACAAAGGATATGAGATACTGTTCAGGGGAGGACAGGTGCTGATATATCCCAGGGGCGCTCCAGCTGATTCAGCTAGAGTGATAGGTGTACGCCATGCAAAGGTGTACAAGTTTGCATTTCAGCCCCTTTTGGCATTGAGCAGTAGTACCGACAGCAGAGCTCGCAGTTCTGAGCTGTGTGAGATTTGGCACCGTAGGATGGGGCACATGTATCATGGAGCCTTGAGGACTTTGCAGGAGATCACTACAGGTGTGCCAGATTTCAGTACTGATCACTTTGATACTTGCAGAGGATGTGCGATGGGCAAGTTTGCCAAATCCCCTTTTCCTAGCAGTGACAGCAGAGTGACTGGGATACTTGATTTGATTCATTCCGATGTGAGCGGTCGGATGTCTCATGTTTCCTTGAGTGGATATGAGTACTATGTTTTATTCATTGATGATCATTCCAGGAGGACTTGGATTTATTTCTTGAAGACCAAGAGTGAGGTCTTCAAGCGGTTTCAGGAGTTCAGAGCTCTTGTGGAGACACAGACAGGTCGAAAGATCAAGTCCCTGAGGTCGGACAATGGGGGAGAGTACACCCTTGGAGAGTTTGTTGACTATTGTGTGGAGGCAGGCATTAGGAGGGAGCTCACTGTTCCTTACAACCCCCAACAGAACGGGGTTGCGGAGAGGAAGAACAGATCCATCGGAGGGGCTGCCAAAGCCATGTTACATGATCAGGGGTTGCCATTGTTTTTGTGGGCAGAGGCCTGCAACACTGCTGTTTATTTGCAGAACAGGAGTCCGCATCGTGCCTTGGGGCATATGACTCCGAAGGAGGCTTTTTCTAGGAAGAAGCCTGATATTGGTCATCTTTGTATCTTTGGGTGTATTACATACTCCTACATACCTAAGGAGAAGAGGACCAAACTAGAGCCCACCGCAGAGAAGGGTATCTTTGTGGGCTACAGTGAGACCTCAAAGGCCTTTCGGATTTACATTCCTGCACAGAGGAAAGTTGTTGTCAGGCGAGATGTGAAGTTCGAGGAGGATAGGGCCTTTAGGAGGTCACGGGAGTTAGAGTATCTGGATCACTGCACTCGCCAGCCACTCGAGTCACTGGGCTGTGGATCTGCCAAGCAGTGGATCGAGGATCCGGAGGGTACATCTATGAGGAAGGTCGGGGTCCGGGCTGCTGAGCAGTGGCTCATAGAGTCAGAGGGGTGGTGCTTCGGGCAACATGCAGAGCAATCCGCAGAGCAGTTCACTAGGGAGTCCACTGATGGACAGTTCACACGGTACCTCAGCATCTACAAGTTCAGGTGCAGGCAGGAAGACAGCAGACAGACAGTCAGGAGTTCAAGCTCCTGAGGATGATGAGGAGGAGTTTCATTCTCCAGTGGGAGAAGTGTGCTCAGGGAAGAGGAAGCCCGAGTGGCTTCAGGACACCTTGAGAGAGGCCACATCTGTTGCTGGGCCTAAGAGGCTGGTCAGAGAGAGCAGACCACCTGAGAGGTTTTGTAGCTATATGGCAATGGCTACCAACATCCTTGACTCTAAGCCTTCTAGCTATGAGGAGGCAGCTAGCCAGCAGGTCTGGAGAGAGGCCATGCAGGAGGAGTATTCTTTTATCATGAAGAATGATGTTTAGGAGATGGTGCCGAGGCCTGAGGGCAAATCCATGGTTACTTCCAGATGGCTTTACAAGGTAAAGCATGTTGCAGATGGCAGTATTGAGAAATTCAAAGCGAGGTTTGTGGCTAGAGGGTTCTTCCAGGTAGAGGGAGTTGATTATGAGGAGACGTTCGCTCCCGTGGCTCGATATACTTCGATCCGCTCCATTATATCGATAGCAGCAGAGATGGGTTGGAAGATCCACCAGATGGATGTGAAGACCGCATTTCTCAATGGCTTCATACATGAGGAGGTGTACATTGAGCAGCCATAGGGCTTTGAGGTGCATGGGAAGGAGTCCCATGTGTGCAGACTGAAGAAGGCCCTTTATGGCCTGAATCAAGCTCCCAGAGCTTGGTACTCTAGGATAGATACATACTTGCAGGAGATGGGTTTCACAAAGAGTGAGGTAGATCCGAACCTTTACTACATTGTGATAGGTGAGGAGCCTCTCATTCTGGTGCTGTATGTGGATGACTTAGTCATTACAGGTGCAGAGAGACTCATAGAGCACTGCAAGAGAGATCTTGCGGCGGAGTTTGAGATGAAGGACATCGGCTTGATGCATTACTTTTGGGTTTGGAGGTGTGGCAGGAGGAGGGGCATTTCTTCCTGGGGCAGGGGAAGTATATTGTGGATATCCTTGGCAGATTCCACATGGAGGATTGTAAACCCATGTCGACACCAATGATCACCAACTAGAAGAAGCTTCATGCTTCGGATTTCGAGTTGGTGGATCCCACATTGTACAAACAGCTGATTGGTTCCTTGATGTATTTGGTCAACACTAGGCCAGATATTTGTTTTGCAATCAACACGATGAGTCAATTTATGTGTGAGCCTAGGAAGGTTCATTGGGTGGCTGCAAAACACATTTTGCGGTACTTGCAAGGGACAGTGGATTATGGTCTAGACTACAGGCAGGGGGATGGGGTGAGATTGGCAGGTTACACTAATTCTGATTGGGCAGGTTGTGCTTCTGATAGGAAGAGCACTTCAGGGTGTTGTTTTGGGTTGGGTTCGGCAGTGGTGTCATGGTTCAGCCGGAAGCAGCAGTCAGTAGCATTGAGTTCAGCGAAAGCAGAGTATATGGCAGCCAGTCTAGCTAGTTGTGAGGCCATCTGGCTTCGCAAGATGTTGTTTGGCTTATTTGGTCAGCCGTTGAGACCTTTAGTGATTTATTGTGATAATCAGAGTTGCATTAAACTCACGGAGAATCCAGTATTTCATGACAGGTCAAAGCATATCGGGATCAAATATCATTTCATCAGAGACTATGTTCGGAAGGGAGCTGTGAAGCTTGAGTATATTCCCACTGATGAGCAGGTTGCAGATATTCTTACCAAAGCCTTACCACGGGGCAAGCATGTCTACTTCAGAGACAAGATGGGTTTGGTGAGGAACACCTTCCTCGGTAAGAGGGAGTGTTGAAATTTGGTTACCGGAGGACAGGTGGTTCCCTAAGGCTTTGATCTTTGGCCTAGGGAAAAGTGTCCAAAAGAATTTAATTTTTCTCCTAATGTGACTTTATAAAGTTATAAAGTCAAATCTAATTTAAAAGTGACTTTAAGTGATAAAGTTACTAAAGTCTAATTTTAAAGTGACTTTAATAAAGTCAATGTAAAATTAGAAGGGAAAAGTGACTTTGGAAATAAATGACTAAGTGGGTCTTTATTAAAGTGGGGTGAATTAAAAAATAGAAAGTGAGATTTAAATGAGCATTTAATCTCAGCCCTAGATCTAAATCTGTTTCAGCCATTGGATTTAGGGATTCCCCAAAAGTCACTTAGGGTTAGGTTAAAGGAGGAAAGGTCATTCATTCTTTCATGAGCAGATTGAGAGAAGGAGAGAAAGAGAGCTGGAGATTTTTCTGAGCAGTGACAAGGAGGAGGGCAGCAGTGAAGAGATTTCAGCAAAGGTACAGCAGCATTTATTGGCACACATACCGAGGCAGAAAATCTATACAACAAAGGAGAGGCAGTGTTTCCAAGTGAAGAGGCACAGAAATCGAGGAAGAGGGTACAGCAGCAAGCACGCACTCCAAGGCACAAAAATCAGGCACGTTTTTCGAGGAAGAGGGTGGCTGTCATTTCCAGCACAAAAACTGAGGAAGAGGACAACAGCTACAGCTCTGATTTTTGGCATGGATTTCGAGAGAGGGTGTTGTACGAAATCCGTACAGTCCGTACAGCAAAGTACGGCTGTTCCGGCACGCTTCCCGAGGTGGTCGTACAACATTTAATGCTGTCCTAAGGTGCTGTAAATTTTCTGTTTTCTGTTATTGCTGATTTGGCACAATTTCCGAGGCAGTGTGCAAACACGGAAATCGAGATAACTCTGTAAATTGGTTGCTGGAATTTTTTCTGAGTTTTTCCTGTTTCACTATAAAAAGCATTTTTCAAAAAATAAAAGAGAAGCTTTCAGACTAGTTTTCCCCAAGAGTTGTAGGGGGTTTTTCCAGGGTCATGTTAACCAAAAATATTAGTGTTTAAATGTGTTGAATGGCTGTTTTAAGCTTGCTGGTTTTTATTTCTGCATTTTCCAGCATTCTGTAAATTTTCCAGAATTTGTGTTTTCAGCAAAAAAATTATTTTTCTGTTGTTGAATGTAAGGATATGGGAAAAGGCATTTAACTAAAAGGAGAAATAAGGTGAAACTGAAAACCGGGGTGGGAAACAGGAAAATTCTACAGAGAAATGGTGGTTGGATTGACTTGTTGACTCTAGCATATCCTTTCACTTACATGCATGCTTTAAATTGGTAATTAACATAGCCACACATCTCATTTACTTTCCTCAAGTTTGCTAAAGTTCTTCAAACTTGCATCATTTTTAAAAATTATTGCTACAAGTCTCAAATTACATTTTTGCAAAGCAATTTAATTTCATTTTGTGCAAGCTTCTTCATTATTTTGTTTTAGCAAACTTTGATATGCTTGGCTTGGCTATTGTCTAAATCATCTATGCTTTATGGTTGTGCAATATTTCCATTTTGAAACATATTTGAAGCATTGTGTATTTGGGCAATTTATCTTTCAAGACAATCATTTACTTCCATGTCAAGCAAATTTTCTTTCATTTTATCAAATTTAAGAGTTCCTTTCGCAAGGCTATTTTGAATACAAATCTTGAGTTGCAATTTATTTTACATGCAAATTAATTGCTCATAAGCATCAAGTTTTTATTTGGTCATCTATTTATCATAAGTCAAAGCAAACACTTTCACTTTACAATCTCATATGTTATGAAGCTTATGCAATCTTATATTTTGCAGCATATTTAATTAAAGCATCTCTATCTTTTACATAATACTTGCAAACTTACTTGCATATCATAGTAGGCATTCTAACTTAGTTGCATATTTAAAATTTACCTCCAAGGATAAACTTAGCTGATAGAAATTATAGGGAAAAAAGTCTTTCTTGGAAAGTTCTTCCATTTGGTACGAAGTAAGGTAAAAGCGTGTGACCCTGCAGTTATGAAGGTGGTTTGTCCCCTTGTAGGAACGAAAGCACACGCTGGCTCATAAGACTCGGGGAACAGATATCGTTAATGACACCTCCATGTCCTCGCCCCCTCTTTCTTACAGTCACCCCAATTTTTACCCCTTGGTAATAGCACAAAAGGAGGACTTCTCACCTAGATTAGGCATTTTAGATTTAAAGTAACCAAAATTAATTGCATCCAAATCTAGTGTAATTGCATCTCATGCTAGTACACCTCATTGTTTTACTTGAAAATTGTTTATTCCTCTTGTCATTGTTGAAATTGAATACTTTGTTGTGGAAAATATTTTTTTTTATCTACATTTTGCAAGTAGAACACTAATTGTTTCCTTTTGAGCAAGATAGCTTCTCATACTTTGATTCATAAATCTATTTATCTTGAAAGCATTTACAATATCTTGTGCTAACATTTTCTTGTTTCACTTTTCAGGATTACTTTTGCTTTCCATTTGAAAGCATTTTACTTCATTTAAGCAAATACATTTTCATTTCAAAGAGCAATACTATGAAGGCACTGGTTTTTCATATTTTTCATGCTTATCTTATGTATTGATGGTTATGGCTCATATCACTTTTGCTTATAAATCTTAAAAAGTAATCTATTTAACACTAACAATTCTCCTAGAAAACTCACATCTTTAACTTAGTCTTTCTTTAAGGACCACCTCCTATAGCTAACCTAGGAGATAGCTTAAAAACGGAGAGAGTTGGGATTAGTGTGACAGCCCCTTCTCTGAGTTCCTTGCCACCAACCACACATTGTGGAGTTAAAGGCTTTTCTCACTAACTTGTAGGTAGGTATAGGTGGAAGGAGAGTTAACAAGGCTAAAACCTATGTTGCAGGAAACGTGGGTCCCACCCCCGTTTCACCCAAAAAACAAAAGGGAAATGCGTTTCCGCGTACCGTACGACCTGGAAACGCGTTTCCAGTCGTACTGGTACGTTTCCTGTACAGGAAATGTACACGAACAAATGGTGTACATTTGCAAAACCTTGCCATTCGCCTCCTTTCACAAGTGGCAAGCTCTTCATCAGCAGAAAGGAATTGGAGCACCTGTGATTTTATTCATTCTGTGAAGCGCAACAGGTTGGGCTCACAGAAGGCAGAGGATCTTGTTTACGTGCACTCCAACCTTCACCTTGCATCTTGTAGGGATCCAGAATATGGCAATGGGCCTTCTAAAGAATGGGATGTGGATTTAGAAAATCATTATTTGGATCTCTCTCTTGTTGCCTTGAATATTGAGGACCAGGATCATAGAAGTGGAATTGGCCAAACATCTTCTTCAGCTACACCATCCACTGCTGAGCATGCTTCTGCTGCTATATTTGATGAGGATTCTGATAATGAATATTAATATTTTGACTTTATTGTACTTGTAGCCTCATATATATAATAAAGGTTGATTTAAAGATTTTGATATATAATAAAGGCTGGTTTTGGATACTCCAATATTGCTATTTTCATTGTGTCTGTTATCATTCATGAGTAAATGTGTTGTAACTTGTAATAGTTTATGCTTTGAATTTATCATGTATGTTTTATGATTTCACATAACATTTCTAAAATGTCCTAAATTCTAATATAAATATAAATTTCTATATATATATCGCGTTTCCCCGTTTCCAAAATTTGGGGAGGTCGCATTTCGTATCGCTTCCCATTTCGAAAACTCGTTTCCATTTCCCCGTTTTGCGCAACTTAGACTAAAACACAGGAATTCTGCAAAACCCATAAATTGTTTCTAGAAATTCCACCTAGAGATAGCTCAATTAAATTAATTGACCATCATTTAAATTTTTCCTAAGTCTAACATAGGAAAATTGGTTAATTAATAGTAATTAATTGAGAAATGTGAGAATACAATAGAAACTCACACAAATCGACTTGGAGATGATCTCAACCATTGATTAAGTTTTAAACATGGTCGTTGGAGTCCCAACTGAAGATTATAAGAAGAGGTCGATGGGTAGATGGAGAACACACCAGTGCAAATGCTCAATTGCCTAGGCATTTCGAATTCCTAAGTGAAGGAGTGATTCAGTAGTGGAGATCAAGTCAGGAGGTGAGTAGCAAGTGGCAGGAGAGGTGAGTAGTGATCCAGAGGAATTTTTCTAGTTCCAAAGAGTTAGAAATAGGAGGCCGAAATTTTCTCCAAGAAGCAAAGCAAGGATTACGCAGTTGCTTCAACAAAGCAATTTGATTTCATTGAAGGGGAAGACGTTTTCAGTTCCAGAGGTCGGGAAGATTTTCCAGAGGGTTGGAGAAGCATTTTCCTAGTCAGCAGCAAGCAGGATGGCTAGATTGGCAGGCTAAGCGTGTGAGGATCTGCGTTAGGGTGACACAAGGCCTGCGCAGAGCAAGTGGAAGGCTTGATTTTCAAAGGCAGTCAAGTGTCGATATTGTTCAGAGAGAGGATAAATTCCCTCAGTATATTTTGCCAGTATTTCTCTTGGGTAGAATCTCCAGTTTGGCAACATTTTATTGTACTCAAATTTTATGTTGTGTAATAATTATATAAACCCTCAGCTACTGCAAACGGTTTTTCCAAGGACTTTTGTCCAAAAATAACGATGTTTTTATGTGTGTTTGTGCTAGCATTTCTTAGTTTCCGACGCTTTTATTTTCTACAGTATTTTATTTGAGAAAATTGCAGCGTGATTAATTCGTTGTTGTCGTAACAATAAACTGCATAATTCATTTATAGTTGGAAGAATTAATTCCAGTTTCTGCAATAGAAATTTCCTAGAAATTTTCACATAGTATCGGAGCATATTTGACAAACAGGAGGCTCAGAGACGAAGAGGGATAATTTTGTTGTTCAGAGGGAGCAGCAAGACGAAATTTCCAAGGGTTGCGCAGTGCCTAGCCAGGTAGTGTGAATTGTTGAACAAGGTTCGATTTTCCATTTGCCGGTGGCAAGAAAGTTGGATTTGTCCAGGGAAGCAATTCCAGCACACAGAGGGAGCAGCAACTTAGTATTTTCGCAGAGCAGATTTTTTGTTTGGGCACTCAGGGTTTGCAGCAGTTTGCTAGAGCAAATTCAGTGCCAAGTGGAAGAGAAAGTGCACACACAATGGGAGTTTCTCTCAGAGGGTTTCTAGCTTCAAAAATCCAAAAAGTTTCCAATTGTAGCAGGTAGATTTTCTCACTCCGAGAACGAGTACGAGTAGCAATGCTAGCAGTCGAGCGGGAAGGAGGAGGTTCCTGTTTATTTTCCCAGTTTTTTTAGTTTCACAGATTTTGCAGCTTTGCAGAGATGGTCGTACGAGATTGCCAGAGGAGGTTGTGTGAGTTAGCCAGAATGCAGATTTGGGCAACGTATCAACTTCGAGTTGTCGGAGACAGGTGTCGAAGGAAGTACGAGTATCCAGTGCGAGTTGCAAAGCGAAGAAGTATCCCAGACAGGGACCAAGCTCAAAAGGAGATAGTGAGGCACAAAATCCAGGAGGAGTAGCTTGATACTCCAGTGTGCCAGAATGGGAAGAGGGTCCAATGCAAAAGCAACAAGGAGATCAGTTAGATCAGTCCCAGTTGTTGCAGCAGGATCATCACCTTTGCTGAAGGGGCCCACAATATCATAGTAACAGGTAGAGTTGGTTATTCAAATGACAATTGCATAGCTAGTTGCAATCAATAGTCGAGAGACAGTTGTAGAACTAGTTGCAGTGACATGGACAATGCGAATTGCCCAGTTACAATATGCAGGTGCAGTTCCAGCCAGAAGAATCCTAGTGCAGAACCTCGCAATCAAGTTTCTAGTGCAGGAGGACAATGCGGGTTGCCAGGAGGGAGTAGAAAGATTTCCGATAGGGAGATTAAGACTTAGAGGGAGTCTAGCTTCAGAGGGAGCAACCCTATGAAAGCTAGCGCTTCAGGATCTGGGGAGATCAAACTCATTATTGCGGTAGTTGAGCAGCAGAGCAGTAGTCGTAGCTAGTATGAGTAGATCAGAGTTCAGAGATCCAGGCAGGGTCCAGCACAAATGTGACAAGGAGAGCAGTTCCAAATTGATGCAGCAGGACAATACCCTTGCTATAGGCGCCCACAGTATTCAGTAGTAGGAGGATAAGTGTCAGTTGGTGCAGTCAGTTCCAAAGTGACAGTTGCAGACTAGTTACAGTCAGATGTTGAGGGGTGCAGAGCAGTGTTGATTGCAGTGCAGGAGGCACATTGCAGAGTCACAGTGGCACATATTTCCCAGTGGACAGTGCAGAGGCTAGCAACAGTCAGAAACTTAGGAGACAATTGCAGGACAGAGACACAATTGCTTCAGTTAAAGTATGTTGGATGCTTCTCAGGTGTAGTAGTTGCAGTAGCAGCAATAACAGTGAGAGGGATGTTAGTTGAGTTGCAATGCAAATGCAGAGTTGGTGTGAAAAATCCTAGATCTTGATTCCTACTGCAACAAATCTGGATTACTTATCCTATTATTTGATAATTATTTCATTACATTGAAATACCGAAGTAATTTCTGAAGCAGTCTACACAAATAATGTTGCGGAATAAATCTAAGTGCTGAAACAATCTGAACAAAATACAATGAAAAACAACCACATTGACACAGTGATTTTTGGACTAAGTCCCCGGAAAAACCCCAACTTGGGAAAACCGGTGCAGCAGATCTGAGGGTTTGTATTATTAAGCAGCAGAATCTTGAATACAACTAGGGTGCCAACATCCGGCAAACCCTTTAGAGAAATCTAGACAAAAAAAATAACTGTGAGATATACCTCACTCAGAAAGTCTCTGGCTGATCAAAAACAGCGCTGATGAAGCCCTCACTGCCTCTACGTGATTGCTTACGCTGGATCTGCGTAAGCCTGTGTAGGCAAGCTAGAGGAACTGCGTCACCCTTTCCTGCAATTGATCTGGCTGATATGAAGCTGGATCTTGGCCCTCCTGGCTCAGAACCCTAGCCTCTATCTTTCTCCGCACTGACTCCAAGAGACATTGCACTGGCTCTGCATGATTCTCTGCAGCAACTGCGTCACCCCTGCCAAAAACTGCGTTGTCTCTCTCCTGCGTTGATGCTGCCTCTCTCTGAAATGTATTCTTGGCCCTCCTGACCAATCTCTGCTTCTGCCCCTCTCTGGATCTAATCACTGAATCAAATCACTTAGCAAACCAAGCCCTAGTGATTTGTTCTTGATCAACAAGTTGTGTCTCCTCACACAAATTCAAAAATGCTCAATGGCTCAAGTGTCAAGTGTATTTTCCATAGGCCCCTCACCCTCCTTATAATCCTTCATTGACTCTTCAACAGCCAAGATTAAAACATAATCAAGGGCTAAGATTAACTTGGAGGTGATCCATGACTTTATCTAGAAGATTCACACTTGATTTAATTTACCCTTTAATTAATCAGTTTTAAAATACGATTAATTAATTTAATTAAATCATCTCTAAGTGGAATTTTCCAAAACCATTTCTAGGTTTTATGGAATACATGTGTCTTAGCCTATATACAAAATTACAAGGCTATAGCACATCCGATGCTCCCATAAATCAACAGTTCGCAGCAGTACAGGTTGTACAATGCAGTGTCAACAGAAACACAGATGCAACATGGTTCAACTACAGCTAGTAGCAAATGAATCAGAGTTAGCACAGTGGTTGATGGACAGTGACAGGCAACTACAATTGTCAGACATCAGCAGTGTGTATGGGAGGATGATGCAGAGACAGGGTGTTGTAGCAGTATTGCAACACTAGAGAACACCTTCCTCGCTAAGAGGGAGTGTTAGTTTTTGTAGCATCGGATGGTGTTCTAGTCTCGAAATTTTGAGGAGAAGCTAAAACACAGCAGTTCTCCAAAACGAGAAATTATTTCTAGAAATTCCACCTAGAAATAGCTCAATTAAATTAATTTACCATCATTTAAATTCTTCCTAAGTCTAACTTACGAAAACTGGTTAATTAGTAGTATTTAATTAAGAAAGGTGAGAATTCTCTAGAAACTCACACAAATCGACTAGGAGATGATCTCAACCATCAATTAAGTTTTAATAGTGGTCGTTGGATTCCCAACTGAAGATTATAAGAAGAGGTCAATGGGTAGATGGAGAACACACCAGTGTTGATACTCAGTTGCCCAGGCAGTTCAAATTCCTTAGTGTAGGAGTGATTCAACAATGGAGATCGAGCCAGGAGGCAAGTAACAGGTGGCAAGAGAGGTCAGCAATGATCCAGAGGAATTTTTCTAGTTCTGAAGACTCGAAAGTGACATTGAATAATTAAATTAAAAAGGTGTTAAGGGACTACGAGAGAAAAGCGAGGAAAACTTTATACTTTATAAAGTCACTTTATATTATTTAATATAAAGGAGATACCCATGGTATTTTGATAACTCGTGGTATTCTGGTGACCCATGGTATTCTAATGAAAAAAGTTATAAAAAAGAGAATTGGATCTCACTTTTGATTATGGATTGGTTATTTTTCTCAAGTCAATTTTGGAGAGATCTTGGCACTTTTGAGTAAAGGGTATGAAACCCTTGTGAGGATTAGTTTATGTGGCGAAACACATGCACACTAGCTGATCAAGATTGGTTTCAATAGTGAGACACATCCACCCTAGCTAGTCAAAAAGGGGGAATCATCTAGGTTCTTCACAAGTGCTCATATTGAAGGAGAAGCTACATTTTTGCCAAAGATCGTGGGAGCTTGAAGGAGAGTTGATTCATCTAGTTGCAGCAACTCTTATTTTTGTGGAGGCTTGTTGAAAATAATAGCGAGAAAGGGTTCCTTGATTTGTGCCTTAATTTTATATGAAAAGAAAGTAGTTTTCAGATTGTTCATATTAGCAGTTACAGAATTTTGTGAATTTTCTACATGTTATCAGAGAAGTGAACATAATCGACCAACACACAGATTTCAGATTTCAGTTACAAGTTAGTTTCAAATTTGTGACGAAAAGAAGACCTCATGTACAACGTTCATTGAGGAGCTAATGGGCTGTTAGGAGGAAGTTTGGTGAAGCCCTAGTCCAGTGAATGCAAGGAGGCATTTCATTGATAAGAGAGAAGTTTGACAAAGACCCTAAGAACGTGATCCTTTGGAGCAGCAGAAGACAAAACTGGGCAACCTAGGAGTTGTTCACAACTCCATAGAAGACCCTAAGAGTTGACGATATTGAAGGAGTAGGAGAGCAGCTAGTGGATAGATTTGTTTGAGATAGGTGCAGCCTTGAGCAGCAACGCAGGGAGAGCTCAGAGTAGAGGTGAAAATTCTACTGCAGTGTATTGGTTTATTTCCTCCTACTTAATTTAACTAATACAAGTTATTTTCCGAAATTAGATTTAGAAAATACTGAAAATAAACACAACTACAACCTACACATGCAGATCATTTACTGAATAATTCACTCATGCAACAAAGTGACACATGGATTTTTGGACATAAGTCCCCGGAAAAACCCAAAGCGGGAAAACTGGTTCAGCAGATATGAGGGTTTTATTATTAAGTAGTTCTGAGTACAGCAAATTTGAGTTCCAACCTTGGAAAACCCGACAGAGAATAAAAGATATAAAATATGCAGCTAACCTGAAGATCTAGTGCCAAATATCTGACTGATCCACACCCTCAAACAAGATTTACAGGACTCAGCCCGGATCTGACTCTAGAAACCCTCAGCGCTGCTTCTGAAGCCCCAATGTTGCCCTGGAGGGACTGCGTCAACCTCTGCATGGCTCTAGGAGGGCCTGCGTCACCCTAGGAGGGTCTACGCTGCCCCTACGCTGCCTGTACTTGGCCAGTGTCAGCCCAGCGTGGTCCTAGCTGCCTTTGTGTTGTCCCTGTTCCTCTGCGTGGCTCTAAAACCTCTCTACGCTATCCTTGTGGCTGCTCCTCTTGGCTCTTGCTGTCTCTTGGCTCTTGGAATCAGATCATTCCCTCAGCTAATACTACCCCTCACTGCAAGAAATTCCACTAGAAATTCTTAGCAAACCCGCCCTAGAATTCCAGATCTATTCCTCAGTTCTACAGAAATTGTGTGTCTTCAACTGACCCTCAAGCCTTTCTATTAGACTTTTTCGTTGAACCCTTCATCGGCCGAGATTAAATCATCCATCAACGACTGAGATTAAAAGACTGCTTGATCCATGTGACTTAAGACAATTTCAGCATGTGTTAATTAATTCATTTTAATTATTTTATTTTCCTAAGTTAGACTTAGGAAATCCATTAAAAATAATTAATTATTCGAATAACTTGAACACAACTTGAAATTTCTCAAATCCATTTCTGGGTCTTGTAGATCAAGTGTACTCTAGTCCCTCCACAAAAAAAGGGACCTAGAGCACAACTAATGTTACCCAAAATACACAAAATCTCAACAAAGTGGTGGTTGAGCGAGAGCAGGATAGAGTTCTCAAGATGGAGTCTCAACTAGTATCTCAGTTTCAATCTAAGCTAGTTGGTAGTTGGGATGACCAACAGGATGATGATGAGGACCATAACCCAGGGCAAGTGGAGGCAGCCACTCAGTCAATGACTCCCAGTATAGGGAGAGTTCGAGCCAAGTAGGCAAAGGATTTGGTTAAGGGAGATCATAAGGGAGTTGAATCTTCCAGTATCACTTTCAACCAGAAGAAGCATCCACAGAGGTACACAGTGTACATGGCACTTAAAACTGAAGTGGTGGACTCGTAGAGCATGGTTAGAAAGAACATGTCTTCAAAGCAGTTCCCGCAGAAGAAAGCAGGGAAGGCTTCTAGTTCAGAGGGAGCAACTGCAGCAGCAGAGAACTTGGTAGTGTTGGAGACAGATCCAAGTGGACGAAGTTCTTCCAAGATCACCTTACTCGCTAAGAGGGAGTGTTGAAAATAATAGCAAGAAAGGGTTCCTTGATTTGTGCCTTAATTCAAAGAGCCTCAACGAATTTCTCCTTAGCATACTCAAGTTCCCTATAAGTTAGGACAAATTCCTATAATTTAGGATTTGTTCCTAAAAGTTAGGACGAGTTATGACGCAGTTAACTAATAGGCTGAAGTGGAAGGCTTAGTTTAGTGTTTTCTAGTGCAAGTTAGCTATGGAAGCCAACATGCATGAGTCCAAGTCTAAATTTGGGCTCGAGTTACATGAGTCAGTTAGACTCACTTAACTCACTCAATCACCAGTTCGACTTTCTAGAAATAACAACTTGCTAATTTTAGCCATTCAAATTGCCTTTAAAAGGAGGAACGAAGGCACAATTTGATTATTGCACAAGTTAGTGAGACAAGACAATAAAGCTCACGGGTTTGTGAGAAGGTTGCACGGGGTTGTGTGTGGAGCTTATGAGAGGCAGAGTGTGAAAGAGAAGTTTGTTCACAAATTGATATAGGGAAGCAGAGATTAGTAGTCTTGCAAGGGTTTCAAGCTTAGATCAAGCAGGAAAGACAATGTCGTTTTTCAAATTGAAATAGTTGTATTTGTAAGAGATCAAATGCTCAATTTCTATCAATACAATTCTCAAGCAATCAAAGGGTTTTCCCAGTTGGGTTCCCTAGAAAAAATATTGTGTTTTGCTACTGTGTGATTGTGATTTATTTTTGTTCCTACTCCGCTACAAATTTTAGTATAGAAATTATGTGTCTATATGAAAATAAATTAGTTTCAAATTGTTCATAAAAGCAAATCATAATTTCGTGGATTTTCTACAAGGCCGAATCCATAGTGGAAGCTGAAATTCCTTAATGAGGGCGTGTGGTTTTGGTGGAGGTCGAATATATTATGAATTCCAAATTTATGGGAGGAGGTTGTGTGCATTGTTGTGGAAGTCGAGTTCAATTCTTTAGGAGTTCGCATTCTTCTTATGGAGGTTGTGTTTTCTTGAGGAAGCCATGGTATTTTGTATGAGATCAGAATTCTTTTGGAGAGGCCACAATTTTATTGGAGCAGCATCATTCAACCAACCAAATCGTGACATTTGCAGGAGCTATTCATAGTTGAGTAAGCCTATTTTAGCAAGGGACAATACACTAAGCCCTTTTGATTTAGCCATAATGTCCTTTGAACTCATTATCTTGGATTTACATCTCATCTCACCTGGAGCCTTACTTATTGAACATTATCCTTGGGTGATTTTATTAGCAAAACCCTTAGGGGGTATTTAGCCTGGGAACACTTAGGTTATCTAATCCCTAAGATTCACTAGGGAAGCCTCCCTTGTGGGGATAATATCCAACCACAAAATAGCAAAGGAACGGTTGTTAAGGTGACAACTGTGAATAATCCCATTGTTGCTCTTAATCGAGAGTTCTTAATATGGCCTTGCACGAAGATGCTATATTTTGCATTAACAAGCAAATACTTCATTGTAGGACTCACTCTTATAACATTGTTTGAGTGTGGCACCTTTAAGGACCAGTCCAAGTACATTTCTTCATCATTTAACAAGAATTCAAGGTATATTATGACATGTATAATAGTTATACATGTCTTCACCATTCATAAATTGCTCCCTTGACTTCGCTTCTTAACTCAATTGACGCAAAATAGATAGACACAAGTTACCTATCTTTGATCACCCTTTTATTTTCATTATACTACAAAAAGATACAAAACAATGTTTTGCTAGAGCTATATCTTCACATTACCTTTGAGTTTCTTTTTGATAGCTTTAGTAATCCTAATTACTAGGGATACCCCACTTTGCATTGGAGAACATCCAACCAAAAGAGAGAGGATAGGTTGCTTACGTGATAATAGTGATCGTCCTTGTAGTTCTCCCTCAAGTTACACCTTGTGGATTAGGGCTTTTATCATTAAATGTGGATTGGGGAGGTAACACACATCATCCCTACAACCTTGGTCAAGAAAATATGATATTGTTCTGCACCTTAAATGCACAGGCGAAAATCCAATAGTATGGGCAAATGGGATCAACCACCAAACATTCAATAGGGGCCTCAGGTCCCAAATTCAACACTAGATTTTTTGGATTTTTTTTGTGCTTCCTCCTCTTCCATCTTGTATTTGTTTCTATCTTCCACTAGCACTTATCACAGTTTGGACTACTCTGGTCTTCTTTTTTGCATAGGATAATCCCATAGAGATGCTTTCATGCATGGTTAAATGAACCTATGTAAGTTATATTACGATGGGAACACGTAAATTTTGTGCTTTCAATCTTTGTCACATACTTCAAAAGGGTGTCAAACTCTCTTTAGGTTTCTTTCTATCATCATCGTTAGTTTCATTACCCCCTTCCATTTCTTCCTCCTCTTCACGATATGTGCCATTACCTACTTCTTCCAAGTTCCTCCTCGTCACTAGTATTTCAGCTTCCCAAACCCACAATGATAATTAAAAATGGAACCAAGAGGATAAACCATATACCCAACATGCTTCTTGATAACAACTTGTTGCTTGCAATAGAATGATGGGGAAGGAGAAATAGGAAGTAGTAGGAGAAGACAACATTCAAGTGTTCAACATAAAAAATATACTAGTTTACACCATATGGGGAAAACACAAGAATTGGCTTAGAGCCTACCTCAAAACCCTAGCAAAGATGAGTGACTGAGAAATAGAAGTAAATGGAGTGAAATAGTGTTTTAACTTTTAATACATCAAGGACTGCTTACTTCACCTTTTGGAACCTTGCCTTGGTTCTCACAACCACCCAAAAACCAAAAAAGCCACCTTGGTCCACAGGAGATTGTTGAGATTTTGTGTATTTGGGGTAGCATTAGTTGTGCTCTAGGTCCCAAATTTTGAGGAAGGACTAGAGTTCACCTGATCTGCAAGACCCAGAAATGGATTTGGGAAATTTCATCTGGTTTAGGAGATATTAAATTAATTAATTATTTTAATGTATTTCTTAAATTAAAACTTAGAAAAATAAAATAATTAAAGTGAATTTAATTAAACATGTGATGAAATTCTTGTAAATTTTTGTAGATGTTCTATGCTTGAAGCAACTTTACTTTTCTTACAGTAATCACACAAATAGTTAAGTAAAATGCTGATAGAACATATAAGTGGATCTTATAGAAGACAAACCAGAAACAGAAAAAATGTGATGGTGCGTTACGGCGGTCAACAGGATGCTTCAACCAGCAAAGTCTCCTTGATCAGCCAACCCAGAATGTGTCACAACAATCCTCCAATCAGCTACCGAGTCAACCCAATTCAACTCCAGAAAAGTCAACGCAGGGCAGCAAGCTAAAAGTCAACGCAGCAACAGTTTGGTCAACCCTTTGACCTCGATTTCTGTGCCAAAGTGTACGGCCTCTCAAAATCGAACTTTCCAACAAGTTTCAGCCCTTTTGGACCATGCGTTGACCGAAGTCAACGCTGGTTAAACTTCCAGCAAAACCCTAGCTGCAGAAATTCGTCCTTCCCTTAAGCCGTACAGATTTTCGTCCTTCTTCTCCACACGTGTGGGCTGAACTTGTCCTCCAATGAGCTCGTACTAAATCAGATGAGAGAAGAAGATGTGTGTTGAGTTGTTGTGAAATGCTCTCCAACTTTGCCTGTATTTATATCCATCATTGGGGTGTGTGACACATCTGCTGGGGGTGTAAAACCTTAAGGTCAACCTGCACATATAATTTATTATAAATAATAAATTCAAAATAAATGTTCTGCTCATTGGATTAAGATATATTTTATATGGATTTTACACCTCTCCGAAAGAGGAATCCAACAAAAATATTAGCCACTTAATCTGAGCATCACAACATGGAGTTTGGACCTAGTTGTCAAAATTTAACACTCCCTCTCAACTAGGGAGAACTCCATCCATCAGTGCAATCAAACATCGTGCGTCATCCCGCCGTAACTTGCTTTGCTGGCCTCTTTATTTCAGAACAGAAGTGGGTCAGTCACAAAGACATCATCCCCCGGCTGACATATTCAGCCCAGAGGTTCGAAACCTCTATCAGACTCACAAAGAGTCTCCAACCAACCCGAAGTTGGTTCATCTGACCCGAAGTCAGGCAGAGGTCCCAGATCAAGTGGTTGGACCGTGCCATCCTAGATAGAGAGTACGGCAATCTCTGATGCGTCCATCAGTATTTGCTACTAGTCTCTAGCTTTTCCCACCTCATTGGCCAAATGAGAGGTACTTCCCATGAGCCCTGGACTCAATGGGTAGGATGCATACGAGGCACAGATAAATGAGAGGCGAACCAACTCAATAATCACAATGGTGGGGCAGAAGCACCATAAGTGCTTATAGCTCCGAGAAGCTATCCCCAAAGCCTCCCAGAGCTCCCAGAGCTCATCGTCCAACAGGACCCACATCATATGGTCGTTCCACGATACCAAGATTCTCACGGAAGGTTAGGAACTTGACCTTCCCACACAGGATTCTCAGTCATGCGAATCCCACTTTGGTTATCACAGAGTATCACGGTGGTATCTAGCACATGTCCAAACAGCTCACTAAAGAGCTTTCGCAACCAAACTGCTTCACAACAGGCCATACTCGCTGCAATGTATTCGGCCTCAGCGGTGCTCAAAGCCACCGACTTCTGCTTCCTGCTCATCCATGAAATCGAAGCAGAACCAAGATTGAAGAAGCATCTCGATGTGCTCTTACGATCCACCACACTGCCAGCCCAATCGGCATCGGTATATCCACGGAGTGTCACACTCCCGGCAGTGTATCTCAGCCCATGGTTTATCGTGCCCCGAAGATATCTCAGAAGATTCTTGGCACCAACCCAGTGAAAGTGATGAGGCTCAACCATCTGTTGACTCAAAGTGTTCATTGCAAAACATATATCTGGACGGGTGTTCACTAAGAACATCAGAGCCCCTACGAGTTGACGATACTCAGTAGGATTGGCCAATACGGGCCCAGCAGCGCTGCCACTCAACTTCTTGAAGTTGAGTTCCATTGGTGTTGACACAGACTTGCAGTCCACCATACCAAATCTTTCCAAAAGTTTCACAATGTATTTTCCTTGAGAAAGGAAAATCTCTCCAGGTCTCTGCCAGACCTCCAGGCCTAGGAAGTAGTGCATCAGTCCTAGGTCCTTCATCTCGAACTCAGCAGCGAGCTCCCTCTTACATTGATGAATGAGAGGGTCGGCACCTGTCAGGAAGAGGTCGTCCACATACAGCACTAGAATGAGAGGCTTCTCCTGCACAACCTTGAAGTAAAGGTTCGGATCAGCATTACTTCGAGTGAAGCCCAGCTTCATCAAGTAACTATCCATCCTCTCGTACCAAGCTCTGGGTGCTTGCTTTAACCCATAGAGGGCTTTCTTCAACTTGCAGACATAAGTGTCTCGATCTTGAACTTCAAATCCCAGAGGTTGTTCTACATACACCTCTTCCTTTATTGCACCATGCAGAAAAGCGGTCTTGACATCCATCTGATGAAGACTCCATCCTTGCGTAGCAGCAAGGGCTATGATTGATCGAATGGTGGTATATCGTGCCACGGGTGCAAATATGTCATCATAGTCAATTCCTTCCTTTTGAGAGAAGCCACGGGCAACAAACCTTGCCTTGAACTTTTCAGCACTCCCATCAGATCCATGTTTGATCTTGTAGAGCCATTTCGCGGTGACAACAGATTTGTCCTTCGGTCTCGGGACCACATCCCAGACATCATTCTTTATTATGGACTCATATTCTTCGTGCATAGCATCCTTCCAAACTTGATGCTTTACGGCTTCCTCAAAAGATCCAGGTTCAGATTGTACAATAGTACTCATGGCAGCTAGATACCCTTGGTATCTACACGGCTTCTTGCTTTCTCGGAATGTCCCCCTTGGGGCAGCATGACCCTCAGCATCTTCGAGGGTGTCCCCGAGCCATGATGGTCTCTTTCCCCGGGTCGAAGGGGTTGGATCAATAGGGTCCATTGGCCCTTCAATATCGAGGCATAGTCTCATCCTGGGGTTCTTCCGATTTTCGAGGCCTTTCTTCATGATTTTCTTCGGATCTAGGAAGATCTACTACTTTCTTCGGGGGAGCATCTTCGTCAAAAGTGACATCATGGCTTATCTCTACTTCCCTTTGACCAGGTACATAGACTCTATATGCCTTAGAAGTCTCACCGTAGCCCATGAACATTCCTTTCTTCCCGCAGCATCCGGCTACTTCTCTTTTCTTTCGGCACATGAAAATAGACAGGGACATCCAAAAATTCTAAAATGTGAGACATCGGGTTTCTTACGAGAGAAAACCTCTTCGGGAGTTTTGGAGTCCAAAAGGCGGAATGAGGGCATCGGTTTTGAATGTATACGGCGGTATTTGCGGCTTCTCCCCACAAAAACTTTGGTAGACCCCGGTCACATAGCATGGCACGGGCGACTTCCACAATAGTCCTATTCTTGCGTTCGGCGAACACCATTCACGAGTCGAGTATATGCAGGTGGTAGTCTCCTCTTAATGCCAGCCTTCTCGCAAAAGTCTTTGAACTCATTTGACTCATATTCGAGTGCCATTGTCGATCCCTCAAAAATCTTGATCTTCTTTCCTGGGCCATGTTTTCCACCAAGGCTTTGAAGGTACGGAACCACATGAAAGCCTCATCCTTCTTCTTCAAGAAGTATATCCGGGTTTTTGCGAGAGAAGTCATCGATAGAATGTCATGTAGTAAGAACATCCCCCCGAGGATGTCACGGGCAACATACCGATAGATCGGAAATGGACCGGTTGCAATATATCGATGTCTTTGTGACACTTGAGGGGAAAGGTCCCCTTGTATGTTTTCCTTCGACATGCACCCTTACATACACCTTCATGATTATTTCCAAAGTCGAGCATCCCTGTCACCACCTTCCTTGTTTCCGGGAAGGGCCTTGTAATGAAGGTGTCCAAATCTTCGGTGCCATAGTTCTGGCTTTTGTCGGATAGTATCACAAGTCATAGCTCCCAACGGACTCCCTCCAACCCGGTAGAGTGTACCAACTCTAAAAACCAATTGAGATAGCTTCCTTGAAGCTCTCCTTCCACATGAGCACCTTTCCATCAGAGAAAGTTACATTGAATCCTTTGTCTTCCATGGCGGATACAGGACACAAGGTTCTTTCTTCAATTTAGGTACATAGAGTACATCTTGCAAACGTAGGACTTGTCCTTGAGACAAGTGGAGGGTCACGATCTGTCCCTTTCACGGGATAAGTGGCGTTATCCCCAAGGATAATTTCTAGATTAGTATCCCTTTCAACCATGTCGAAAGTGCTTCCTTGAATCCCGGTGATGTGTCTTGAGGCACCACTATCGATTAGCCGGACATCCATAGTGTCGAAGGCGAGATGTACGTCGAGAGAGCAGATACAAGAATATACTCATTTCTTTTATCAACAACATTAGACTCCTCATACCTACGGTATTTCGAACCTTTTAAAAGGTTGATTGTTTCCTCCAAAGTGAGCCTTCCTCTTTCCTTTGGATTTGTCATTTCTTAGATTCGCATTCCTTCCAGTTGTTGTTGTTATCATCACTATCGGGAGAATCCTTCTTGAAGGGGCATTCTCTAGCATAGTGACCAAGCCTATGGCGAGGTGAAACATTTCCCCTTCTTCTCTTGAGTCCTTGTTCTTCCTTTGTCCTTAGAACCACTCGAGTTCTTCTTTCTAGTATGAGCACCATAGGCAGCATTGCATCTCATTATCGAATTCCTTCATCCTTGTTTCTTCTTGCATACATCTAGACGTAAGCTCATCAAAGTTAGGAATGGTATTATTGTTGAGAATGGTAGTTGTGAATACTTGCCATTCATATGGGAGTCCTCCAAGTGCGGTGAGAACCATCTCACAATCGCCTATTGTCTCCCAATAGCTAGCAGGATTGTTCCTTGTTTCGGTCAATTTCGTAAAGAAAGTTTCGATAGACTCATCCCGCGCCCTTCTTCATATTCTTCAACTTGTTTTTGAGGAATAGCACTTGGTTCACATTGTTTACCTTGAACATGAGGATCAATTTGTCATACATCTCCTCGATGTGCCTAGTTCGTGATATAGGCAACCGACTCTTATGTATGGATTCCACTGATCAACAATCTTTGCTCCGATTTCTCCCTTCTTATACATGTTTCTAACAGACGGTAGCATTGGATGGAAGTTCTTGAATCTTACCCGTCACATGATCCAAGAGATCATGATCTTCCAATTTGAGATCTAATATCATCTTCCGGGCATGGAAGTCATCTCTTCCAAATCGACCTTTGTCATTCTCCTTGAATTCAAGACTAGTGGAACCCATTTCTTCCGAGTGGTGATTGCTAACGATAGAGTTTGTCTTCACTCTCGACTCCGATACCATGTAAATTTTTTGTAGATGTTCTATGCTAAGAGCAGTTTTACTTTTCTCACGAGCAATCATACAAATAGTTAAGCAAAATGCAAGATAGAACATATAAGTAGATCTTACGAGAAGACAAATCGGGAAACAGAAAATGTGTGTGTTCGTTACTGACGGTCAACAGGATGCTTCAACCAAAGGAAAGTCTCCTTGGTCACCACGATGACATGTGTCACAACGGACCTCCAATCGACCAAATGAGTCAACCCAAGTCAACTCCACAAAAGTCAACGTCGTCCGAAAAAGTCAACGCAGTGCAGCATAGCTAAAAGTCAACGCAGCGACAGAAACGGTCAACCCTTTGACCTCGATTTACTGTGCCAAGTAGTACGACCTTCATAAATCGAACTTCCCACAAGTTTTCGAGCTTGATTGGACCATGCGTTGACCAAAGTCAACGTTGTCAAACTTTCTACGAAACCCTAGGCTCAGCAGAAAAGTCGTACTTCAACTCGGGCTCGTACAGTCTGTCCTCTTTCTCCTTCACACGTGTGGCTGAAACTCGTCCTCCGAGTGGCTCGTACTATTTCGGATGAGAGAGGAAGATGTGAGTTGTGTTGTGATGAAATGCTCTCCAACTTTTCTGTATTTATATCCATCATTGGGGCGTGTGACACATCTATCGGGGGCGTGCAACCTTAAGGCCGACCTCGCACATATAATTTATTAAGAATAATAAATTCAAAAATAAATGTTCTCATGAATTTATATCGATCAATTTTATATCGATTTCACACCTCTCCAAAAGAGGAACCCAATAAAAATATTGGTATCTTCATCTCGAGCATCACAACATGAGTTTGACCAGTTTGTCCCACTTAATATCTCCTGAACTGTGGATATCCCATCCACTCCTGCAAAAAACATCTAAGGCCATCCCACCGTAACTTGCTTTGGTCGGCCTCTTTATTTCCGGCAATTGCAGGTAGGTCACCACAAAGACATCATCCTCGCCTCATGATTCCACCCAAGAGTCCTAAACTCCCATCGACCTGGCTAAAGAGTCTCATACCAACCCGAAGTTGGTTTACTTGACCCGAAGTCAGTTGGAGGTCCGAAACCTCACTATACTTGATCCTAGATAAAGTGGTTGGACCATGCTATCCTAGATAGAAAGTACGACAATCTATGATGCGTCCATCAGACTTTGCTACTAGTCTCTAGCTTTTCCCACCTCTATTGGTCAAAGAGAGGCCTCCATGAGCCCCAACTCAATGGGGGATGCATAAGGCAATGAGAACATAGGGTGAAACCCAACCCAACAGATCATAATTCAGTGGCAGAGCACTGCACTCTATACCCAGGCCTCAGAGTGCCAGGTGGTTCTAGTAGTCATTCCAAAAGTCCCCCTACAACTCCTAGAGCTCATCGCCCAGTCCCAGTAACCACATCATAGGGTCGCTCCACGACACCAAGACTCTCACGGAAGGTTAGGAACTTGACCTTCCCCAGGGGCTTAGTGAGAATATCCGCGACCTGCTCATCAGTTCCTATATGATCGAGCCTTACGGCGCCTCGCTGTACCATATCCCGGATAAAGTGGTACCCGATATCAATATGCTTGGATCATCATGAACACCGAATTCCTTGCATGCTTAATCTCACCGTTATCACAAGTATCACTTACATACAGAAACGCCTCTCGGCTCCAAGCTCCGAATCAAGGTCTGACGTGGAATCAGACGGATCCGTAATTCCCGAATCAAGGTTCAAAGAAAAATTTATTTATTCTCAACAAACTGATCCGTGATTAGAATCGTTGTTCCGTACAAATGGATCCGCGTTGTCCCAGATTGCTGGATCGTTGTACGGAACCGCCATGTTCCTGCATTTGATCCATGATTCTAACGTTCCGTATGGCCCATTGATCTCACTAATAGTTCAGAAAATTGATTTTGATTTTTTTTTTTTAATTTTATCTTTTGGTTGCTATAGGTGAGTTAGTGCTGAGTTAGGGATAGGAGGAAAAAAACATAAGCTCTCTTTTACCTCCTTAGATATTTCTTAGATGCTCCCTCATAGTAATGTTAAATTCTTAAAGTAAAAGTGACATTCTCATTTATTTTTCATTTTCATCCTTTTACTTAAATTTTTAACATTACCATGAAATGACTCAGGATGTTTGAGAGTGGTTCTAGCTTGATCGGACTTCATATGGAGAAAATAGAATTTCATATCCTCTTCCAAATTCAGCAGACTTAACAGTTTTCAGGAATTCAGGATCAGTGGTATGGTGGCATGTCATTAGATTATATCATGTATGAGGGTATGTGATTAGCATTTAATCAAGAGCACCAAGCCCTATATGTACCCTAGTGTTGGTGGTGTTAATTGTTGAACTCCTTTGTCATGTCGTTAGCAAAAAATTACATTTCAATCAAGTCAATATAATCGATCAAGCGTGTTAAGTTCTTTCTACCATTTTTTAAGGCTTGCATTAGGGTTTGATCAAAATTGGGCAATTTTGACTAATGTCCCTAGATAATCGAGGTAGAGGCAAAGGCTAGATAAGAGGAGAAGAATCTAGATTATAGATGGTTGATGCATCTATTCTAAATGGTTGATGCTCAAATAATTAATCATTAATGTACAATGGATGTCATATCTTGATTTATGTACAAATATGCATGCTTCCATATCTTCTACAATTAATTTGGTATTTTGGATATTTTTTTAATATAAATGCAAAAAAATAAAAATAAAAAAATATATATATAGTAGACGCTTCCGAGACGCTTCGCTTCGTAGATTTTTTGGAAATGACGCTTCTGCGTCCCCGCTTCCAAAAAACGTCCCCGCTTCGTCCCCGCTTCATGCAACATTGGTCCAAACAGCTCACTAAAGAGATTTCGCAACCAAACTGCTTCACAACAGGCCATACTCGCTGCAATGTATTCGGCCTCAGCGGTGCTCAAAGCCACCGACTTCTGCTTCCTGCTCATCCATGAAATCGAAGCAGAACCAAGATTGAAGCAGCATTCCGATGTGCTCTTACGATCCACCACACTGCCAGCCCAATCGACATCAGTATATCCACGGAGTGTCACACTCCCGGCAGTGTATCTCAGCCCATGGTTTATCGTGCCCCTAAGATATCTCAGAAGATTCTTGGCACCAACCCAGTGAAAGTGATGAGGCTCAACCATCTGTTGACTCAAAGTGTTCACTGCAAAACATATATCTAGACGGGTGTTCACTAAGAACATCAGAGCTCCTACGAGTTGACGATACTCAGTAGGATTGGCCAATACAGGCCCAGCAGCGCTGCCACTCAACTTCTTGAAGTTGAGTTCCATTGGTGTTGACACGGTCTTGCAGTCCACCATACCAAATCTTTCCAGAAGTTTCACAATGTATTTTCCTTAAGAAAGGAAAATCTCTCCAGGTCTCTGCCAGACCTCCAGGCCTAGGAAGTAGTGCATCAGTCCTAGGTCCTTCATCTCGAACTCAGCAGCGAGCTCCCTCTTACATTGATGAATGAGAGGGTCAGCACCTATTAGGAAGAGGTCATCCACATATAGCACTAGAATGAGAGGCTTCCCCTGCACAACCTTGAAGTAAAGGTTCGGATCAGCATTACTTCGAGTGAAGCCCAGCTTCATCAAGTAACTATCCATCCTCTCGTACCAAGTTCTGGGTGCTTGCTTTAACCCATAGAGGGCTTTCTTCAACCTGCAGACATGAGTGTCTCGATCCTGAACTTCAAATCCCAGAGGTTGTTCTACATACACCTCTTCCTTTATTGCACCATGCAGAAAAGCGGTCTTGACATCCATCTGATGAAGACTCCATCCTTGCGTAGCAGCAAGGGCTATGATTGATCGAATGGTGGCATATCGTGCCACAGGTGCAAATATGTCATCATAGTCTATTCCTTCCTTTTGAGAGAAACCACGGGCAACAAATCTTGCCTTGAACTTTTTCATTTCCATCGCATCCATGCTTGATCTTGTAGAGCCATTTCGAGGTGACAACCGCTTAACCCACTTGGTCTTGAACCACATCTACACTGTCTTCATAATGGACTTGGGACTCCATACCTTCATGCATAACCTCTGCATTTGATGCTTACTGCCTCCTGTGCGATCCGTGCTCGGATTGTACAATAGTACTCATGTGTAAATTTACAGATGCTCTATGCTTAATGCAACTTACTTATCAACAACAACTATGATTTACAAGAAAAATGCAGAAATTAATATGCCTTTGATCTCAGAGACAGCCAGTCAGATAAAGGTGATGATGCGTTACTGCTACCAACAGATTTTTCAAACCAACAAAGACTTCACGGTCAGCCAACCCAGCATGTGTCACAAAAGTCCTCAAAACAGTCACACGGTCGACTCAGAAGTCAACCTCAGAAAAGTCAACGCTGCCTAAAAAAGTCAACGAAGGGCATCAGCACTAAAAGTCAACGCAGTTCAACTTCTGGTCAACCTTTGACCTCGATTTTTGTGCCAAAGAGTACAGCCTCCTTAGATCGAAGTCTCCTCCAAAATTCAGCCCAATCGGACCATGCGTTGACGAAAGTCAATGCTGGTCAAACTTCCCCAGAAACCCCAACCGCAGATTTCTGGCTGCAATAAATTTCGTCCTCCTTGCTGTGGTAAACTTCGTCCTTCTTGCTGCAGTAAACTTCGTCCTTCTTGCTCCTTAGATGCTCGTATAAGAGGAGGAGATGTGTGTTTAGATGAGTGGAAAAATGCTCCAACGTTGACCCTATAAATACCAATCATGAGAGGTGTGTGACACATCTGCTGGGGGTAAAAACCTTAAGGCCGACCTGCACTTAAATTTATTATAAATAATAAATTCAAAATAAATGTTCTGCTCATCGGATTAAAATCAATTTTAGATCGATTTTACACCTCTCTGAAAGAGGAATCCAATACAAATATTGGAATCTTCATCTGAGCATCACAAGATGGAGTTTGGACCTAGTTGTCCAAATTTAACACTCCCTCTCAACTAGGGAGAACTCCATCCACCAATGCAATCAAACATCGTGCGTCATCCCGCCATAACTTGCTTTGTTGGCCTCTTTATTTTAGAACAGTAGTGGGTCAGTCAAAAAGACATCATCGCTCGACTGACAGATTCAGTGTAGAGGTCCAAAACCTCTATTAGACTCAAAGAGTCTCATCCAAACCCGAGGTTGGTTTACTTGACCCGAAGTCAGTTGGAGGTTCGAAACCTCACTATACTTGATCCCAGATCAAGTGGTTGGACCGTGCCATCCTAGATAGAGAGTATGGCAATCTCTGATGCGTCCATCAGTCTTTGCTACTAGTCTCTAGCTTTTCCCACCTCATTGGCCAAATGAGAGGTACTTCCCATGAGCCCTGAACTCAATGGGTAGGATGCATACGGGGCACAGATAATGAGAGGTGAACCAACTCAAACATCATAATGGTGGGGCAGAAGCACTACAAGGTTCGGCAAGCCTAGCCCCGTGAGTGCTTATAGCTCCGAGAAGCTATCCCCAAAGCCCCCCAGAGCTCCCAGAGCTCATCGTCCAACAAGACCCACATCATAGGGTCGTTCCACGACACCAAGACTCTCACGGAAGGTTAGGAACTTGACCTTCCCCAGGGGCTTAGTGAGAATATCCGCGACCTGCTCATCAGTTCCTATATGATCGAGCCCTACGGCGCCTCGCTGTACCATATCCCGGATAAAGTGGTACCTGATATCAATATGCTTGGATCGGTCGTGGAACACAGGATTCTCAGTCATACGAATCCCACTCTGATTATCACAGAGTATCACAGTGGTATCTAGCACATGTCCGAACAACTCACTAAAGAGCTTCCGCAACCAAACTGCTTCACAACAGGCCATACTAGCAGCAATGTATTCGGCCTCCGCGGTGCTCAAAGCCACCGACTTCTGCTTCCTGCTCATCCATGAGATCGAAGCAAAACCAAGATTGAAGCAGCATCTCGATGTGCTCTTACGATCCACCACACTGCCAGCCCAATCGGCATCAGTATATCCACGGAGTATCACACTCCCGGCAGTGTATCTCAGCCCATGGTTTATCGTGCCTCGAAGATATCTCAGAAGATTCTTGGCACCAACCCAGTGAAAGTGATGAGGCTCAACCATCTGTTGACTCAAAGTGTTCACTGCAAAACATATATCTGGACGGGTGTTCACTAAGAACATCAGAGCCCCTACGAGTTGACGATACTCAGTAGGATTTGCCAATACGGGCCCAGCAGCGCTACCACTCAACTTCTTGAAGTTGAGTTCCATTGGTGTTGATATGGACTTGCAATCCACCATACCAAATCTTTCCAGAAGTTTCACAATATATTTTCCTTGAGAAAGGAAAATCTCTCCAGGGCTCTGCCAGACCTCCAGGCCTAGGAAGTAGTGCATCAGTCCTAGGTCCTTCATCTCGAACTCAGCAGCGAGCTCCCTCTTGCATTGATGAATGAGAGGGTGAGCACCTGTCAGGAAGAGGTCGTCCACATACAACACCAGAATGAGAGGCTTCCCCTGGACAACCTTGAAGTAAAGGTTTGGATCAACATTACTTCGAGTGAAGCCCAACTTCATCAAGTAGCTATCTATCCTCTCGTACCAAGCTCTGGGTGCTTGCTTCAACCCATAGAGGGCTTTCTTCAACCTGCAGACATGAGTGTCCCGATCTTGGACTTCAAACCCCAGAGGTTGTTCTACATACACCTCTTCTTTTATTGCACCATGCAGAAAAGCGGTCTTGACATCCATCTGATGAAGACTCCATCCTCGCGTAGCAACAAGGGCTATGATTGATCGAATGGTGGTATATCGTGCCACAGGTGCAAATATGTCATCATAGTCTATTCCTTTTTTTTGAGAGAAGCCACGGGCAGCAAATCTTTCCTTGAACTTTTCAGCACTTCCATCAGATCCATGCTTGATCTTGTAGAGCCATTTCGCGGTGACAACTGATTTGTCCTTCGGTCTTGGAACCACATCCCAGACATCATTCTTCATTATGGACTCATATTCTTCGTGAATAGCATCCTTCCAGACTTGATGCTTTACGGCTTCCTCAAAAGATCCAGGTTCAGATTGTACAATAGTACTCATGGCAACCAGATACCCTTGGTATCTACACGGCTTCTTGCTTTCTCGGAATGTCCCCCTCGGGGCAGTATGTCCCTCAGCATCTTCGAGAGTGTCCCTGAGCCATGATGGTCTCTTTCTCAGTGAAGGAGATGGATCGATTGGGTCCATTGGTCCTTCAACATCAGGCATTGTCTCATCCTGCGGTTCTTCTTGATTTCCAGGCCTTGCTTCATGATTTTCCTCGGATCTCGGAAGATCTACTACTTTCTTCAGGGAAGCATCTTCGTCAAAAGTGACATCATGGCATATCTCTACTTCCCTTTGACCAGGTACATAGACTCTATAGGCCTTAGAAGTCTCACTGTAGCCCACAAACATTCCTTTCTTCCTAGAAGCATCCAACTTACTTCTCTTTTCTTTCGGCACATGAAAATAAACAGGACATCCAAAAATTCTAAAATGTGAGACATCAGGTTTCTTACCAGTGAAAACCTCTTCGGGAGTTTTGGAGTCCAGAGCGAATGAGGGCATCGGTTTGAGTCCGATTTTTTGTCTTCTAAAGTCCATGAGCGGAATGGCCTTGACGATCCTCAAAATCTTGATCTTTTTCCCCGTCATAACTTTTCCCTGTCATATTTTCCACCAAGGCTTTGAAGGTATGGAACCACATGAAAGCCTCATCCTTCTTCTTCAAGAAGTATATCTAGGTTTTGCGGGAGAAGTCATCAGTGAATGTCATATAGTAAGAACATCCTCCTAGGGATGTCATAGGTAGCATACCAGATAGATCAGAATGGACCAGTTGCAAAATATCAGATGTCTTTGTGACACTTGAGGGGAAAGGTCCCCTTGTATGCTTTCCTTCGGCACAACCCTTACATACAACTTCATGATTATTTCCAAAATCGGGCATCCCTGTCACCACCTTCCTTGCTTCGGGAAGGGCCTTGTAATGAAGGTGTCCAAACCTCCGGTGCCATAGTTCAGTTTGTCGGATAGTATCACATGTCATAGCTCCTAGTGGACTTCCTTCAACCTAGTAGAGTGTTCCAACTCTAAAACCAATCACGATAGCTTTCTTGAGATTCTTCTTCCACATGCACACCTTTCCATCAGTGAATGCCACATTGAAGCCTTTGTCTTCGATGGCTGATATAGACACAAGGTTCTTCTTCAATTTTGGTACATAGAGTACATCCTGCAAATGTAGGACTTGTCCTTGAGATAAGTGGAGGGTCACAGTCCCTGTCCCTTTCACGGGATATGTGGCATTATCTCCAAGGATAATTTCCAGATTAGTATCCTTCTCAACCATGTCAGAGAGTGCTTCCTTGAACCTAGTGATGTGTCTTGAGGCACCACTATCTATCAACCAGACATCCATAGTGTCGGGCGGGGATGCAACAAAGAGGGCAGATACAAGAATGTATTCATTTCTTTTATCAACAACATTTGACTCCTCATACCTGGAGTTTCTAGACCTTTTGAAAGGTTGATTGTTTCCGCCAGAGGGAGCCTTCCTCTTTCCTTTGGACTTGTTGTTTCTTTGATTTCCATTCCTTCGGTTGTTGTTGTTGTCATCACTATCGGGAGAATCCTTCTTGAAAGGACATTCTCTAGCATGATGACCTGGCCTATGACAAGTGAAACACTTGCCCTTCTTTCCTTGGACCCCTGCTCTTCCTTTGTTCTTGAACCACCAGAGTTCTTCTTTCTAGAATGAGCAGCGTAGGCAACATTTTTGTCATTTTCGTATTCCTTCATTCTTGTCTCTTCTTGCATGCATCTTGACAGTAGCTCGTCAAAGTTAGGAATTGTACTATTATTGAGAATGGTAGTGTTGAATACTTGCCATTCATATGGGAGCCCTCCAAGTGCGGTGAGTACCATCTCACGACCGGCTATTGTCTCCCCAATAGCCAGCAGATTGTTCCTGATCTCGGTCAATTTCAGAAAGTATGTTTGGACAGACTCATCCCTGCCTTTCTTCAGATTCTTCAATTGATTCTTGAAGAATAGCACTTGGTTTGCATTGTTTACTTTGAACATTTGTATCAGCTTATCATACATCTCCTTGGATGTGCCTAGCTCAGATATGTAGGCAACCAGACTTTTATGTATGGATTCCCCGATCATTAGCTTTGCTTTGATCTCCCCCTTCTTATACTTGGTTTTAGCAGCAGCAGTAGCAGTGGATGGAGGTTCTTGTATCTTACCCAGTACATAGTCCATGAGATCATGGTCTTCTAATTTGAGATCTAATATCATCTTTCAAGCATGGAAGTCATCCCTTCCAGTCAGCTTGTCATCCTCCTTGAAGCCATAACTTGTGGAACCCATTTTTCTCTTTTGGTGATTGCTATAAGTTAGGGCTTGTCTTCACCTCAGCTCTGATACCATGTAAATTTATGTAGATGTTCTATGCTTGATGCAACTTTACTTTTATCAACAACAATCACATGAATTTACAAGTAAAATGCAGATAAAACATACCAATGATCCTTTAGAAGACAAGTCAGAAACAGATAAAGGTGATGGTGCGTTACGACGGTCAATAGGATGCTTCAACCAACAAAGACTTCACGGTCAGCCAACCCAACATGTGTCACAACAGTGCTCAAAATAGTCACACGGTCAACTTAGAAGTCAACCTCAAAAAAGTCAACAGTGCCCAGAAAAGTCAACGCAAGGAAGCAGCACTAAAAGTCAACGCAGCTCAACTTCTGGTCAACCTTTGACCTCGATTTCTGTGCCAAAGAGTACAGCCTCCTTAGATCAAAGTCTCCTCCAAAATTCAGCCCAATCGGACCATGCGTTGACCAAAGTCAATGCTGGTCAAACTTCCCCAGAAACCCTAACCGCAGATTTCTGGCTGCAGTAAATTTCGTCCTTATTGCTGCGGTAAACTTCGTCCTTCTTGCTCCTTAGATGCTCGTATAAGAGGAGGAGATGTGTGTTGAGATGAGTGGAAAATGCTCCAACGTTGACCCTATAAATACCAATCATGAGAGGTGTGTGACACATTTGCTGGGGGTAAAAACCTTAAGGCCGACCTGCACTTAAATTTATTATAAATAATAAATTCAAAATAAATGTTCTGCTCATCAGATTAAAATCAATTTTAGATCGATTTTACACCTCTCTGAAAGAGGAATCCAATACAAATATTGGAATCTTCATCTGAGCATCATAAGATGGAGTTTGGACCTAGTTGTCCAAATTTAAATATCATGGTCGGCGGATATCCTTGGTATCTATTCGGCTTCTTGCTTTCACGAAATGTCCCCCTTGGGGCAGCATGTCCCTCAGCATCCTCGAGAGTGTCCCTGAGCCATGATGGTCTCTTTCCTAGTGAAGGAGGTGGATCAATCGGGTCCATCGGTCCTTCGACATCAAGCATCGTTTCATCCTTCGGTTCCTCTTGATTTCCAGGCCTTGCTTCATTATCTTCCTTAGATCTCGGAAGATTGACTACTTTCCTCAGGGAAGTATCTTCGTCAAAGGTGACATCGTGGCATATCTCCACTTCCTTTTGACCAGGCACATAGACTCTGTAGGCCTTCGAAGTTTCACTATAGCCCACAAACATTCCTTTCTTCCCAAAAGCATCCAACTTGCTCCTCTTTTCTTTCGGCACATGAAAGTAGACGATACATCCAAAAACTCTAAATTGTGAGACATTATGTTTCTTACCAAAGAAAACCTCTTCGGGAGTTTTGGATTCTAGAGCGGAATGCGGGCATCGGTTTTGTATCTACACGGCAATGTTCGTAGCTTCTCCCCATAGAAACTTCAGCAGACTCGGTCACATAGCATGGCACGGGTAGCTTCCATAATGGTCTGGTTCTTTCGTTCAACAACACCATTTTGCTTGGGAGTATAGACAGTTGTGGTCTCCCTCTTAATGCCAGCTTCTCTGCAAAAGTCCTTGAACTCATTTGTCTCATATTCAGTGCCATTATCAGTTCTCAAAATCTTGATCTTTTTCCCTGTCATATTTTCCACCAAGGCTTTGAATGTACGGAACCACATGAAAGCCTCATCCTTCTTCTTTAAGAAGTATATCCAGGTTTTGCGAGAGAAGTCATCTATGAATGTCATATAATATGAACATCCTCCCAAGGATGTCACGGGCAGCATACCAGATAGATCAGAATGGATCAATTGCAAGACATTAGATGTCTTTGTGACACTAGAGGGGAAAGGTCCCCTTGTATGCTTTCCTTCGGCACAACCCTTACATACACCTTCATGATTATTTGGAAACTCAGGCATCCCTATCACCACCTTCCTTGCTTCGAGAAGGGCTTTGTAGTGAAGGTGTCCAAACCTTCGGTGCCATAGTTCAGTCTGTCGAATAGTATCACATGTCATTGCTCCCAGCGGACTTCCTCCAACCTGGTAGAGTGTATCAACTCTAAACCCAATCGAAATAGCTTCCTTAAAGCTCTTCTTCCACATGAGCACCTTTCCATCAGTGAATGCCACATTGAAACCTTTGTCTTCCATGGCCGATATAAACACAAGGTTCTTCTTCAAATTTGGTACGTAGAGTACATCCTACAAGTGAAGGACTTGTCCTTGAGACAAGTGGAGGGTCACAGTCCCTGTCCCTTTCACGGGATATGTGGCATTATCTCCAAGGATAATTTCCATATTAGTATCCTTCTCAATCATATCAGAAAGTGCTTCCTTGAACCCAGTGATATGCCTTGAGGCACCACTATCTATCAACCAGACATCCATAGTGTCGGGTGGGGATGTAATAGAGAGGGCAGATACAAGAATGTATTCATTTCTTTTATCAACAACATGTGATTCCTCATACCTGGAGTTTCTTGACCTTTTGAAAGGTTGATCATTTCCGCCAGAGGAAGCCTTCCTTTTTCCCTTGAACCTGTTGTTCCTTTGATTGCCATTCCTTCGGTTGTTGTTGTTGTCATCACTATTGGGAGAATCCTTCTTGAAAGGACATTCTCTAGCATAGTGACCAGGCCTATGACAAGTGAAACATTTTCCCTTCTTTCCTTGGGCCCCTGCTTTTCCCTTATTCTTCGGACCACCAGAGTTCTTCTTTCTAGAATGAGCAGCGTATGTAGCATTTCCTCCATTTCCATACTCCTTCATTCTTGATTCTTCTTGAACGCATCTTGATAGTACTTCATCAAAGTCAGGGATCACATTATTATTTAGAATGGTAGTGTTGAATACATGCTATTCAAATGAGAGCCCTCCAAGTGCGGTGAGTACCATTTCTCGATCAGCTATTGTCTCCCCAATAGCTAGCAGATTGTTCCTGATTTTAGTCAGCTTCAGAAAGTATGATTGGACAGACTCATCCTGCCTTTCTTCAGATTCTTCAATTGATTCTTGAAGAATAGTACTTGATTCGCATTGTTGGCCTTGAACATGAGGATCAATTTATCATACATCTCTTTGGATGTGCCCAACTCAGAGATGTAGGCCACCAGGCTTTTATGAATGGATTCCCTGATCATCAGCTTTTCTTTGATCTCCCCCTTCTTGTACTTTGTTTTGGCAGCAATAGTAGCAGTGGATGGAGGTTCTTGAATTTTACCCTGCACATAGTCCATGACATCTTGGTCTTCCAATTTGAGATCCAATATCATTTTCCAAGCATGGAAGTCATCCTTCCCAGTCAATTTGTCTTCCTCCTTGAAGCTATAGCTTGTGGAACCCATTATCCTTTCCGGTGATTGCTACAAATAGGGCTTGTCTTCACCTCAGCTCTGATACCATGTCAATTTATGTAGATGTTCTATGCTTGATGCAACTTTACTTTTATTACAACAATCACATAAATAGTTAAGTAAAACGCTGATAGAACATACCAATGGATCTATAGAAGACAAACCAGAAACAAAAGATTGTGTTGGTGCGTTACGGCGGTCAGCAGGATGCTTCAACCAGCAAAGTTTTCTTGGTCGGCCAACCCAGAATGTGTCACAACAGTCCTCAAATCATTCACTCAGTCAACTCAAAGTCAACCCCAGAAAAGTCAATGCAGGGCAGCAACAATAAAGTCAATGCAGCTCCAACTTCGGTCAACCTTTTGACCTTGGTTTTTGTTCCAATGAGTACGGCCTTCAAAAATCGAACTCTCCACCAAATTTCAGCCAATTCAGACCATGCGTTGACCAAAGTCAACGCTGGTCAAACTTTCCTAGAAACCCTAACTGCAGAAATTTCATCCTTTTTCCAGCTTCAGCAACTTTGTCCTTTTTCCCATGTGAGAACTGCTTCTCAGATGCTCGTATCCAATCAGAGGAGGAGAAGTGTGTGATGAGAGTGAGTGAAATGCTCTCCAACGTTGACTGTATATATATCCATCATTGAGGTGTGTGACCACATACGGTTGGGGGTGTAAAACCTTAAGGCCGACACACTTAAGAATTTATTATAAATAATAAATTCAAAATAAATGTTACGCTCATCTGATTAAAATCAATTTTATATCGATTTTACACCTCTCTCCAAAGAGAATCTAATACAAATATTGAATCTTGTCCCAGGCATCACAAGATGGAGTTTGGACCTAGTTGTCCATTGCTTACTCCTCCCTATACATTATATACCCAAGTGTAGGCTTCCCCTTTATTAGCTACCCATATAATTGGGCATGTGACCAAGGATTCCCCTTCATCCCCTATAGTTTCATCACTTTATCACATCATATAGTTTGGGATGTTACCTTGGACACTGTCTCCCCTTTAAATGCCCATAAAACCACATAAATTTGCTTGGTTAACCCCCTTGGAGCTTGGAAACATTAGCACATGCCAAAGCCCACTATGGAAGGGCATCTTGGAGTTATGAAATGCCCGTGGTTGTTCATGGTTTGTAAGCACTTTAAATCGATTTCTTTAAATGACTTGTTGTCTTGTAGGCAAGGGGACGCATTGGATCTTATGTAGGATTGCGGATGATCTCCATTTTGTGTTTGGTCTCCCCATACGAGTCCTAATCCTCCAGAGGAGCTACATTGACACAAAGTAGGGTGTGTGTGAAGCCATGGGCCTCCACAATGGCTGATAACATTATGGAACCCCAAATATGTTTATGAGATTACTCGAGTTTCATACATTGGATAAGGAAGATGCACACGGTTCACCATGCCAGGTGACTCCATAGTTGTATCTGCCGCATGAGATGACCCAAGATACGTAGTGATGTGGCATCACTTATGCACCATCTGTCAGGAGCCCATATAGATGGTCTCTGAGTCATCTTCAATCTATTTGGAAACCCATGAGATAACTTGTGTGCCCCCACACCCATTGAAAAGAGCACCACATGTTTACTTTTTGGGCTCGAGGGCCAACCCTTGTGCACTACTTTTGGGAATCACTATTCACATTATGGCACCTATGGACTTCATCCAGAATTTCCTCTTGGGCAAAACGACATGCATTATTGATCATTCGACCTCTTGACGGAAGCATTATTTTTTTGTTTATGAGCTAGTTTGGTGGAGCCTTGTCACCAAAGTTAGTTATTTTGTACATTATTTTATTTTTAGGGGCTAATTGAGCATAATTAGCTAAATTGAACTCATTAGAAGTGTATAAATACAAGTGATGTAGATTGGTTTGAGCATCATCACTTGGATTAGCCTGGATCTTTCTAGAGAACTTCGATATCCTTCTTGGAGGACGAAATCTTGGAGCATGGAATGAATTTTGATGTTTGGAGAATTTTCTCTTGTCTTGGAGCTTTACTTTATTAGTAAAGTTTTGATGGTTGGATATACTCTTAATACATGTAAGTGGGTTACAATATTATTCTTTCTTTATATTTTGTCACATATATTGTTCTTTGGGATATCCTTTATATAAGGACACAATTTACTGCATAAATTTATGCAAAGTTATGAAATTTGTTTCTATATAGTGATGCTTCATGTATGGGCCATGTATTATGAGTGGATGTTCCTGAGATGCTTCATCATGGAAATTCATCTTGATAAGCGATCTATTTTGCAAAGCGAAGTATAAAGCTCTTGAAAATTTACTTTTATGCATTTGCCCTAATGCTATGGCGACTTTGAGGTCCCCTTGACATAGAAAATCCAAAGTCCATAGTCATAATTCTACTTGACTCCAATCTCGGAAAGAAGATTAGACAACGGTCCTCCATAGGTGATCACGTCAGCTTAACAACTTACTTCCCTCTTTTCTAGGCCTGGCCTACATAGGTCACCTAGGGCATCAGTTATATCACCGTCTAACCATCCAAACACTTCTATTTTTGGTCCACAACATTTGTTGTGTCCTCGAGAAAACCACCTCCAAATTTCATGAGATTTCGACGGTGGGATCTTGAGATATCACGAAGCCTAGCTTGAAAGGCCAATTCTTACCCTGGTTTCCTTGGGCTAGAAACCTCGGTAGCAGTCATTGCGGTATTTTTTCATTGAAAATTCCTGATCCATTTCCCCTCCGGAAATGGAGGTCAAAGCATAACTCATGGATGCCTAAACCAACACCTTGACCCTAACCCGGAGTGCTTGTTGGTCTCATGTGGTCCGTACACTATTAAGGATAATTCTTCAAGGATCACTTGGAATCCAAGACTTTCACAAAATTTTAAGGCGTGAGGACCTCCATTATAAGTTACATACCCACAAGCCTGACCTTGAAATTCTCCTTAAGCCTTCCTTGAGAGCTTTCAACCTTGCCTTCCAAAGCAAGCAAGCCACATATTTGAGCCTCTCTTGTGAATAGGCTTCTAGGATCACCCCTCACCCTATCATTGGTCTATCCATTTTCGTGATCCTCACCATAGCAGTTCTCCTCCCATTGGTGAAGTGAAAGTAAGGGGTAGGGAGCCATAACCGAGGTGACAATGGGCTATTATCATTGTTGCCCTTGACTTGGTAGTAGCCCACTCCAAGGACCCCTGCTAGTTTGAGCGATGTGATCGGAAAGTCATCGAGAGAGGCTGAATATTCCATAGAGAGGTTGCGCGAGCCTCAAGGAGAAGGCAGTTCAATTTGGCCGGAAGAAAGAGATCGATTCAAGAGAAGTGAGTGCCGGGGAAAATTCTTCCGAGTCTTGGCTGATGTAGGTCTTGAAGACCTTGAGTTAACGGAGAGGTAGAGAAACTATTCCAAGTAGTGTGAGTTTTAGCCTATGCGAGAGGTTGATCACAAAGCTGAGTTTAGTGATTGTGGGGGCTTTGATCAGAAGCCTAGGATTTCTTGTGGAGAGAAAAATTCTTTCAAATATTTTGTCATTGATTTCTCGGGAGAGGATTGCCGGTTTGGCATTCGGTTTGTTGTCTCGGTTTTTTTTTTCTTTGAATAATAATAAATTCTCATGTTTGCATCGGTTTTCCCACATTGGGTTTTTCTAGGGACATTTATTCCAAAAAAATGGTGTCATTTTTTATTGCGTGTGTGCTCTATTTTCTCGAGTTCCGGTGTTGTTTTTGCGGGGCATTTTTATTTTTTGGTGAAAATTGCGGTTGTGATTTTATTTGTTGTTTGCCATAATAACAAATAAATTGCACATAATTATATTGATTAGAAAAATAATTTCCATTTGTTGTAATAGAGTGAAAAGAAAGTTTCACAAATTAAATGTAAGTATAGACAAGCATATGAATGTGCTCTAACTATGACACATAATAAGGCAAATGAGGAGAGCAGATAAAGCCCATTATTTAGTATTAAATATAGCCCATTACATTCAAGCTTGGTTCTTAGATACAATAATGATTATTGTCCTTGATGAATATGAATATTACTGCGACTATGACACATGATAAGGCCAAATGAGTAAAATTAAACCTTATTTGAACTTTGAAGTATTAAATAACATGTGCAAACAGTTGGTTCATACATGTAATAATGATTATTGTCATGATGACTGATGCTTTCACTAGACTTTATGTTGTGATTATTAGGTGGTTCAACAACCCATGTCTGGGCACCTTTGTTGAAGCGCAAGTCCTAGACAATCGAAGCTACGAGAAGACAATCATCACGAGTTAGCAATTACTAGTTGGTGATATAATTGGTGAAAATACTTTTTTCTCCTTTCTTATATATGTTGGAAAATGCCAACTATGATCGGTCTTCATAATTAATATTGTATATATTGTAAATGAAAAAGAAAAATATAATTTTGAAAGCATGGGTTTCATGTACTCTATTTTATTTTGTCAATTAGGTCAAACATGTTCTTCATGCTCCAGGATTCATTGAGTCAATATTTTCCTTGTCATTTGTATAAGACCCTTATGGGCACATTGTATTAAAGAAAGAAACATTAAATTTATTTTTATAACGTGTCATTCATGGACTTCAACACCAAGTCGCCCTTGCCAATGAAGTCGGCCTAAAAGGCCTATTCTACCTCACAAAATGAGTAAATGCGAAGTTGAATTCACCTATTGTGACAATCAATCAATGAAGTTTTGATGTTGCACCTAAAGGCGAAGTTAATCAAGTGCGAAGACAAGAGAGGAAGAAAAGAATCTAAAGCAAAGAAGAAAAACTATGAATTTTGACCTAAACTAGCTCACATGTGCAATATTTTTGGGGATTCGTGCAAGTTGCGGGGAGCGAGAAGATTGTGAGTCGAGTTGCATACACGAAGTAAGGGACCGAAACCTTTTTTTATCGAAGATTGGAAGGACCTTGAATTTCGTAGACTTTGACTCCTTAAAGAAGATACTTTGAAGGAAGGGAAGGATCTTGACTCTCGTTGACTTTGTCTCCTTGAAGAACATAATTTGAAGAAGGAAGGACCTTGAATCTTGACTCTCGTTGGCTTTGACTCCTTGAAGAAGATACTATGAAGGAAGGACCTTGACTCTCGTTGACTTTGAAGGAAGACTTTTTAACTCTTGTGAAGAAAGATATCTTGGGTGACTTGGTGTGTGGTGGAAGTCTTTGGTCCAGTATTGGTTGTCTCATTTTGATTTGTTCTATAATAGAAGAAGAGTTTGATTGGGTTTTCCCATGGGAAAGGGGTTTTGCCTTGGTCGAGATCCTACATACTATGTTTATTGTTCGTGTGATCGTCATGTTCTTTTGATTTGATAGTTGCTTGATGAAGAGAAAGATAAAAGACAACCTAAATTAATAATTATCACACGCTATTATCAAAGTAAGAAAATCTTTTTCCTTTTGATTTTCTAACAATATATATATATATATATATATATATATATACGATGGAAAGGGAGACCAACAATAATAAAGTGGGCAAGGTCCACAAAAAAAGAATCTAACTAATCACTAGATAGGTCCACATGTGAAGCACTCCAAGCATGAAAGTGACACATGTCCAATTCTTAGGTATGCATCTCTATTAAGCGGTGATCCTGATGAGAAAAATCTAGAAGGCCTTGGAGAGGTACCCTACGAGGCTATCACTAGACCTAGTGACAATAATGAGGTAGTAGCCCTTTGTCATGTTAATTTTGGTATCTCAAGGACAAATTTCCTCCTTTGGACAACCTTCCTCATCCAAAGACCCTCTAATTTGGTCAAGAAAAAATTAGTTTTTAATAGAAAACCCAAAAGTACACAAAGTGCAAATCGACTTGGGCAAAGCTAATTCGACCACCTGAAGCATATAAATACACTTCAAGTCCAAATCACTTTGGAGCATCTCATCACACATCTTCTTCTTCTCTTGGAGTTCGACTACTTTTGAAAATTGCGGGTCTTTTCCACATGTGTGAAGAGGGGGAGGAGAGTATTTACATTGGGTCGAATTCTATTTTAGCCTAGGCTTTGAACAACGTTGAATTTTGGGAGTTTGGGATTAGTTTTACTTGGTTTGACTTGGGATTTTGCATGTTTGTTTTGGAGGCTGAATTCTTTGGCAAGGAAGGTTGAACTTTTACACGGGCACTTTACCTTGGTTGGCTAACGGTCTGAAGCTACCTATTGACAACATATGTTGACTTTGACTTTGACCAATTTTGGAGCATTTTTGGGAGTACATTTTGACTTCCTTTGACCAAAAAGAGGTTGGGTTTTCGCATGAGACCAAACTTTTTGGAGTTGATTTGGTAACTTTACGTTTTGGAGAATGTGGCTAGGTCGGTCTTCGTGATGACCTTTGTAAACATGACATTGTATATAAAGAAAAATAAATTTTATTTATCAAAGCATGGGTTCATGCTCAAAGTCTAGAGTTAAAGCTTGTTCTTCATGCTTCTAGGGCTTTCTAGGTCAATGATGAAATTTTTTCATGCTATAGTCCCATTTGGACTCACCCAACAAAAGAAAATAATTATTTTTGAGTCAAGAAAGCTAATTTATCGTCGAAGACCAAGTCGGCCCCAACAAGGACAAGTCGGCCCAAAGGAAGCCTATTCGACCTCTCAAGGCAAATAGATAAGAGAGAAAGTTTTCAAATCATTTGGAGCACTCACTCACAAGAAGTTCGATACATGGTGAAGAAGAAGAATAGCGAGCGAAAGGCAAGAAAACAAGGAGAATCACCTATTGAAGGAATGAAGGACGAAAGGAAGAAGACCTATTTAAATGCATGTGCGAAATCTAGGGTTTGGGCTTATTGCACGGAGCGCAAATTGCGGTAGAAGGTGCAAATGCGAAGTGAGGGTAGAACCTATTTGGAGTAGACTTGAAGAAGGTTCAATCTTTGTTGACCTTGGAGAGAATTTGTCTTGCTTGAAGGAGATCTTGTTGAAGCCTTGACTTGGTCGTTGGGAGGAATTGTTGGCTTTGGTCTTGTTAAAATATGGGGCAGCTTTGGAAGAATTTTCCTTGAAATCCATTAAACCCCAAAGGTGAAATTCAAAATTGATAAAGAAATTATTATTAATTGGCACAAATCTTATTTGCTCTTATATTCAAATTTGAATTTAAATTTTAAGTTTCCCCACCAAAATTCAAGGTTGGCTTAAAATGGATTCATGTCTACTTCCTCAAAGGGTTGTGACCCTTCATAGAAGTAACTATATATGTCCCATTGAGTTGATCTTAAAAAGGTACTTTGCATGGCAAAGATTGGTTTGAGATTTTGGGATGAGTCGACATTCCCAGGGTTTTGTCTTTCGCTCTTGGTGTGGCTGAAGTCTTTTCCTTTTGGCATATTTAGCCAATGACTATAGCGCTCTTGATACGCATGCCCTGAAATCTCCCGCATATGGCACGGTTCCTTAGGTTTCTCGCATATCTCGCAAGTCTCTCGCTATGCTACAAGTCTCTCAAATGGCTCCAGACTCTCTCACCATCTCTATAGGACTTTTACCGCATTTTTTATCTCGCCTTTACATTGGTATGGCATCCTTTGTTGGCATTGTACATTGTAATGGTATATGATCTTGCATATGGTATAGTCTCAAGAATAGGTATGGTCTAGCTCTTGTCACATTGTGGTGGAGTGCAGTCTTGATATGTTTTTTCCCCTTAGTCTCGCTCTTGGTTACAATCTCTCGCATGGCCCGGGGTGGCTCGGTGACAATGGTTCGCATGGCCGAAGTGGCCGGGTTTGCATGGCCTAGGGTGGCCCGGTGATAGTGGTTTGTATGGCTCGCTAGATGCCAATTTTAACCACTGAGCTATCCTACCTGCTTGATCCGCCGAGCACCGAATTGACGATAGGGAGGGATGGAAAGGTCCAAGGACAACGAGGCATCTGAAGTGGAATGGCCCACCCATAATGATTGCTATGAATGGGAGGTTAACGAGTTTGTACATGTTCGAATGGAAAGGTCCGAAGCATGCCAAATGAGGAGGAGGTTAACAAGACAAGTCTACCACCCTAGTACACAATAAGTTGTTGGAGGTTTCCATACGCCAAAGAAACCGAGTAACATCTCATCTAATGAGGCAGAACAAAGAGGTTCACCGATTCCATGGTATGCATGCTATATGGAATGTATACTATGCAATCATAATCTTCTTCGAACCTTCCAAAATGATGGTTCTAACATGATCATGATGATCCCTTTACTTGGACTTCCTTAACTTGAGACCGCTTCTCTATTTACTTCACATGCGCAACATACTCGACCTCGTACTACTCAAAGCAAGTGTGTCTTTCTTTCTACTCATCCCATGAGATCATGGAGGATCCCAAGCGAAAACATCCTCTGTGGTGCTCCTTCCATCCTGCTCACTTTGCCTCCCAGGTTCGATCTATATATCCAACCAAGTGGACATCATTCCTCCTATCATATTTCGAGCTAGGTAGTGGACGAGTTCCTCGCGGATATATCAATATATGTTTTCTTGCTATCCAATGATTATGCTTAGGCTCCACTTGGAATTGAATGAAATTTTACGCAAAACATATGTTTGGTCAGTATTCACCAAGTACATCGGTGAGCCAATCGGTTGTCTATATTGAGAATGATTCACGGGGATCGATTCGAACTCCTCGGTCTCTTTTCAAGTTAGTGATCATCGGAGTGGTCATGTGTTTGCAATCCATCATATCAAACCTCTTCAACATCTTGATCACGTACTTTCCTTGTTGAGATAAATATCATTGGGTGCCCACCAGGACTTCTAGTCCCAAATAGTAATGCATCGACCCCAGGATCCTTCATTTCAAATTCCGGCTTGCTAGTTGCTTCTTTGTTCTTGATTGACCTTATACACTGTCAAAGAGATCATCTAGATACGGAAGAACGATTATCGGTTCTCCATCTACAACCTTGATATATAGGTTTGGATCAACAAATTTTGTTGTGAAGCCTATTCTTTGTAGTTATGCATCCATTCGCATACCATGCCCTTGGTGCTTTCTTAAGGCCATATAATGCTTTCTTCAATCTGCAAACATATGCCTTCTTGTCTTTAACCCGAATCCCAAGGGTTGTTCTATATAGACTTCCTCATCTATGGTTCCATTTAGAAACACAATCTTGACATCCATTTTGATGGATGTTCCATCTGTCAATCTTTGCCCAGAGGAACTTGATAGTGAACGAATCGTTGTATACCTTGTTGTCGGAGTGAAAATTGTCTCTTCACCAATCAATGCCTTCTTGTTGAGAGAAACCCCTAGCCACAAATCTTGCCTTATATTTATCGATACTTCCATTTGCGCATATTTGATCTTAGATCTATTTGGAAGTTACCACGGTTGTCTTCGAGCCTTGAAGTACGATCTCCCAAACTCCATTTTTCATTATAGATTGATACTCTTCATTCATGGCATCCTTCCATTCACCGATGATTGACACATCCTCTTCAAAAGTGGATGGTTCAACTTCTATTGGATTTTGCCATGTATGCGGCATACCAAAAATATCTCTTTGGTTTCTTACTTTCTCTAAATAGGCCTTGCACTTCCCATGACCTTCTGCATCAAGTAGTGTAGATGATCTCAACCAATTTGGTCTCTTTCATTTTTCGGGAGTACCACAAGTTAGACGGAGTTCCTTTGGGACAACCATATTCATGACGAGTTTCTTCTTCACATTAAGCGCACTCTTCAAATGTGGAAGTTCTTCGTCATTTAAGTCAATGGGAAGTTCTTAGATTTCTTGAAAGGCAATACTTTCGTCAAATATGACATCTCAACTTACTTCTATGGTGTCCTTCCTTTATGTAGATTCTATGAGCCTTAGAGGAATTACATTTGTAACTTGAAACAAATGTCCTCTCATGCCTAATGGATCCAACTTATTTCTTTTGTCCTTTCGGGTATGTGAATATATACGGGACGTGCCCAAAGATACGAGAGATGATCCTTGATTGGTTTCTTCCCGAGTGAATACTTCCTTGGAGTCTTGTTGTCTAGTGACTGTGGGGACTTCGTTTTGAATGTATGCAAGCATTGTCTTTGTAGCTTCGCCCATAGGAACTTTTTAGATCTTGATCGTGTAACATTGCCCTTACACTTTCCTCAATGGCTCATTTCTTTCGTTCTACAACTCCATTTTGCTTGGGATTATATGTGACTCTCAACTCCTCTTAATCCCAGTTCCTTATAGAATGCTATAATCTCCTTGGATGTATGTTCCTCCATTATCGAGATCTCAATATCTTGATCCTTCTTTTACGTAAGGTTCTCTACAGCTTTAGATTCTTGAAATTTTGTAAATACTCTATCCTTGCTTTTCATTAGAGTAAACGCGAGGTCTTGTGATGCAACAAAATTGAATTCGAACCCCTAAGGAGAGATTGGTCACTGTAGTTGTGGCTCTGTCAGCATTTCCTTTCAAACCCCGTTCTTTGTCTCCACGTGGTCTTCTCAGATTTCCATGAGAATTTATTTATCAATTTCAAAGAAATTGACAAATAAACATATTCAGCAAACTTTGGCGAATGTTAAATATATCTATGAACCTTACAACAATTTTTTAATCCTTTCGGACTTTATATTAATACTCCACGCCTTTTTGAAAAAACGGCTTATAATAAACTGCGGCTCCGGGCCCCACCTCCACGATTGATGACCCAATCAGACGCACGCCCGTACCAGTTATCTTCCGCGCATCTTTGTCCAACGACCACCGTCTGATGGCCCCCTCCCAAATCAACGGCTCTCAGCGATATCGCTCGGCTCCCCTGGTCGAACGATAACGTGCAATGGCGCGCTTTGAATGGTGGTTTTCCAGGGGTCCACCTCGCCACGTGTCGCTTCTCCTATGGAATCGCTCGCGTTCAGAAAATACTGCCTACTCCGCAAAAGAGGTGCGATATGGGCAACCCGCCTTTGTAAATCCACTCGTGGTTTTTGAACAGTGACCAACCTACGATTGAGTCAGGTTCCGCTATTCCTTTTGGTTCTTTAACTCACGTCTAATCCTCGGGTCATGTTCTGAAAGAAACAACTCGGTCTCGAGAATTTTACTATTTAAGCTGTGTTCGCGACCGTGGATCCTCTACACAGGCCTTGCCTACGTGGGGTTAATTCACAGGGTTGTTCGGGAAATTTTGAGAAACAATAGATAGATATGTGTGGAAATTATACAGTAGTTCAATTATACATGCAAAGAGCTGAATCACCTCGTAATCAAACAATTTCCTCACAATTAAGGACTCAAAATGACTCTATGGCAATGCGCACTGAAATTATTTAATTGGAAGGAATTGTGAACACACAGATTTGATTGCAGAATCTCTTCCTCCTCCTCTTCTTTTTTCAATACATTCGAGGAATACAATTTATATACATCAATATGTGACTCTTCGGTTCCTCTATGGGGACTGTTCTAGAAATTCAAAAGCCTAATTACAATTTATTCAAATAACTGAACTGACAGATGGATCGAATCCAACTATTCGACTTCTACCAATCCTAACTAATCTAAATAAAACATTCAGCTGAGGTATTGACACCTAGCTGTTACAATTCAAGGACTTCGAACCCTCCTAGCCACAACATGTGGACAAACCTCCTACATTGTTGGCTAATGTCTAATGCCCCTGCATCAGACTCCCGAGGGAAATATTCTTCATGGGCTCCTTTCCGTGAGCTCTTCCACTGATCTGCCTATCTTCTGCAACATTCCTTCAGTCATCCAAGTGGCATCTTCCTCTTGTTTGTCCTTCCATTTGATTAAGTATTGAAATTACTCTTGTCCTATGGTCCTTTTGAACACTCTTTGGTCCAATATCTTCTCTGCTTGCAATGGTTGTGCTCGAGGTAGCTGCTCCTTCCACTCAATCTGTCCCTTGTCTGCTGCTCTCTCTTTTGCACCATCATCTTCATACTTGTACAAATATGCAACATTAAAAATGGGAGATATTCCAACATTAGGAGGTAATTCAATCTCATAATCATTTGCAGAAAACTTTCTAAGTATCTTGCATGGCCCAATCTTTTTGAACTTCAATTTTTTGTACTACTTCTTTACGAATCTCTCCTTTCTCAAGTGTGCCAAGACCAGATCTCCTACTTCAAAATGAACTTCTTTTCTGCTCAAGTCTGCTCTGCTTTTGTATTTGATGCTGCTGCCTTGTAGTTGCTGTTTCACTTGTTCATGTATGGCCTAGATCTTTGAAGCAAACTCCTCACCATCTGCACTTCTTAGCTCTGCCTTTCCCAAATTCCTTAACTCTGATATTCCTCTGGGGTGCATTCCATAAACAATATGAAATGGAATCTGCCCTGTGCTCCTATTTGGTGAGTCATTATATGCATATTCTGCCTGGGGAAAAATATGATCCCACTGCTTGGGATGCTCTCCTGCAAGACTTCTCAACAAATTTCCCAGACTCCTATTCACCACCTCTGTTTGTCCATCAGTTTGGGGATGATAAGTTGAGCTGAAACTTAGGTTGGTACCAAGTTTCTTCCACAATGTCCTCCAAAAGTGACCCACAAATCTGGTGTCTCTGTCTGAAACAATACTCTTGGGCAACCCATGCAATCTAACAACTTCTTTGAAAAAAAAGTTAGCAACATGGGTGGAATCACTTGTTTTATAGCATGGAATAAAATGTGCCATTATGGAGAATCTATCCACTACAACAAATATTGCATCATTCCCTCTCTGAGTCTTGGGCAATCCTAGAACAAAATCCATACTCACCATGTCCCAAGGCCTGTCTGGAATAGGCAAGGGAGTGTACAATCCTGCATTCTGGTTCCTTCATTTAGCATATTGATAGATCTTGCAATTCTTCACAAACTTATCTACTTCTGTTCTCATCCTGGGCCAGAAATATAAGTGAATCAGCTGCTCATAAGTCTTATCAGTACCAAAGTGTCTAGCATTTCCACCACTATGCTTCTCTTTGATCAAATTTTCTCTCATGGAACATCTTGGTACACACAGTTGGCTTCTTCTGAACAACAAGTCCTCCTGCAGGAAATAATCGAGCCACTAGTTTCTATCTGTTAAAATAGGGTTACTACATGCCTCAAATGCTTCCTTAAAATCTGGATCTGTTTGATACAATTCTTTGAGAAAATCAAATCCTACAACTTCCAAATTTGTTTCTTGAACAAGCATGTGCCTCCTACTCAAAGCATCAACTACTTTGTTAGCTTGGCCACTTATGTGTTTAAAAAAAAAATTAAAACCTTGGAGATACTCAACCCATTTAGCATGCTTATGTTTCAACTTGGGCTGCTGTACAATATACTGCAAAGCATGATTGTCAGAATACAATACAAATTTCCTGGACATCAAGTAATGTCTCTACTTCTTCAGTGCCTTGACAATTGCATAGAATTCCTTCTCATAAGAGGAATATTTTCTTCTGGTGTCATTCATATTTTCACTGAAATATGCCACAGGTCTATCATCCTGACTCAACACAGCTCCAATGGCCTCTCCACTGGCATCACACTTTACTTGAAATGGTTTAGTAAAATCAGGCCGAATCAAAACAGGCTTCTCCGTTATCTTTTGCTTCAAAACTTTAAAATTTCTTTCTGCTTCAGCAGTCCACTTAAATGGTTGTTTTATCTTCTTTATTGTTTCAATTATCGGTGCATTGATCTTACTGAAGTTTCTTATAAAATTTCTGTAAAAACTAGCAAGTCCATGGAAAATTCTTACCTCAAAGACATTCCTGTGTGAAGGCCACTCCACAATTGCCTTAACCTTTTCTGGGTCCATCTTCAATCCTTCTGCAGAAACAACAAAACCCAAATACACCAACTCTTCTTTCATGAATGAGCATTTCTTTAAATTTATCAGCATTTTCTCTTGGTGCAGCTTCTTTAAGACATGATTAAGATGCCTTAAATGTTCTTCTTTAGTTCTACTAAAAACTAATATATCATCCAAATTTACTATGAAAAATTTACCAATGAATTCTTTCAATACTTCATTCATAAGTCTCATAAAAGTGCTAGGTGCATTTAACAACCCAAAATGCATTACCATCCATTCATACAGTCCTTCATTTGTTTTAAAGGAATTTTTCCACTCATCACCCTCTCTTATTCTAATCTGATGGTATCCAATTTTCAAATCTATCTTTGAAAAATATTAAGCACCACTCAAACAGTCCATCAAATCCTCAACTCTAGGCAAAGGGAATCTCTACCTGATTGTGATCTTATTGATTGCTCTAGAATCAGTACACATCCTCCAGCCTCCATCTTTCTTTGGGCTCAATACTGCTGGTACTGCACATGGACTCAAACTTTCTCTAATCAACCCCTTGTCCACCAACTCCTATACTTGTCTCCTGATTTCCTCATTTTCCTTGGGAGTCATTATGTAGGCTACCTTATTTGGCAGATTTTAACCAGGGATAAAATCTATTTGATGGCTGATATTTCTCACAGGTGGCAGCTCATCAGGTAAATCATCCACAACAATGTCACAGTAATTGTCTAACATCTCTTGGATTTCTACTGGCAAATCAGAAATCTTTGTAGAAGTAAGAACTACCTTAGGTTTCCAAACTAAAGAAAATCTTACCTCTTCTTCTTCTATCTGCTGCAGATATTCCTTCCCACTCAGAAACAAGGTCCTTGGATCAATCACTCTACTGGATGGCTCTCCTTCTTCCATGGGTATCAATGTATGGTGTGCCCCATCTTTGAAGAACTTGTAAGTGTTCTTCTTGCCATCATGCACTGCTGCTTTTTCAAACTGCCAAAGTCTACCTAGCAGTATATGACACACATCCATGGGCATTACATCACACAGGACCTTATCTTTATACTTTCCCATTTGCAGCTCTATCTCACACTGTTCCTTTACAACCAGCTGGTGCCCTTTATGCAGCCAGGACACCCTATAGGGAGTTGGATGCTCCCTTGTCTTCAACTTCAAATTTCTATTACCTCAGTGGAAACCAGATTGTCTGTGCTGCCACTATCAATGACTAGCTGGCAGCATTTCCCTTGGACTTTGCACATGCTCCTAAAAAAAGTCTTCCTTTGTGCAGGCTTAGTGAATTCTTTAGCTTGCTTCAACAGGACCTTATTTACCACCAAGGATTCTCCCCTCTCTGGAAGAATTTCTTCTTCAATTTCTGCCTCTTCTCTAGCCTGGGAAACAACAACATTTCTTGGTCCATCAACCACATTCTCTGGACAGTCATAGTGCTTATGTCCCACTTGCTGACATCTATAACACCTCAACTCTCTACCTCTGCCTCTGTCTCTGCCTCCTCTTCCTTTCCCTCTGTAAGAACCCCTTCTGCCCCTTGCATCATCCTCTATAGATGCATTCTGAGGTGAGCTACTGTCAGCTCCATCCCTGGGCGTAGCAGGATTTCCTCTACCACCCTGACTTCCCTTTCCACGGAAAGTACCTCTCTTCTTGGCAGACTGTTTCCTCAGGAGTTTCTCCTCTGCTTTCAAGGCCATCTGGTAGGCCTCTTCCACTTTCTTGGGAGACAGAAGACCAATCTCATCTTGGATCTCTAGCTTGAGACCATTCACATATCTGGCAGTCTTCTCTAGTGTGTCTTGGAATTGCCCAGCCCTTATGCTTACTCTGTAGAATTCCTCTATGTATTCTTTTACTGTTAGCAACCTCTGTCTCAGGTTCTGCATTTTCTTATACAATGTCAGCTGATAATCACTAGGCAAGAGTTTACCTTTTAATTTAGCCATCATTCTAGTCCATCTTTTGATAGGTTGCTTACTAACTCTCCTTCTTTCTGCCTGCACTCCGTCCCACCAAAGTGCAGCATGTCCCTTCAGCTTTGTCACCACAAACTTGACCTTTTTATCCTCACTTATCTCTTCATAGTCGAAGCAATTGTTAATTTCATTAATCCAGTCTACTAGTTCTTCTGGATTCAGTCCCCCTGCATAACTCGACACTTCAATTCTGGGCTTACCTACAGACCCCAGAACAGTTCTGAGGAGCCTCATGTCAGGAGGAATTTCAACATTTTCTTCAGCTTCTTCTGTTTCAGGTTCACTGATGTCTTCAGGATCTGTAGGATGTCTTCACTCCATGGCATCCATTCTGGCCTCGACCCTATGCAACATCCCCAACACCTCTGCGTTGGCAACAAGTCTCCTTCTGCCAGCACCTCTACCAACTCGGATTTCCATGTCAACAAAAACAACTTCAAACAACAGCTCTAATACCACAAATGACGCAACAAAACTGAATTAGGACCCCTAAGGAGAGATTGGTCACTGTAGTCGTGGCTCTGTCAACATTTCCTTTCAAAACTCGTTCTTTGTCTCCACGTGGTCTTCTCAGATTTCCATGAGAATTTATTTATCAATTTCAAAGAAATTGACAAATAAACATATTCAACAAACTTTGGTGAATGTTAAATATATCTCTGAACCTTACAACAAATGTTTAATCCTTTCGGACTTTATATTAATACTCCATGCCTTTTTTAACAAATGGCTTATAATAAACTGCGGCCCCGAGCCCCACCTCCACGATTGATGACCCAATCAGACACATGCCCATACCAGTTATCTTCCACGCATATTTGTCCAACGACCACAGTCCAACGGCCCCCTCCCAAATCAACGGCTCTCAGCGATATCGCTCGGCTCCCTTGGCCGAATGATAACGTGCGATGGCGCGCTTTGAACGGTGGCTTTCTGGGGGTCCACCTCGCCACGTGTCGCTTCTCCTATGGAATCGCTCGCGTTCAGAAAATACCACCTACTCCGCAAAAGTGGTGCGATATGGGCAACCCGCCTTTGTAAATCCACTCGTGGTTTTTGAACAATGACCAACCTACGATTTAGTTGGGTTCTGCTATTCCTTTTGGTTCTTTAACTCACGTATAATCCTTGGGTCAGGTTCTGAAAGCAACAACTCGGTCTCAGGATTTTTACTATTTAAGCTGTGTTCGCGACCGTGGATCCTCTACACAGGCCTCACCTTCGTGGGGTTAATTCACAGGGTTGTTTGGGAAATTTTGAGAAACAATAGACATAGATCTGTGGAAATTATACAGTAGTTCAATTATACATGCAAAGAGCTCAATCACCTCGCAATCAAACAATTTCCTCACAATTAAGGACTCAAAATGACTCTATGGCAATGCGCACTTAAATTAGTTAATTGGAAGCAATTGTGAACACACAAATTTGATTGCAGAATCTCTTCCTCCTTCTCATCTTCTTTTTTCAATACATCCAAGGAATAAAATTTATATACATCAATATGTGAGTCTTCGGTTCCTCTGTGGGGACCGTTCTAGAAATTCAAAAGCCTAATTACAATTTATTCAAATAACTGAACTGACAGATGGATTGAATCCAACTATTCGACTTCTACCAATCCTAACTAATCTAAATAAAACAGTCAGCTGAGGTATTGACACCTAGTTGTTACAATTCAAGGACTTCGAACCCTCCTAGCCACAACATGTGGACAAACCTCCTACTTTGCTGGCTAGTGTCTAATGCCCCTGCATCA